>CM056054.1:175171421-175733921 GCA_029574335.1 Rana kukunoris | reverse complement strand
ACCCACGGCTTCCGGGTAGTGAATCCCGCGGGACTGGGCGTTTCTATCCAGCAGGTGATTGACGTGATGACAAAAAATAGCTACCCCCGTCGCATAAGGAGCGCCACGAGTTGCCGAAAGAAGCCGAACGGCGATTCGGTGCTATACGGCGCATGCGCACTGACGTTCTGCTTCTTTTGGCAACTCGTGACGCTCCTTATGTGATGGCGGGAGCTAGTTTTTGTCATCACGTTATTCACCTGCTGGATAGGAACGCCCAGTCCCGCGGGATTCACTACCCTTAAGCCGGGGAAGAAAATAGCTGTACGAAGGTATGTACAGCAAAAAAAAAAAGTGTAGAGAGCATAGTGTAGAGAGTGAGCTCATTGTAATGTTAGAAAATAGTTTTTAGGGTGAACCCCCACTTTAAGAAGGGCCCACAAGTTCTTAGTAGGGTTTAGGCCAGGTGAGGAAGGGGGCTATGTCATTATTCTTTCATCGTTAATGCCTTTATTGGCTAGCTACACAGTGCAGTACTTCGATGCATGCAACTGCTTTAGGAAAATGTCTATTAAAAACTGGAAGTAGATTTGGGAGTTGATTTTGAGTCCATCTTCAACCCGAAAATGTCCAACTAGCTCATCTTTAATAATACCAGCCCATAACAGCACCCCACCTCCAACTTGTCCGTCAAGTGTCACTTTCATCTCATCAGTCCATGAAACCTTTGAAAAATCTGTCTTCAGAAATTTCTTAGCCCAGTTCTTAGTTTTTAATTTATGAGTCTTTTTTAGTGGTGGTTTGGGTTTTAGCCTTCCTTACCTTAGCTATGTCTCTGAGCACTGAACACCTTTTACTTATGGGCACTGCTGGTAGGTTGCAGTTCTGGAATATGACAGCACTGAAGGATAATGGGTTCTTGGTAGCTTCACGTTTTTTTTCTTCTCAAATCTGTGATCACGCCCCAAAATCTTATCTGAAATTTGAGCTGGGCACATATATCTGCAGTGTCAGAGTGCACGTTCTCAGGACGATAGAAGTGTGTGTCGCGTGGGGGGGGGAGGGGTTGCTATAAATAGATTAACAGTCAGATTGCTGTCTCAGAGCAGACCTCTGCACATTCCATTCTTCCTTTACCTCAGTGGTGGCCCGTCCATAGAGGGCACACGGGCGCTGCCTCCCCTATCCATGCATGGCCCCCTGATCTACATATTAGGGCACTGGACTATGGATTCCAATGTAGGCTTAAAAAAGGGTGGGCTTGGAGCACCAAGCACTGCGCTCCAATCCCACCCTCTTGTGTGACGATAGCGAATACATTTTCGCTATTTTCACAGTAAAGTTCCTCCCCGCCAATCAGAAGGCAGGTAGTGAGACCTGTTTCCTGATTGGCCAAAGCGTCAGGTGATCCTATTGGATGCCTGAACGGTTTGGCGGGAGAGGAGACACATGGCGGAGGTAGCTTAAGGAGCGGATACCGAAGCCACCACTGCCCACACACATGTAGAGGAGGAGAGGAAACACAGCCCCACCACACAAGCGCTTAAGTGTGGGTTGTGTCAGTGCCGAGGGGTGCTGTCTCTGTGCCACCCCACCAGGGGGGTAGGTGTTGCTTGTTTGCTGCCTCCCCAAAAGAAGAACCCACCAGTTGCCACTGCTTTGCCTATGTGGAGTGGGGGGTGTGTGCCTTTTCTCCAATCAGCTGTCTTGGCTGTATGCCAATAATCCACTCCCATTGCTAACCAGGAAGATAAAAAACTTTAACAAGAAGAGCACTTTCTAAAGGATATATACAGTTGAAAACTAATTAATGCAGATTACATCCATATGAAGATTTAAAAACTTGAAATATACTGTAAATTCAACTTAAATTCCAGTTGGTTAATGTACTAGAGGAGTAGAGCATGTCCACTTTGCAAAGTGAATTTTAACGTAACTTTTGAGGAGGAATTTTCATGTTGTGTCACCTTACTCCCTAAGCACTCCCTAAGCTTAGAGAATATCACTTTGCTTAGTAAGTCACTTCTTTAGTAAAATTACCCCATGTTTGTGGTAGTGGCCCTCATGCCGCGTACACACGATCGTTTTTCGGCATGCAAAAAAAAATAAAAAATGTTGCCCACACACCATCGTTTTTGAAAAATGATGAACAAAGCACGGTGACGTACAACACGTACGACGGCACTATAAAGGTGAAGTTCCATTCGCATTTGGGCTGCTTTAGCTGATTCCTTGTTAGTAAAAGATGATTCGCGTTTTTTGTCTGTTACAGCGTGATGAATGTGCTTTCTCTATTATGAATGGTAGTTTTACCAGAACGAGCGCTCTCTTCTCATAACTTACTTCTGAGCATGCGCGGGTTTAAAACATAGTTTTAGCCCACACACGATTATTTTTTACAACCCGAAAAACGATTGTTTTTAAAACTAAGTGAAAAAATGCAGCATGTTCGAATTTTTTTTTTTGTCAGAAGATGAAAAACGACGTAAAGCCCAAACAGGATAATTTTAAATGACGTTTTTAAAAACTTTGTTTTTTTCATGCCGAAAAACGATTGTGTGTACGCGGCATCAGAGATCTGCCTAAGTAGCAGCATTTTTAGTTCAACTGTCTGTGAAAAGGGGCTTTGCCGGCCATGGGGCTTCAAGGCAGCTGCGATCAGCATCTTTTGTAGTGTAGAAGAGCCCTCCATTGGTGACAAAACTCATTGTATATTCAATCATCAGGGGGGACAACTGTGACATGTCATCTGGACGTTTGCTTTGGGGGAAGATAACTTTCTAGAACATCACCAGACAGTTGTTGCTAAAAGTGTTACAGACAGCTGCTGTGAACTGAATTTGTGAACTATTTCCGAGTAGTGCAGTGACTGCAAATGGCCTGTATATAGAAAAAACTGACACTTATATTAAACACTGCAATTATACAACCATTTTCCATACACATAAACAGTGATAATGAGCCCTGCAGATATTTGTGGTCCTTATTTACATGGGCATCAGTCTCTACTGACCCTCTAGAAAGCGATCTATGATGGGCGCTTTTCAGAGGGTGGTAGAGTAGCAAAAGGTTTCTTCTAAATGCCTGTTTATTTTTTTCCCAAAGGGGGATTTTGTATTTAAATATTGGGGTTTATTTACTAAAGGCAAATAGACTATGCACTTTGCAAAGTGTAGTTGCTCCAGAGTTTTGTGAATGAAGTAAAGCTTCACTGTGCAAAGAATACCCAATCACATGCAAGGGGAAAAAAATGCATTTTTGCTTGCACATGATTGGATGGTGGAAGTCAGAAGAACTTCTGCTCATTTACTAAGCTCTGAAGCAACTTCTCTTGCAGAGTGCAAAGTCCACAGCCTATTTGCCTTTAGTAAATCAACCCCACAGTGTCATTGTGGCTTGGTCTTATTCACATCAAACTATCATCTCCTACTGGTTGCTTTGCATGCGCAGCAGTTTAAAACATGAAAATACATTTGCATTTATTTTTATACATGATCTACACGCTATATACCGTATTTATCGACGTATAACACGCACAGGTGTATAACACGCACCCTAACTTTAAGAGGGAAGTTTCAAGAAAAAAAATCTCCACAGCCCTCTTCGTATAACACGCAGGCACAGTTTACCCTCTATTTTCAGGGAAAAAAGTGAGTGTTATACGCTAATAAATACATTAATTAGTTATTACATAAACATTTATTCCATTCTCTGCAGGTCATTGTGAAAGGGGTCTAATATTTTTAAGAGAAATCATTTTCTGTTGCGTTCTTTTTTCTGGTTCTCTGTGTAGTCCACTGGTGACATGAGCACCAGATCTTGCAGATGCTCAGTGGCAGGAGCTATTGCTTGTACAAAATATCATCAGAACTCCCTGGAAGGCACTGCCAACTTAGCCTTCCTAGGGGGCATCTGTGAGGTCAGGGCTACATCGCCCAGTGTTTTGAGAAATCAGGAAGTGGAGCTACAGAAAAGGTACACACAACCAGGGCTTTTTTTCAGTGGGAACACAGTTACAGCACCTCCAGCACTGAGTTTACAGTATGTAATGGTAAGGGGTGCTGGGGTGTGCTAGATGGTTTATTGATGCTGGCTGCTGGGAAATCTTTAGTTGCTGGAGGGTCAGTTATATCTTGGAGGGATTTACTTTTAATGGAGGGATCTGTTGTTGCTGGCTGCTTCTGGGTATATTGATGCTGACTGCTGGGAGACTGTTGCTAAATGGGTCTATTGTTATTGGGGGTATTTTGTTACAGGGGGCTATTGTTGCTGGGAGTGATCTATTGTTACTGGGGGTTCTATTGCTGCTGGGGGTATTTTATACAGGGGGGGGGGGTTTGTTGTTGTTGGGGAGTCTATTGTTGCTGGGAGAGATCTACTGTTGAGGGAATGTTAAAAAAAAACTATCTGCTTGTGGGCTTCTTAATGCTGGCTGCTGGGAGAGCTGATGTTGCCGACAGGTGTCCATTGCAGCTGGGGTCGATCTATTGTTGCCGGAGTGGGATTTTGTTACAAGTGGTCTATTGTTACTGACGGTGATCTATTGTTGCTTGGGGGGGGGGTCTTGTTGCTGGATGCTGGGGATCTAATTTACTGCTTTTCCAAACAAATTACGTAGCACTACAAAATAATTTTTTCCTTCTGTTTTCCCTAGAAGTGCCAGAACTGAGGGGGTCCAATCAAGGGACAGTGCCCGGCGATGGGTATGGGGTGGTGGCAAGAGATAATTTGGAAGAGGGGAGTATCTTTACTTATTCTCTGAGAAAAAAAAGCCCTGCATACAACAATACCTAATTAAGTAGACATAGGACTTGGAGATGTTTTAATATCTGTATGCGCCAGGACAACCTGTGGTTGAAGAGGAAAGATGCACTTTAAATGTATGCGCATGCGTAACAAAGCGTTTGCCTCATAGTAGCACAAAAGTAAAATCTCCTACTGCCCTGGTTCACACTGATGCTACTTTGAAATCAAGATACTTCACTTGAAGTAGCGCGATTTCAAAGTAGCAAGGTCAGCACGACTTCAGGTGCTACTTGTTAGACATCTATGTGGCTTCCTACACAGATATCTATGAAGTTGCAACTGAAATCGGCAAAAGTAGCGCAGGAACTACTTTTGCAAATCGATGCGGCACTGCAAAATCGGTGTCGCACAAATTGGAACAGTGCCATTGCCACCAATAGGCTGCGACTTGTCATGCGATTTGTTCTGTCATAACAATTCGCTCCAATGTGAACCTAGGCACTAAGTTGAAGTTTTTTTTCTTTTCCTTTGCTATCTACTAGATCAGGGGTCTCCAAACATTCTAAACAAAGGGCCGGTATATTGTCCTGCAGACTCTTGGAGGGCCGGACTTTGGCCAACGGGAGTGGAAATTTTCCTGGCATCAGTGGGAGTAAACATCTGGTGTTAGGGGGAGGAATAGTGCCCCATTGCTGGTATCACAGGGAGGAATAATGCCCCATTAGTGGTGTCAGTGGGAGAAATGGTGCTCCATTGCTGAAGTTAGATGGCAGAATAGTGTCTCGTATCATTGGGAGGGATGGTGCTCCAAGGGCCGGATAAAGGCAGACAAAGGGCCGCATCCGGCCCTCGGGCCACAGTTTGGAGACCACTGTACTAGATAATTAAAACAGTTATCTCCCATCTTACTTCATTTACATCTTCCATGGATGCTGCGTTAGGACTGCTAGGTGCTTTTTCCTCCTCCTTTTCCACATTCCACATCACACTGTCACGTTCCATGTTATCAAGCTGCTGCTGAAGATCATTTAGTAGTATTGTAATGTGCTTCTAGAAAAAGAAAACCACACAACAGAAAACAAGTTTGAAAATTGATAAACATGTTAGATCTATTCATGAAAAAAAAACTGAACGTAGAAGGCCGCTTTGGTCATGGAGAATGAACAATTATCCCAAGATAGTAACTAAAGCTCCATACTTAAAGGCATGTATTTATTTTTCATTTTTTTCTATTTGTATTGGAATACCATTAGCTAACTTGAAAAAGAAACTTGTTTATTTCCACCACATTTACAATAATATTATGTTTGTGGTCTCTACTTCCAGCTTTTATACGGCTTCATAATGGCGGTGCCTCACAGCTTCTCTCAGTATTAGTCGATGGGTTAGGTCTGATTTAAATTAAATCAGCAGACTCTCTAAGGTTAAATAATCTTATCTTAATCAGTCTTTAACCACTTAAGCCCCGGACCATTATGCAGCTAAAGGACCCGGCCAGGTTTTGCGATTCGGCACTGCGTCGCTTTAACTGACAATTGCGCGGTCGTGCGACGTAGCTCCCAAACAAAATTGGCGTCTTTTTTTTCCCACAAATAGAGCTCTCTTTTTTGAGTTTTTGATCACCTCCGCAGTTTTTATTTTGTGCGCTATAAACAAAAATAGAGCGACAATTTTGAAAAAATTCAATATTTTTAACTTTTTGCTATAATAAATATCCCCAAAAAAGATATAAAAAATCATTTTTTTCCCTCAGTTTAGGCCGATACTTATTCTTCTACATATGTTTGGTAAAAAAATCGCAATAAGCGTTTATTGATTGGTTTGCACAAAATGTATAGCGAGATAGTTTTATTGCATTTTTATTAATATTTTTTTTTCTACTAATGGCGGCGATCAGCGATTTTTATCGTGACTGCGACATTATGGCGGACACATCGGACACTTTTGACACTATTTTGGGACTATTGTCATTTTTACAGCGAACAGTGATATAAAAATGCACTGATTACTGTAAAAATTACACTGGCAGTGAAGAAGTTAACCCAGGAGGGGGGCGCTATAGGGTTTAAGTGTGCCCTAAGGGAGTGATTCTTACTGTGGGGGGGCGTGGCTGGGCGATCAGTGACAGGCTCACTAGGAAGCACGGGGAGAGGTTTGTTTACACTTACCTCTCCCCGTTCTTCCTCTCTGTGACCTGATCGCGGGACACCGGCGGCGATCGGTCCACTATTCCCGCAGAGGACCGGGTCGTGAGCGCGGCAGCTGTGACATTTTGTCAACGTATATTGTCGTGCAGAGGTCCTCAAGTGGTTAAAAGAAATGTGTATTGTTTTTTATTTTTTATTTATTATACAGTATTTGTTATATTTAATGTGTCATTAACCACTTCCGGTCCGCGCTATTGACATAATACGTCAGCAGCGCGGACCTGAGGCGCCGGGGTCACGTCTTTGGACGTGATTTGCTTGTAATTTGGAAAAACAGTCCTGACGCATCACCGAGGATTCGATGCGTGTACCCGGCGGCCGCGATGTCCGTCAGGTACAGGCGATCGTCGGTGACAGAGCAGGGACATGGAGCTCTGTGTGTAAACACAGAGCTCCACGTCCTGTCAGGGAGAGGTGACAGATGCTGTTTCCCTTGTACATAGGGAGACAGCATCGATCACCTCCCCCAGTCACCCCCCTCCCCCCACACAGTTAGAACACACCCAGGCAATACATTTAACCCCTTCCTCACCCCCCCTAGTGTTAACCCCTTCAATGCCAGTCACATTTATACAGTAATTGGTGCATATTTATAGCACTGGTCGCTGTATAAATGTGAATGGCGCCAAAATTGTGTCAAAAGTGTCCGATGTGTCCGCCGCAATATCGCAGTCAAAATAAAAATCGCAGATCGCCGCCATTACTAGTAAAAAAAAAATATAAAAAAAAATCATAATTCTGTCCCCTATTTTGTAGGTGCTATAACTTTTGCGCAAAGCAGTCACTTATTGTGATTTATTTTTTTTTTTTTTTACAAAAATACGTAGAAGAATACGTATCGGCCTTAACTGAGAAAAAAATATATATTTTTTTTTTTAAAAATTGGGATATTTATTATAGCAACAAGTAAAAAATATATATATATTTTTAAATTGTCGCTCTTTTTTTGTTTATAACGCAAAAAATAAAAACCGCACGGGCAAACAAATACCACCAAAAGAAAGCTCTATTTGTGGGGAAAAAAAGGACGCCAATTTTGTTTGGGTGCCATGTCGCACGACCGCGCAATTGTCAGTTAAAGCGACGCAGTGCCGCAAGCTGAAATTTCGCCTGTGCCCAGTAACCAAGTGGTTAAAAGAAAAAAAAAAAAGATCAATAAATGCTGTATTACATGCTGTTCATACTCACTCAGTCACTATGAGATTTGTTTTCTGTATTCTGAAAAAAAAGACTGATTGATCCTGCTGTTCTCTATCTCCACCTTCTGTCTAAAGCCAGGTACACACCACTAGTTTTTTGTTTTGTTAAAAAAAAAAAAAAAACTTGCAGCTCAGGTCAGAGCCGCTGTACTAATGATCCGACCTTAGTACATTGATCTCCCCTGCTGTTCTGACAGGGGGACACACCCCGCCAGAACACTCGGGTCTGCGCTGGCTGAGAGCATTGATCAGGAGCCGGTCAGCTGCTGGTTTTCCAGCATGCTTGAACAGCCGGCTTCTGTCGGACCAGCTGCCATACACACGGGCCTGATGTCGGACCGTTTTTATTGAATCGGACAATGTGTACTAGGCTTAAGTCTCCAATTCAGCTAGGGATTTTCCAGAGCAGTGTTGCCAGCTCTGCACATGCTCAGTTTTCATTGACTTTGTGTGCTGAGTCACACATGTGGGCATAAACACAGTGGTAAATAACAGCCCACTCCCTGCTTCTCTATGCCCACTAAAACGCCACATATGGTCTTCTGGAAATATCCCTAGGACGTACTGGCAGACTGCTATCAAGATCTACCCAAGCCAGTATCTCCAATGGGGAGTATAATGTCCAGAATTGTCCAGGCTAAGTAGAGAAAAGATAGACATCGATGCTGGAGCAGAGATGATGTCCATTTTTATGGCAAAGAGGGACTTTGCAATTAAAGGGGTTGTAAAGGTACAATTGTGTTCCCTAAATAGCTTCCTTTACCTTAGTGCAGTCCTCCTTCACTTACCTCATCCTTCGATTTTGCTTTTAAATGTCCTTATTTCTTCTGAGAAATCCTCACTTCCTGTCTGTAACTCCACACAGTAATGCAAGGCTTTCTCCCTGATGTGGAGTGTCGTGCTCGCCCCGTTCCTTGGTCTACAAGAGAGTCAGGATGCTCTCTACGTTGCAGATAGAGAAAGAAGCTGTGTGTTAGTGGGCGTCCTGACAATCCTGTAGTCCAGTGGTCTCCAAACTGTGGCCCGAGGGCCGGATGTGGCCCTTTGCTTGCCTTTATCCGGCCCTTGGAGCACTATCCCTCCCAATGATACAAGACATTATTCTGCCATCTAACTCCGACAATGGAGCACCATTTCTCCCACTGACACCACTAATGGGGCACTATTCCTCCCTATGATACGAGCAATGGGGCACTATTCCTCCCCCTAATACCAGATGTTTACTCCCACTGATGGCAGGAAAAATTTCACTCCCGCTGGCCAAACTCCGGCCCTCCAAGAGTCTGAAGGACAATAAACCTGGCCCTTTGTCTAGAATGTTTGGAGACCCCTGTCAGTAGTCCAAGGGAGGGGGCGAGCACGACACTACACACCAGGGAGAAAGCCTTGCATTACTGTGTGGAGTTACAGACAGGAAGTGAGGATTTCTCAGAAGAAATAAGGACATTTAAAAGCAAAATGAATGGATGAGGTAAGTGAAGGAGGACTGCACTAAGGTAAAGGAAGCTACTTAGGAAAAAACAATTGTACCTTTACAACCCCTTTCATTTCAATTCATCTGATCACTATTCATAACATTCTGGAGTATATGCAAATTGCCATCATAAAAACTGAGGCTTTGTGAAAATTAATATATGTGTCACTCTCAATACATTCGGCCACGGCTGTGTAGAATGGATTTCTCTATTTCCTCTACAACACAGATGGACTCATCTCTGCTGTGGCTAATGCATTTTGACAGCCATCCCTGTCAGCTGCAAAATACCTGAACAGTGTCTACGTCTGATTAGATGCAGGCTCTGTTTGCCAGCAATTCTCCAACCAGCAACTTAAAGTGGTTGTAAAGTCAGAAAGTTTTTTATCTCTCTGCATTAAGATAAAAAGCCTTATGTGTGCAGCAGTAACCCCGTGGCCCCCCTAATACTTACTGAAGCCCCATCTCTGTCCGCTGTCCGAGATTCTCCCTCCTAATTGGCTGAGACACAGCAGCTGGGCCATTGACTCCCGCTGCTGTCAATCAAAGTCAGTCAGCCAATCTGGAGAGAGATGGGGCGGTGCCCGGCCCCTGCTCTGTGTCTGAATGGACCCATGGAGCTGTGACTTGGCTCAGGTGCCCCCATAGCAAGCTGCTTGCTGTGTGTGCACTCAAATAGGGGGAGGGGCCAGGAGAGCCGACGAGGGACCAGAGAAGAGGAGGATCTGTGCAAATCCAGTTGATCATGAACAAGCCAAAATTTGCTCTGTGTATGGTCAGCATTAGTCAAATAAAAATACAATATTGGATATTGTTTTGTAACCTATTTAGCCATGCAGATGAAATATACCCAAGTCTATTATAATTTCCTTTTAAAGCTGAAGTTTACACATTTGTTGTAGATACTTCTATTCTCATTCACAAAACGTATAGTATTGTTTCCCAGAATGTAAATCGCTCTGTAATTGGAAGAGGTGGATCCTATCATTCATCCAACTCTCTTCTATTTACAGAATTCTTTACTTTCCAGGAAGAAGTGCTATAAATTCTGTGGAAGGGTAAGAGAGGAGGCACGGGAGGGTGAGTGTCAATGCTTCACATCTGCAACCAATGATCCTAACCCCCGTAGCACCAGGAGATTACCACTATATTGAGTATAGTAATGTGTCCCTGGTGCTCTTTCTACAACTAACATTTTAACTAAACTATTTATTTTTTGAATTTTGGCGAAACCTAATTTTGCCACCCCCATTGGCTCCACCCCTGACTCCACCCCCTTTGCCGTGCCCATGTATACCCCACCTTTCTAATGAAGCGCCCATCAAATGCAGCCTCACCAGCGCCCATCAATGCAGCCTACTAGCGCCCATCAAATGCAGCCTCACCAGCGCCCATAAAATGAAGGCTCACCAGCACCTATCAAATGCAGCCTCACCAGCACCCATCAAACGCAGCCTCACCAGCGCCCATCAATAAAGCCTACCAGCGCCCATCAAATGCAGCCTCACCAGCGCCCATTACATGCAACCTCACCAGTGCCCCTTAATGTAGCCTCACCGGCGCCCATCAATGAAGCTTTACCAGCACCCATCAATGCAACCTCATCAGCGCCCATCAATGCAGCTTTACCAGCACCCATCAAATGCAGCCTCACCAGTGCCCATCAATGCAGTCTCACCAGCACCCATCAAATGCAGCCTCACCACCGCCCATCAATGCAGTCTCACCAGCACCCACTAAATTCAGCCTCGCCAGCGCCCATCAATGCAGTCTCACCAGCGCCCATCAAATTCAGCCTCACCAGCACCCATCAATGCAACCTCACCAGCGCCCATCAAAGAATGTTTGCTTGCTTCCATTCATTCCAGAGTCAGGACACAGTCCTCCACCAGGCACTGAGCCTCTGCCTTCTGATGGTGAGACTTATGCCTCGTTTCCACTGAGCGGTTTGGTTCGGTACGGTACGCTATTTTGGGTGTTTTCATTGTGAAAGTGTGCCATAAAACCGAACCGTACCACACCATTCTGGGTCCTGCTTCAGATGTGGGGCCATAGAAAATGGAACGGTTTGGTTAGGGTGGAGCTACAATACATTCCACTGATTGGTGGACACCCTAGGCAGACACCCTAGGCATTTTTTCTAAACCCTGAATGGCCCCTGACGGTCCGACTTGCAGTGGAAATGCTCATAAGAATAGACCGGTGCATTCAAACCGTTTCAAACAGAACCGACCCGAACCGTTCCGTTCAGTGGAAACGAGGCATTAGTTGCTTGCTGCAGAGAGAAGAGAGTAGGAACACCAGTGGCCAGGCACACTAGACAGCAGGGCGCCCTAGGCGGTTGCCTAGTTTGCCTAGTGGTAGCACCGGCCCTGACTATGGGATGTATAGTGTGCATAGAGCAACCAAGGTTTGCTGCTTGCTCCAAACAAACAGAAGTGAGGGGGAAAGGGAGAGATTTAGGGGCTCACAGAGGAAATTACAAAATGATAAACACAGTAAGAAACAATTTAATGTAAAAAACATTACAGGGCCATTAAGTAGTGAATGTGTGTGAATTATTTTTTGAAGAATAAGGATATTGTTTAAAATCACTTGTAATTTAGATAAAAAGTCTAGCTATCAGTTTCTCTTGGACAAAATAGAAGTTTCGTATAATTGTACACAGCAACATGTTGGTCTTCAAAAATTCAGACGTGGCACTGTATATGGGAGTTCTGTATCTGCTCTTCGCAGACTTTAAAAATGTTGGAAATTGTAACTCCCCAAAAGTTAGTGGACCACAAGTTTCAAGCAATGAATATAACAGCTGTATAAATGACCTGGTACTATGTAGCCACCTAATGCCCACAACTTGTACTGCAATAGTACATGATATTACTATCTTTCCTATGAAGTAATAGCATTTTTCAGCTCTTTGATGTTGCTGCTTTTTCATTGAAATACTCTCCTTGGTATTGACATTTTTCACTTTATAAACATCATGTATAAACATCAAGCTAACATACATTAAAATCAGTGAATGAATACGTATGGAATAAAATAATAAAGCAAAAAATATATATATTAAAAAAAGAGAAAAAATACAATGCAATTCGTTACCATAAGCATAAAACAAGGAATTGGCAAGTCATCTTTCTTCATTAGTGACTGAAATTCATGTTGGGTAATTGCTAAGCAGATTGACTTAAAAGAAAATGTGCAGGGTATAGTATAAAGTATCATATGGTCCCCTGTGCATTCTTCTTTTCTGTGTGAGTTCCTCTTTAGAGACAGTGAGGATTGGAGTCTATCCAGAAGGCTGGAAGCTTTGCAGGGAAATTGTGGGAGGCTATAGGGAACTGCAAGAGCTTAGGGGTGCTGTGGTACAGTGTTGGAGGTTGGGGTCTCTATGGGGACTGGTGGCTTTGCAGCAAGCTAGGGGTCACTGCAGGGGGCTTGGTGGCACTATAGGAGGTTGGGGGGGGGCACTTTCAGGGCTAAGGGCTCTCAGGGGGCATGGTGGCACTGTGGGAAGTTGGGGGACACTGTCAGGGCTAAGTGGGGGGTTGAAGAGCACTGTTGGCCACTATGGGAGGTTGGGTGGCACTGTGGGAGGTTAGGGGATCTGCAGCTGACTACAACCCAGTGGTCATAATGGGCACACTTTCACTAGTACTCTCTCAATCAATATTTACTATTTTAATCCTTATGCTGCTAGCCTTAGTAAATAGAAGGAATAGGAAGGTATGTTATACCTACTTGTTTCTGGATTTCTTCAGTTGGTTTCTGGCCTAAGCCAAAATGATGTCTTCAGGAGTATTCATGGGCTTTTTTTATTTCATATGGAGAAGGGGTATTCTTAGCTAAGCATACCCCTGTGCCTGCATGCCTAAGATGAGGGCAAATAGATTCTAGGAAGTACATGCTACATGAATTGTCTGCCCTTACTCAAGATGGCTGCAGCTAGAAATGTTAGGGTGATGTTTTTCAAAGTGATTTTTCAACAAAGTAAAGCATTGAGACATGGGTGAATGGCTAAGTTTGCTTTGAATAGTACAACATAAAAATTAATTAAACAGCGTTTTCAATTTGTGGTGCTAAGATAAAGTTTTGTTTAAATTAAAATACAAATCCCATTGCCTGTAGTGCCCATTATTCTAAAGTGTGTAAACAGGTGCAGTTAACTAGCCTGCCACTAAGTGGCTCTGTCCTAGACTAGAACGGGGTTACAGAGGGCGGTACAACCAGGTACTAGGTTCCTTTTAGATAGAGCTCTCCTGTATCGGTGTAATGGGTGAGTCATACCCACATATAATCCAGATTGGGAGGCGCAATAGTGCAGTTGGGGCATGGGAGCCAAAGACCCCACCATTCGTCAGATGTAGTCAGCAAGGCCCTGGACAGGGCTGGAGGACAATGAGATGTAGATCTGCATCCATAAGAGACTTCCTTTGTAGACTTCCTGACCCTTATGGTGGTGGAGGCTAGGGTGGGTTGCAAAAGGCCTTTTAGGCCAGGCCAAGTGTTCCCTGGAATGAAGCTTATCCCCCTGGAGGACCTGGGAGAGATGAACCCATCTAGCGGTGTCTGCAGTGACCCAGGGAGAGACTGAGCAAGGGAAGATTTCTTGCTATATCATTATATGTGATTGACAGGGTACGGTCAAATTACCCTGGATAGTAAGTTGATGTGATATGACTGTATTTTCTAACTACCATGAGTAAAGTACAGCAATTCTTCTGCATGGACATTCCTTCCTTTTGGATATAAAGGTTAATGGCCGGGAATGTCCTGAGGATGCCTCAGGCATGGAAAGGGCTCAAGATGGTGAAGGGTTAAAGCCTTAAGCAGGTGGGTTGTTGTTCTGGAAGGGAAGAAGCGGAGCAGAGATTTGTGCTCTTGACGCCTTTACACAGCCATTCAAAAGCCCCTTTACAAGTGCATCATGTGTGAGTGTAAGTACCTCCCGATTTCTCTTTCTGTTTTTTTTTCTTAAAAGGATTGTAAAGCTTCATGTTTTTTTACCTTAATGCATCCTATGCATTAAGGTGAAAAAACACCTTGCACTCTCCGGCCCCCCCGAGCCCTCGTTTTACTTACCTGAGCCCCAAATCACTGTGGGCACGATCCGAAGTTGCTTCCCCCCCCAGCTTTTGTGGGCTCTTCATTGGATGATTGATAGCAACGCAGCCATTGGCTCCTGCTGCTGTCAATCAAATCAATGAGACGGCGGAACAGGGGCAGGGCTATGGCCGCCGACTGTATCACACGGGAGCGCGCCCGCAAGATAACCCCCTTGGATGAGCGCTTCCCAGAGGTGGGTTAGCTCTTGCAGGGAGAAGCCGAGACAGCTGCTGAAGGACCACAGAAGACGAGGATCGGGGCCACTCTGTGAAAAACTAACTGCACAGTGGAGGTAAGTATGGTATATTTGTTAATTAAAAAAAAAATTAAACCTTTACAACCCCTTTAATATAAGTATGTATTTAATAAATATATAACACATAAGAGTAAAAAAAGTGAATTTCTTGTGGCATTCATTAACACAGTTCATAATTGCAGATTACTAAATATATTTTTACTTACAGAATGTTGTACTGTGGAAATAATCTGAGATCCCAAGTTAAGAATAATTTTATATAGACTCTTTATATGCGCGCGCTGCTCCTGCTTCTTAATCAGCGGAATGTCATCATTAGTGTGAACTGCTGTCAGAGGTTCTATTTCTGTCTTCAAAATATTGATCTGTATTTTAAAATAAAAGTCAGAAAAAAGAATATGCTTCCATTTTTAAATTGGGTTTGACGATAGCCAAGACATATTTCCACTATCACTTTGCAGTTGCTAAGGTAATTTGGCTGTCTACAGATTTTAAAGGAATTGTGTCATGGAGCATAAATACATGTCTTAGAATCTCCTGATGGAAGCAGATGCTTTGCAAGCTATGGACTGTGTACTAGTTCCAGACAGTTTATCTGAACCTTATTAGCTAGGTTATTGCCCCAAATCTTAACTGTAGCCTGAAAGTCATAGACTGGCTTCTATTCATGTGCTAGAATGGCCCAGTCAAAGTCCAGAACTAAATCCAATAGAGAATCTGTGGCAAGACTTGAAAATTGCTGTTCACAGATGCTCTCTATCCAATCTGACAGAGCTTGAGCTATTTTACAAAACATCTGCAAAAATGTCACTCTCTATATGTGCAAAGCTGGTAGAGACATACCCAAAAAGACCATTGCAACCTTATTGTTGCAAAACATACTGATGGCATTGATTACAAAAGGATTTCTAAACGTCTAAATGTTTCAGTGAGCACTGTTGAGGCCACAATCCGGAAGGGGAAAGCACATCATTTTACCATAGCAAAATGAGTCTGACTACTGGCAGAAACACCCATTGAGATTAGCACCTCATCCCATAGATTATGTATACAAGGTAACGGAGAAGAGAAGGGGACTCGTGTGGTGCATTGCATATAATAATAAGAAACAAATACGAAAAAATAAAATTTAGACAAATGTTAATGAAATTCAAAGTTAAAAAAGTAAACTTTGTAGTGGCAATCACAGTGTAGCTAAACAGTAGCTGGATGGTCGACAATTGCAAAGGTACAAGACTTTATCAATTCAATATACAGTTACACATTCTTTCACTATAATTCAGGCGCCCTCCACCCTATTGCCGATTTACTGTTTTTAAGTGAGTATATCTTTATTAACTAGTTCATTAGCAATCCTTATACTTCATTATGCCTTTTATTCCCCTTTTTTTTAATCTCATTAGTTTTTCCTCTTTTTGTATTATCCCTTCAGCCGGGTCATTATATGTCCTCTGTGGCTACTATTTGAGCCCTTGGCTTTTTTTGGCTACCTGCATGCCCCCTCGCTGGGCAGTGGTCATTACTGGAAGGTTCTCTCAGGACTGGGTGAGTGTCACTACTCTCCAATGTATGTTTACTTATTACTTTTTCATTTTTGTTTAGTATCATGCAATTCTTCTGTTCTGCCCGTATGTTCCCTGCTGAAGCAAATATGAGAAAAGGGACCTATACGCGTAACTGTATATTGCATTGATCCAGTCTTGTACCTTTGCAATTGTCAACCATCCAGCTACTGTTTAGTTACACTGTGATTGCCACTACAAAGTTGACTTTTTTAACCTTGAATTTCATAAAAATTTGTCTAAATTTTTTTTTTTTGTATCTGTTTCTCATTATCATATGTAGGGCACCGCAAAAGTCCCCTTCTCTTCTCCTTTACCTTGTCTACATAATTTTACCATAAACCGGCCACGACCCGGTGCTCCTCGCAAGATTTCTGACAGAGGGGTGAAAAGAATTATCAGAAGAGTTGTCCAAAAGCCAAGGACCACTTGTGAAGAGCTTCAAAAAGACCTATAATTAGCAGGTACAATTGTTTCAAAGAAAACAGTAGGTAATGCACTTTCAAAAAATTGAAATCTTTGGATGCCATAATACACACAAAGGGCCAGATTCTCAGCTGAGATACAACGGTGTATCTCCAGATACACCGTCGTATCTCTGTTTCTGGCCCTGGGTATCTATGCGACTGATTCTAATGCCGCGTACACACGGTCGTTTTTTGCGATGAAAAAAAACGACGTTTTTTGTGAAGTAAAAAGCAACGTTTTTGAAACGTCACTTTCAAAGACGATGTTGCATACACACCATCGTTTTTTTCACAAAAAACAAGGTTACGTTCACCACTCTTTTCCATTGAAGCTCGCTTCATAACTAGCTTCTGGGCATGCGCGGGTTGAAAAACGTTGTTTTAAAAGACGTTTTTGCTACACACGGTGACTTTTTGTGAAACAAAAAACGACGTTTTGAAAAACGACACAAAAAATTCAAGCATGTTGGAATTTTTTTTGGGTCGTTTTTTTTAAGACAAAAAACGACGTTTTGCCCACACACGATCAATTTAAATGACGTTTTAAAAAACGTCGTTTTTTTTCATCGCAAAAAACGACCGTGTGTACGCGGCATTAGAATCAGTTACGCATAGATTTTGCTTAGATCCGACTTGCGTAAGTCACTTACACCGTCGGATCTAAGTTGTAATGTTACGCTGGCCACTAGGTGGCGTTCCCGTCGATTTCTGCGTTGAATATGCAAATGAGCCTGATACGCCGATTCTCGAACGTATTTGCGTGCCGTCGTCATAGTTTACGTAGTTTGCGTAAGCGTAAGGTTACCCCTGCTATATGAGGGGTAACCTTGCGTAGGTCCGGCGTACACCATGTTAAGTATGGACGTCAGGACAGCGTCGTGTTTTTCCGTCGTTTACATCATTTACGTAACTCGTCGCGAATAGGGCTGTGCATTACTTACGTTCACGTCGAAACGAATGTATTTGTGGCGTAATATGGAGCATGTGCACTGGGCTACGTTTACGGCCGGCGCATGCGTAGTTCGTTTGGCGCGGGGGCACGCTTAATTTAAATACAAGCCGCCCCTTTGAATTACGCGGGGATACGCCAGGCTATTTACACTACGCCGCCGCAAATTACGGAGCAAGTGCTTTGAGAATACGGCACTTGCTCCTGTAAGTTGCGGCGGCGTAGTGTAAATAGGAAACGCTACCCTACGCCACCAGCATCGAGAATCTGGCCCTATGTTTGGAGGTTCAATGGCATTGCACATCACCCCAAAAACACCCCAATACAAACAGTGAAATTTGGAGGTGGGAACACCATGGTTTTGGGCTGTTTTTCAGCATACGGTACTGGCAAACTTCATGTCGATGAAGGAAGGGTGAATAGAAAAATGTACTAAGACATTCTTGACAAAAATCTGCTGCCATCTACCAGGATGATGAAGATGAAACAAGGGTGGACAGCAGCAAGACAATGATCCAAAACATAAAGCCAAGGAAGCTCTTAATTGTTTTCAAAGAAAGAAAATAAAGCTGCTGGAATGGCCCAGCCTTTCACCTGACTTAAATGCAATAGAAAATCTATGGAAAGAACCAAAGATTAGAGTTCATAGATGAGAACCTTCACAATTTTAAGACTGTGTAGAAGAATGGGCCAAAATCACATCTGAGCAATGTATGCGACTAGTTTCTCCATACAGGAGGGATCTTGAAGCTGTCATTACCAACAAAGGATTTTGTAGGAAGTATTAAAAAAAAATCAGTTAGCGTGTTCAATACTTTTTCCCTGTGTAATTCCATTTTATTACACAAAACTTTCTAAAAAATAATTGAACTTATTTGTTTTGGTTTCTTTGTATGCATGGATTGTTACCAACATGTAGTGGAAATTCCATGTCAACAGCACCTTTAGAAATATATTTACCTAGAAATATGGTGACGTGTTCAATACCTATTTTACCCGCTGTATATATAGTACATTCACATCAGTCCTGCCCTCAAGGAGCTCTAAGGTCCCTAACTCACATTCATACATATACTAGGGCCAATATAGACAGGAGCCAATTAACTTACCAGCGTGTCTTTGATAGAAGGAAACCCACACAGCCACAGGGAGAACATGCAAACTCCAGGCAGGTAGTGTCATGGTTTGGATTTGAACCAGTGACCCCTAGGGCTGCTAGATAGAAGTGCTAATCACTTAGCCACTGTAATGCCTGTAATATATTATTTTGATATATTATAATTTACCTATACAGATCTGTTGTCTCTTAGTAAGACACTACACTGTGTGACAGGTGACGTAATGCACAGCTGTAACCAGCTTTGTTCCAAACGTGCAAACAGACCATGGAGCATTTTGATATGCAGTCTACTCACCTCTGTTTTCATCTCATAAAATGTCACAATTTTGATAAAAATCTCTTCATATTCCTTAATACTGTCCTTTAGTCTGTGGTGGTACTGCACAAGTTCATTCATCTTGCCTGTTTTTTCATTGATTTGTGATCCTTCTCGAGTAAGAAGTTCTGAAATCTTTACTGCTTGTTCCATTTCATCATTTAGTTTCTGTCAAGATGTGTAAAGATTTTAGGTAAGACATAGAGACATAATTGGGCGTGTTCAAAAGGGTGGGGGTGGTGTGGAAAGTGCTAGATCAAAACCAACTGATACACTCATCCGTACTGTTATTCATGAACATTGTATATGTATATCTATATATGTATCGAGCTTTGTGTTGTATAGTGAGTTTTATACAGTATCATATATTTTAAGGAGCACAACATAATTATTGATAATTGTTTACCTGACCTTGCGGAAATGCATGTAGATGTGAGCACCCTTCATTTTCACTTAGAGATATTTATAGGAAATCACATTATATATTATATATTTATCATTTATTCATTTTATAAATAGGTGGGGCAGAAGTTTCACTGGTTTTCATAAAATAAACTAATGCATATAGAATTATGTTATAAGAGTCCAATCAATATACAGTTTATGAATTCCCCCCAAAAAGAATCTACTGTAATCTTCACATCCAATCCACCATGTACATCCATCATATTGATATAAATGATACCACCATCCTGAGGCAAAAGATGGCTTCTCAGCTCAAATAAAAATATTTTACTATATGGTCAAGAACATATAGTTCTTTAGGGTTCTGGAGTAACGTTAATTTGTGTCATAACAGGGAATCGTGAAACCTCCACAAGTAGGGAGAATCATAACCCACCATCACCAACACACAGAATGGCCGTTCACTTTAAAAACGTGGACTTTTACTTATAAAGGTCAAAACATGTGTGTTCCCGTTTAACAGCCAAGATCAGCTACAGGTGACAAGCTCACTGTTCAGGTTCCACTTCTTCTTTAGGACCAACTGAAAAGGTGGATCTTTAATTATAAAGGTCAAAACACGTGTGTTCACATTTTAACAACCGGGATAAGCTCTAGGCTGTTCAATTGAAGGGCTTTTTGTCTTTAATGTGAAAGTCAGGCTTAACTCAAAGCCCCATGTACAGCCCGGGCCTAGAATTTAAAAGGCTCCACAAGGATACAATAAATTATTGATAAATTCACATGAGTACATACAGGTACCATAAGATGTCTGCACTTCAGCACTGCTACGTTAGCAATGCTTAGGCTAGGCCAGGTTAACTTTATGGCATGCTATCCTTACTGGTGTTCTGTTACTTCTGAGCAGATGTTATTCCTATCAATCAAACATATAATATGTATCAATTGGATATAATCAGTGTCCCAACCAAGGAAAGTTAGAAAGGGTTTGTTCAATGACGTTATATTCATATTTAGATAAATTGTCATGCAGCTCACCTGAAACTTTGTCTTAATAATATTCAAATTCTCCTGTGCATTTAAGATATTTTGGATATCATTTCCTAAACTCAGTGAAGACAAAGGTTGTAGATCATTTTCCAGTTCTTGTAATCTGCCACTTGCCTATAAAAAAAGTTAATAACCTTTACATTTACATATCAAATGTCTTATATTTTTAGTGTCAAATGATTGTTTCACAGAACCTTCTTGAAACCACCCACCCCATTTATATAACAAGCAATAAGTAATGCCTAATGCGGCGTACATACGATCAGGATTTTGCCCGGCCAAATCACATTGGAATTCCGATGGAATTCCATTGGAAAAATATAGAACATGTTCTATATCTAAACTCCAATGGAATTCGTTGGAATTTCTGATGAAAAAACTCAGATGGGGCTACACACGATCGGAAAATCCGATGGAAAAAGTCCATCTGACTTTTTCCATCGGAAATTCCCATCGTGTGTATGGGGCATAAAGCAAATTGGTTGTTCACTTTGCAAAGGAAGTTTCTCTTAGCTTAGTGAATGTGGTAAAAATTCACTCTGAAAAAAATGCCCAATTTGGTGCAATGGAAATAAAAAAATATATATACTTGCCTGCACATGATTGAATGGTGGAAGTCAGTAGAGCTTTACCTCATTCAATAAGCTAAACTGGAATTCCCTTGCAAAGACAGACTTTTGTTCTTTAGTAAATCTACCTCATAGCGTTTAATAAAAATGTTCACAAATTTGTTGCTCGTGTTAATATACTTTACACACTGATGTGTTGCTATGTGGTAATATACTTTACGCATAGGTACCTCATGCTACTAATAGTTAAACATGTGCAGAAGTAGCAGAAGTTTACGTTTCCCTTTAGTTAACTTGCATATGAACGTTCATACATAAAATATAACTTAAATGTATACCAATCTTAGCTGATCCTTAATTGTTTTCCATGTCTGCTTGGAGGAATTTTCTTGATTGACATGCTGTTGCCACACTGACCACAGATTTGTTATCTCAGTCTTTTCCTTATTCAGATTAGCCATCGTGTCCTCCACAGTCTGCACGTGTTTATCCTTCAAGATTCTGTCCTTGTTCATCTGAAATAAAAATTGTTCTGAAACTATTCATTGACTGAATGATAATAGTGATTTATAATTGTAACTTCCTTTGATCATGTTCTTACATAAAAGTCTCACATTGGTAATATTTATCTTAAAAAAAATGCTTCAGATGTAAAATAACTTTACCAAGATGTATGTAGTTTATATCTATTTATGTATGTCTAATGTTTGAACTGTTTCAGACACTAAGGGCCAGATTCAGGTAGTCCAGAGCATCTTTGCTCTGGAGTAACGCTTCTCATTTGCGTTGCGCTGCAGAAATTTTAGGAGCAAGTGCTGTCATTCACGAAGCACTTGCTCCTAAAGTTGCGGCAGCGCATCGCAAATGAGCCGGCGGAATTCAAATTGGGCGGGTACGGGGCGTGTAGTATGCTAACTAAGCGCGATCCCGCCGCCAACGTACTGCGAATGCGTCGAGTGTCAAAACATCCCCGTGCGCATGCTCCAAAATCTGTGAATGAACGTCAATGACGTCACATTCCCATTCATGACCGTTTTACGCAAGCAACGTTTTTTTATTTTTTTCCGACGCGATGACGACGCCTATACCTAACATAGGATATTCCAACCCCATGTAGGTATAACTATGCGCTGCGTATCCCGTCCGGAAACGTCGTAACGTCACTGCGTCGCGCCGGAATGCGATCGTGAATTGCCGATTTCCGCTCATTAACATATTTTTTGAGCGGAAATCGGCGGGAACGCCCCGGCGCCATTTTTAAGTTGAAGTAACGATGCGATGGCGAAACTCAGTTACGCTGCTCGCATCGGAGCTTCAACCCGGCGTTTCTTGTTTTCTGGTTACAGAAAACAGAAACGCCGGCTCAAAGTCACAGTTAGGCTGGCGGATCACTGGATCCGCCAGCCTAACTGTTCCTGAATCTGGCCCTAAGTAAAGAAACTTATACTGAAATATAATGAGGTTTTTATTTGCTGAACTTTTCTGAAAATGCAAGCTGCCTGGTTGTCTTCCTTAACTACTTTAATACAGGAAACTCCCCTCCCCATCCTCTCTTCTCTGACCCTCCCCTTCTTCCACAGTCCCCAATCCATCTGCTGATAGTACAGAGCCTTGGAGGTAACCGGCACATGCTCAGTTTGGAGAGATTTATTTTTCTTGGGAAGGTGCATATGATCAGCACAGGGCCAATCAGCACTGTCTGGCCAGAGTGCCAGGGGTCCTGCAGCCTCAAAGGACAGTAAGAGTAGAATTAAAAATGTTCCTAAAATCTTTAACCAGACACTGATAGAATTCATAAGACTGTTATATACTGCTGATGAGAAAATGTATTTAGCAGTTTATATTTACTAAAATAATTGCATTTCCATGTTTTGTGTACTGTGGGAGACCACGTATAGTTAATGCAGGCACCTGGGTTTAGTAAAACTATGACGCAAATTATAAACCCCTTTTACAATCCATTATCAATGACTTACGTAGATGGTCTCCAAAAACGTTCTCGTGGTTTGGTAGAGCATCTATACTAAAAATGACCGTACTACCGAGACTGTTATACTACTTCAATGCGTTGCCAATCAAATTACACTCTTCTTTTTTTTCCAGACTACGTGGTGCTCAACTGAAGTTCCTATGGGCTGGGAAGAGACCAAGAATTAGCTTCTCACAGCTTACTCTTCCTAAACATAAAGGGGGTATCGGCCTTCCGGACTTTAGGAAATATTACATTGCCGCCCACATCACCAGACTCATAGATTGGCATTGTCACAAATCGTCCAAAGACTGGGTTCAACTGGAGACTTCCCAATACTCTAAATGTATTACCTTCCACCCATGGTCCACCACCTCAAAATTGACAGGTAGAATCTCTCACCCACTAGTGGCCTCAACAATGGCAATATGGCATAGCGTAGCCTCGACTTACAGTTTAGCATCTATACCAGGCCCTCTAACACCGCTTACAGACAATCCGGACTTCCCGCCAGGTATGGACGTTAGGTTCTCCGAATCTTCATTAACCACACAAAAACTCCTCGCCACACATTGTCTTTTGGGCAACAAGATAAAACCTCTTAACACGTTAAAATCAGAGCTGGGGGAGGCCTTCCCCGGCTTCTGGTTCTATCTTCAAATACAAAATTTCTTAATTAACAGTAAACATAAAAAGGAGTACTGTAAGGCCCCTACACAGCTTGAGCGAATTTGCCTAAGAGGCTTCCCGGTCCTTAAAACTACCGCGATGGCCTACTCGTGGCTCTGCCAACCTCAGGATCAAACACAGAATAAACTCAAAACCCAATGGGAAAATGAACTTAATGTAACACTGTCTGACGAACAGTGGGAAAGAGCCAATATATTTGCTCATAAATGCTCCCTCAGTTCAAGATTTCAAGAAATATCTTACAAGATTCTTACACGATGGTATATTACTCCCCTAAAAATAAAGAGGTGGATGCCTGCCACCTCAGATACCTGCTGGCGCTGCAAAAGAGAAGTCGGATCCCTTACACATATATGGTGGTCATGCCCCCTGCTACGGGATTATTGGTCCCAAATTAAGCACTGGACTAAATTCATTACAGATACACGTATCCATCTAGACGCAGCTGCCTGCCTACTCCATGTTAATGATCTGTCAATCAGAACTTACAAAAACTCACTCTCTAGGCACTTACTAACAGCAGCGAAAACATTAATCCCCCTATACTGGAAAACAACTAATTGCCCTTCAGTTAAAGATTGGCTGGATAGAGTACAATATATTTACAAAATGGACGAACTAGTGGCCATGAAGAGAGAAAGCTCGCTGACCTTCAATGACACTTGGCAACCATGGGTTATTTTCAAATATTCCAATGATTATCAGCGATTGATGGCTTGAGTATGACCACAATCCTCTACAGGTTGTGATAAAAGTACTCTATTATATTGTTTGCTCGATACCTCTTGTTATATTTCTTGGCTTGTATAAACTGTACAATGACAAATATATGCTCAGGACCCTTGACTGGATTCTACCTGAACAAGAATATTGCTCTTTGCTGTATAAAAATTCCGTGTTTGATACACCCTTCCCCTCTCCCATCGTCCCCCCCCCTCCTCCCCTATTATATAATTTTTTTTATTTATTTTTTCTTCTTCCCCTCTTCTTTGCCCTAACCCAAATCTTTCATCCTCCATTCCTTATCTTTTTCCCTTCCCTCCCTCTTCATTCCTCAAAATTTCCTGATTCTCTCCTTTACAGTTCTTATAAGCTCATCTTAGACAGTACAATGAGCTCTCACCCAAATTGTAATTAAGTTTACAGTGTTTCGACAGCTGCACCTCTATTGTATATTTGTATGGTTGTCCTATGGATTACTTGTTATAATATTCCTTTCACATTGTGATGCATATTGTTTATTTTCTAATACTTCAATAAACTTTGATTGTGAAAAAAAGTAAAAAAGTAAAACTTTAACTTCTGACATCCATTATTTTTTGGTCACTGGCTCCCAATATGTATGTAACCAGTGAAGTCAAAACTGTTTTTGTGTGTTTTTTTTGGGGTTCAGTGACAGTGAAAGATATGACGATATAGACTGCCAAGGAGGTAGTATTTTCAGAATAGGGTCAGCAATGGCAGAGCCCATTTTTCTCAGTCACGGGAGTTAAAACACATCCACATTTTGCACCTGTGCATTCAGTGACATTAAGGGGTTGATTTATGAAGCAGTTGTGAGGCCTTACCATGGCAAGACTGCCGCTGTAAACAAATGAGTATTTATAAAATACAGCTATGCGTTTCATAAATGTGCTTATCACCATTGTAGTGCTATTAAAGGTTAAAGAGAGAAACAAATCTGATCTACAGTAGGAAGATTATGGGACTGGCTGTTCTCCAATTATTTGGTGCATTATGCAGGCTCAATACTATGGCCTAGAATTAGAAATGGGCTAGAAAACGCAAGTTACTTTATTGGGTAATGCTGTGTAGTATAATGGAGAGTGGACAGCAGTGTATACTCTGTATATGGCCCCTTAGTCATCTTTGCTATGATCAGAATTCACCAAGGTAATGCAATGCACAAGAGCAACATTCAGATATTTACAAGTTACTGGGTGCATAAGCATCAAGTGATGTAATGGGTGCAGCATGATGAGCCCATTACACTCCATCATCATATCATCCCTTTTTCAAGGATGTGCTCTTGCTTTACAACATACTAAATACGTTATGTGGTACAATAGGCCTTTATAATATAAAGTATGCTGTATATGCCTTATTTTTCTTCATAAACAGCATAACAATTTGTAGGGATCCACTGAACTTTACAGAATTTTAAGCAAGTTTATACCTACTTTTACCATATAATTTAAAATGCTATGTTAATGTATAGTCAATCTCACCATTTTTATGATATTCAGACAGTTTTGTCCCATGTCTTGGACTGAAAAAAGCTCATCAAGCACACTCTGTATCTGTGATTCAGCTGTTTCCAGCATGGTCGCTGCCTCTACTTCTGGATTAGGTGTGCAAAATGTCTTTAGATTCTGTATGTGCGATTCCAGCTTTACATAAACACAAAATAACATTTTATTGGCAATATAATCAACAAAATTAGACTTTGGCCAATAACACCAAGATAACCTAAATACAAAGGATTTTGAGACAGTTACCTTTCAAATGCCACAGTTAAAGCGGAAGTAAACCCATCCATAAAAGAGTTTTATTTCCGGCACATGCCGAAAAATCTAACACTCCCATTGGTTGTGCTCTCAAGTCTCAACCAAACTGTCAAACCATCCAATGGCTGGTGTCATAACTGATTACATGTGCAGCATCATGGCAGTTGTACATTAAACAGAGGGAAATATGGCAGCTTCCTTGGCTGAAAACGATAGGGGGTTTACTTACACTTTAAAGTATCAGATAGTGAGTCTGCATCCATCCCGAAAACTCTTACTAAAGTATGCCAATTTTTTAAATCTGAGCAGACTGCAGGGGCATCTCTAGGGTCCTAATAGACCAAGGGCACCTCTGGGTACATAGATTGGAATGGTGAGGGGCTGGTAAGATACCATGATGACCACTTTGGATCAAATCTAAGATTAATAGAATCTTTTAACTGAACAAAAAAGAATGAGTCTAATAAATATGACTACAAAATAAATAATGGATGGATTGAAAAGTAAATTATACAAAGTTCCAAAACTATATATTGCGTATAATTTAAAATTTCTTCATAGGAATGAGTAGCCCAGGCCCTTAGTATTTGACCTGGGGCACATGCTTTGGGTGTCGGGGTCTAGCAACGCTATTGGCAGACTGTGAGGCCTCGTACACACGACCGAGAATCTTGTCGTAAAAGAAACATTGTTTTCCTCGACGTGTTCCTTATCAGGCTTGTCGAGAATCTTGTCAAGCTTTCTTTGCGTACACACTGTCAAGTAAACCAGCCCGACGAGAAACACGACAAGGAAATTGAGACTCCCGACGAGAAAAAAGAGAGCATGTTCTCTTTTTTTCGAAAAACATACACACAACCGTTTTCCTCGGCAAAATAGCTCTGCCCCCAAGTTTCTTGATGGAATTTTTCGAGGAAAACAGTTGTGTGTACGAGGCCACAGAGCTAAACTTAGAGAAAGGAATAGTAAAGCATATCACATTAGTGGTTAGAACTACTTAAAGGGGTTGTAAAGGAAAAAAAATGTTTTCATAATAAGCATCCTTTACCTGCAGACATTCCTCTTTTCACTTCCTCATTGTTCGTTTTTGCTCAGAAGTTGCTCTATTTCTTCTCTGTTCTGTTCACTTCCTGCTTTTCTGATTTTACTGACCACCGTGAAGGGAGACTTTACTGCGGTGGTCAGTAACATGCTCGCCCCCTCCTGGGAACTACATCTGTGTGGCAGGACGCTCTCTACATGTTAGAGACTTCAAGGAGGTGTGAATTACTGGGCGTGCCTCAATTCATACTAGGAAATGTAGTTCTTACATGAACAAGTGATGCAAACCAGGAAGTGAATGAGAGAATAGAAACTAGAACGCCGGAGGTGATATAGATGAAGGAATTTAATAGGTATTTACTTGTTTGTTAACAGAATCATTACACTATTCTGTCCGTCTACCTTGCAGACATTGATTTCAGGCAAAAAAAAAATTCCTTTACAACTCCTTTAAGCTTGAAGCACTTTCTGGAAAGGTAATGAACATATATGATCATCTTCAATGATACAAAAAACAAGGATTTTAATATGTTAAACAACATTGATAAGATGGTTTGCATTAAGTTATGATTTTATGTGTATCTTAAAACACTATACATTTTCTATAAAGCTTTAGATATGTCTCCTTGTTTAATTCAAGTAAGAAATTCTGTCACTTTTAGTACAATTCTTTGCACATCGAACCCTTAAAAAGCATATTTTACCTGTTTGGAAGACTTCAAAAATGTTACATAGACATTTATAACCTCCAGTTTCTCCTCAATACTCTCATCCAGAGCTTTTAGTTTCTCATCCAAAATCCGAGAGTTGCTGGCAAACGCTTCACTCCCAGATGGCACTGTCTGTATAAGCTGGGAGGCAGACTCCATATATTGTGATGCTTCCTATTTCACACACAATGCAATAAAAATGGACAGGCCAGTTTAGAGCACAACTTCAGGTGAATATTTAAAATATGCTTTAGGTCTCTTATATACTTTATATATTTTATTAATGTTAAAATCAAGCTTGTAGTGAGAGTGTCTGCTCTGTAAGATGATTTGTAGGAAGGAGTGCCCCAGGAATTGTGCGGGCAAAGGAAAGGATGTTAAAGAAATAACATGATGTAAAAAAAGATACAAGATTTTCTGAGTTATCTTTTGAATCTTTTGTAAATTGTGTATCTTTTTTACATTGTGTTATTTTTTTAACATCCTGGTACTCCTTTCCCTTGCCCGCACAATCCCTGTGGCACTCCTTCCTACAAATTTCTTAATTTTGGGATGTGGCAAGGGTTTAGAGGACTCACTGTTACGTAGTCTCTCCTCTTTCTAATATTTGCTCTGTAAGATGATGGGAGGTAAAGGGAAATACATTTGTGGTCTTGTATGTGACATCAGGATGAGGTATTACCAGTGTGGAGATCTCTTCCAGCAGTCCAATGGGCAAGCAGAGGGCAGTAACACAGAGGGGTGGATTTACTAAAGCTAAATGGACTGTGCACTTTGTAAAGTGAAATTGCACTCTGCAAGTGCAGTTGCTCCAGAATTTAGTAAAGGAGGTAAAGCTTCACTTTGTAAAGAATACCCAATCACATGCCAGGGAAAAAAAAAACATAATTTGTGCTTGAACATGATTGGATAATGTAAGTCAGCAGATCTTCTGCTCATTTTCTAAGCTCTGGCACAGTCTATTTGCCTTTAGTAAACCAACCTGTATAGCTGCAGGGTCTAAAAAGTGTTGTTACCAGCCTTATGATGCAATGGGGTTGACTTAATAAAATCTCATGCAACTCCAATCAGCTTCCAGTTTTTTTTTTTTTTTTATCAAAGCTTAATTGGACAACCTGAAATTAGAAGTTGATTGGCTACCATGCACAGTTGCACCAGATTTTGCACTTTCCAGTTTTAGTAAATAAACCCCAATATGTAGCCTTAGCATACGGCAGTATTTAGAAAACGATGAATGTTTCGGCAAATTAAAAAAAAAAGACACATTTTGACATTGTTCTCAGGCAATGCAAATGTGAAAAAAAGGCAAAAGAGTGACCCATAACAACAGTCTGAACTGTAAGTCACTGTTTGTACATTCTTTTTCTTTAAATTTGCATCAGTCACACACATTCCAATGCCATGGTTTCCTTATACAGTTGATGTGTCTTGTCACTTGTAAAAAAAATAACAACCATTCTTATTAAGCAGGTTTGCAGCTACAGTATGCAATTAGAATGACCAAAGGTGTTTTCTACATCCTCTATAATGTTAATGTAACAGCTGTTGTCCAAAGCAGATTCATCTGTAGAAGAAAGTCCTTGGCAGTATTTTTGCAGTTGTGTACCCCACCCCTTCTCTAATGACTGTTCTCAGCCTCAGCCAAGTGGCTGGCTTATCACCAACAGGAAATTTAGTCGTACTGTAGGTGTTTAAGAACACATTTTTCTGTGTTTGCATTTGTAATTTTTGAAGTGACGTTTCCCCATTTGTACGTAACTTATCTTCCATAATTTTGTTAAAGTCTTGAAGCAGATCTTCAACTTTTTGAAAAGCCACCTCCCAAACCCCCACCTTAAACCAGACCTCTAACCTTCACAGTATCCACGTCTTCTAGGCTTACACTTGCACAACTTGCACAAAGAAAATACATGCAACGTTGCGGCAGCGTAGAGTATAGTTATCGGCGTAAGCCGACGTAAGTCAAATTAGGATGTAAGTGGGAGTGATTTATTATAATTAAGCGTGACCCCATGTAAATGAAGGGCCGAACAAACAACGCATGCGGCGTCCCATGGACGCTTCCCAGTACGCATGCGCAGAATCACGTCGGGACAAACGCCTAAGATACGTCGAATCACTGAATGGAACCTACGCACAGCCCTATTCACGTAGTACTACGTAAACGACGTACAATACGACGGCTGTTCCCTCGTTCATACCATTGCATGACTTACCCCTGCTTTATGGGGGGTAAGTTTACGCCGGACGTACAACTTACGTAAACCGCGTATATTAATGCGCCAGGCGCAAGTACGTTCGTGAATCGGCGTATCTTACTTATTTGCATATTTAACATGGGTACGCCGAATGCGTCTAGCGTAACAATGCGCCCACGATACGCCGGCGTAGGCAAGTTACGCAGGGCGGCTGAAGCCTTGTTTCACGACGTATCTAGCTTCGCGAATCTGCGTAACAATACGCTGGCGCACATTTGTACTTATGACGGCGTAAAACTTTCGCGAATCGGGGGCCTAAATATATATCTATAGATATATATATATATAAAAAAAAATATATATATATATATATATATATATATAAAGATATATAGATCTATCTATCTATCTATCTATCTATAGATATATATTAGGGCTGTTACTGATTAAAATTTTCGTGTTCAATTAATAATTTTTTTTTTTATCGATTAATCGACTCATTTCGATTAATTATAACGCACATGAATTTTTCGCATCACCATAATATATAGTCCCCACTGTAATATCCACAGACATCTCCCCCGCTGTAATATCCACAGACATCTCCCCCACTGTTATATCCACAGACATCTCCCCCACTGTAATATCCACAGACATCTCCCCACTGTAATCCACAGACATCTCCCCACTGTAATATGGTCCACATCTCCCCCACTGTATAGGAAGATTAGTGCTTGCTTAGTCTTACCAGAGAAGCCGGCCGAACACGAGCAGTTGTGGCCGGGTAATTACATCAGCGCGCCGCTCTAGGCCGCAACCGGGTGGACCAAGATAAGCCGCTGCTCCGGGAGCTAGGCCAAAGCCGCGACCTTTCCTATGGCCAAGGCAGCAGCGGAGCTCCACGGATCACGTGGTGTGCCAATCCGCATATGGTGACCCATTCGGTTCACGGATCATTTACGATCCGTTGCACCACTAGTACTAGTAATCAATCAAAAAAATAAACGATTAATTGAGGAATTAATCTTTAATTTCCACAGCCCTAATATATATCTATCTATATATAGATATATATATAGATAGATATATTTCTATAGATATATCTATATAGATATAGATATATACTGTATATCATTCTTTTCTAGAGTTCCACTATGAATATAAAGATTTGTAGATTAATGACTAGGGGGAGTCTGTTGAGATAAGATACAAGGCATACAAGGAGTGCAATGTTTTAACAAAAAGGGTTGGTTGACTAATAGATCTACATGTTGTGAAGAAACCATAAAGGCCAACTGTTGTGTAGCTCTGTTTTGAGAAGGCAAATGGCCCTATGTACATACAATATGTAATTAGTAGCTACACATAGAAACAAAGGCTTTTTGGTATACTGTATATTTTAAAATCATTGACAAGTTTATACATTCCCTTTCACACATTAGTAAAATGATATCATGTTTGGCATACTGTAAGATTCATGGAAAATATAGATGTAGTCAGCAAGTGATGAATCACCTTGGTTTGTCTAGCCAATTCACCAAGTTTGTTCTGTACTTCCTCACATTCATTGATGCTCCAGCCAGGATCACTGTGTCTTTCCAGATCAGAGTCTATATTCTGGATCCATATTGATGTCTGTGAGATAAGAAGGTAATTGTTTTTGGACATGAGCATAAGCACCACAATGTATCCATGTATTCTTCTGCTATGTCTAATCAAGGAGCAATAGTATGTAAAATCAATAAAATGGTAGAGCTATCAAAGAAACATAGTAACTTTTCTAAAGTCAGATGCACCATTCAAAGAAGATTTTACAGCCTAACTCCAAACATTTTTAATTTATATTTATTTATACATTTTTGTGGGGAAGAGTAAGGCCTCATTTACATGGGGTGAGTACATCCATGCCTCGGACTGTTTTTTACTGGCATGGAGATGCATAGATGTTGTGTGCATCCCTATAATGGCTGTCCCATAGCTTATCTTCTGGGATGCAGCTGTTGCATGCACACACCTTTTGCTTCGTTTGTGACATCTGTGCAGGTGGGGGGTGCGAGTTTGGGGACACGCACCCACATGGATGTCCTATTGGGACACAGCGTCTGTGTCTGTACAGCCACTGAGTCTCAGAAGACATATTTGGAACTGCCCTATGTGGCCGTGGCTTTATACTTTCTGTCAGGTTTTTATTTCTGTCTGTGACCCCTACTGGAGAGATTTCTCTTCACTTACTGAACCTTCTGATGTCTGTACAATAAATAGAAGGTGTGGCTGTCACCAGGGAAGGGAAGCACACAGCAATAAAGATATTACAGAGGACATTTACTTATAACAGTTTGATAATAATTAATGTTCTTTAACAAAAGAACACATTCCATATAATTAATTATGCTACCAACATTAATGTTTACTATAAGTTGCCTTCAGCATTTTTTTTAAGCCAAAAGCAGTCACTTTCTTATTGAAACTCTCTCCCTTTCCTTGGTCTCAAAAACTATATATCACTTTTTGCAATTCAAATGTGTGTACTTCCAGTCATTATTGTATGTCTATGCTCAGCTTTAGCAGAAGGCTGACAGAAGCTTTAAAGTTCTGATGTTTACAGGCTGTTGCTGCCTAGGGAGAAATTAGAGAATATCAGGGAGATAAGATAAGACACTATCATTGTAAATGTAACTCTGTTGTGTCTCCATGGCAGCAGAGCTTGTTCTGTCATATCTCCTGATTTTTTTTTCTTCCTCCCTAATCTGTGTTCCCTCAGCACAGTATGTGCCATTCCTGGTGCCCCCCCCCCCCCATAGCAGTAAATATTTAAGTTGCCTTTATTCAGAGACAATGTCACGTGCAAATTAAAACTGTGCACCAGGCAGCCATGCAGTTGACCTTGGCACTCCACATATAATTCAGTTATAATTCATTTTGGCACCTGGCCAGTTCTATACAATACATGGATCTACTGAAATGGGAAGCATGCTTGCTGGAAAAAAAAAAAACAACATACATGTGTGTTTAATGATACAAAACACAGTCCAGGTGTGAGCTCAATAGAAAGGTCATGTAATGTTAGGTCAGCTATGAATAAGGGCAGAATAAGTGTGAAATGCGTTAGCTGTTGTATGGTGTTTTCCCTTACTGTATTTTTAGTGATGTGATTTTATTGAAGATTCTACAATAATGGTGATTTTAGACGTGCGGCTGACCAAATTTGTTTTCTGTTTTCCTGTGAAGACTGCTATTAGCTGGGCCGGCACATATTAGTGTGTTAGCAGTAGTAGATCAGTGGACCAACCTGGAACGGTGCTTGTTTTTTTCTACTCATGTATTGTTAGGTCAAGCTACCTTTTCATTATGAGCTGCATTATTACCTGAGCAGAGAATATTGCAGTTTAGAAATTCCATTTACTGATGTATGACTATTGCGTGATGTTACATTGAGTGTGATAGCTATTTTTTGTCTGAAGCATAAAGAACCAACATGATTTTCAAGGCTTATATAATTTCTTTCTAAAGACCTCAAAATATTGAGCATTCCAATTTTTTTTTTTAATATTGCACCCTCAAGGACAAAGAAACTATTAAAAAAAAAACGTTCACTTTTCCACAGTCCGCAAATGTAGGTGACCCCGGGCCAAAATATTATATTTTACCTTTATAAGCTGATCCTGTAATGACGCCATTATCTCCTGTTGCTTGAGAGAATTTTCCATAGATGTTGGGCTCTGGCAGGTTAGCTGATCTACTCTTTTCTGAAGGTATCCAATCATTTCCTGAATTCCATTCATCCCTGGGCTAAATATGAACCGACAGCTGTTAGTGCCTTCATTGCTTTGGGAAAAAGCCAAGTTGATAAACAGGAGACTGGAATAACATGTCTGCTTTACGCCGAAGGGGCAACTCTAGGAACTACTGTCACAAAGATCAGATAACATGCTGAATGCTTAAAGATGGTTTAACTATTAAAGTTTTTATTGCTGGAGAAAAGACAATTAGCATAAAGGAGAAGGAGAATTGTTGCCTATAGTGAACTACCAGAATTTTCACAAGCATTAATTCTTCCTTTGGTTTTCTTCAGTTTTATTAGACCAGTCATCTTGTGTTTAACTATTTATTTTAAGATTTATAATATTAAATAAAATTATAGTTCACAGATCAAAGCATTGGTTAATTCTGCCTTAATATTTTATAGTGGTAATAATTATTAATTATGTACAAAAAAAAGCCAAATGGGGAATGAAAAATAGATCTGAACTATTACAGAGTTAAATGAAGGCCTTTGACTTAAAGCTGAACTTTGGGCACAAAAACTTTAACACAAATATAATCCTTAAAAGCCATAAAGGATATAAATCCACTTTGTGTGCATGAAATGTCCTTGCAAATCCATATCTTGCCTTGTAAAAGAAGCAGTGACATCATTACTGTGCTGTACATAGCCTGTACAAAGAGCAGAGCTGTGGGAGGGGCCCAGTAGGCCCACCATCCACAGGCGGCCTGCAGAAAGCTACAGGAGGGGCATATACAAAACCAGTAACCTGCACAAGGAGAGAGAGCAGCAGTGACTGGTAGGGATGAGCCGAACACCCCCCCCCCCCCGTTCGGTTCGCACCATAACCTTCGAACCGACCCGAACATTCGCGCGAACATTTAGAACCCCATTGACGTCTATGGGACTCGAACGTTCAAATTCAAAAGTGCTAATTTTAAAGCCTAATATGCAAGTTATTGTCGTAAAACTTCTTTGAGAACCTGGGTCTTGCCCCAGGGAACATGTATCAATGGTAAAAAGTTTAAAAAACGGTTGTTTTTTCAGGAGCAGGACTCCTGAAAAAACGAAAGTTTAAAAAAAAAAATATTCCATTGATACATGTTCCCTTGGGCAAGACTCGGGTTCTCAAAGACGTTTTCACAGGCAAACTATAGACACCCAGCAGGTACAATATTTAAAGGAATTTTTCATTTTTTTTATTTTATTTTTATTTAAGCAGCATTAAAATCACTGCTCCTGCATCAGGAGCAGTGATTTTAATGATGCTTAAATAAAAAAAAAAATGTAATTCCTTTAAATATTGTAACTGCTGGGTGTCTATGCCTGTGATAACGTCTTTAACCACTTCAGCCCGGACCATATTGCTGGTCAAAGACCAGAGCACTTTTTGTGATTCAGCAGTGCGTCGCTTTAACTGCCAATTGCGCGGTCGTGCGATGTGGCTCCCAAACAAAATTGGTGTGCTTTTTTTCCCACAAATAGAGCTTTCTTTTGGTGGTATTTGATCATCTCTGCGGTTTTTATTTTTTGCGCTATAAACAAAAATAGAGCCACTATTTTGAAAAAAAAACAATATTTTTTACATTTTGCTATGATAAATATCCCCAAAAAATATATAAAAAAACATTTTTTTTCCTCAGTTTAGGCCGATACGTATTCTTCTACATATTTTTCGTAAAAAAAAAATCGCAATTAGCGTTTATTGATTGGTTTGAGCAAAATTGATAGCGTTTACAAAAAAGGATAGTTTTATGGCATTTTTATTAATAGCGTTTTTTTTCAGTACCGAGACATTATGGCGGACACATCGGACAAATTTGACAATTTTGACACATTTTTGGGACCATTGTCATTTTTATAGCGATCAATGCTATAAAAATGCATTGGATTGCTATAAAATGCCATTGGCAGTGAAGGGGTTAACACTAGGGGGCAGGGAAGGGGTTAAGTGTGTTCCTGGTGTGTTCTAACTGTATGGGGGGGGGGGGTGGCCTCACTAGGGGAAATCACTGATCTTCTGTCCATACATTGTATGAGCAGGAGATCAGCATTTCCCCCGCTGACAGGAACTAGAGGTATGTGTTTACACACATACCTCCCGTTCCCTGCTCTGTAACGAATGAGCGCGCGTGCCCAGCAGCGATTGCGGCCGCCGGGCACGTGCACGCGACTCGGGGGACCGCTAAAGGGAGGACGTAGAGCTACGTGCTCTCGCCCAGCAGTGCCGACCTGCCGCCGTAGAATGACGGTGGGCTGGTCGGCAACTGGTTAAATAGCACAATCACCTGCCTGCCAGTAAATTAGGAAGAACTGATCTAAGCTATACAGTACAGTGTATAAATATATGTACAACACCTGGGATGTATATATATATATCGTCTACACACTGTAACATTAACTGACTAGCCTGCCTGCCTGCTCTATCTACCTGCAAAAAATTACACTCTCTCTGTCTCTCTCTGTTCTCTGTTAACTGCCGCAACACACTACACAAGGCCGCCCTACAGGTGGCCTTATATAGTGTGGGGCGTGTACTAAACCTAAATTGTGTTAAAACCTTGATGTCTCATTTCATATTTGCTTTTTTTAAGGTTGCGGCAGCCATACCTCTGAGCTGCCATTATATAGATATGTACACAAGCCGTATTCCTTTTAACAAAAATACTTTTTATCTTGATGTACAATAACATTAATAGTTTTATATTTTCGTTTCTGAAGTTCTTCTATCTGATGTACAGTCCCACCCCATTGGAAGGTATTTCTTTGTTTTGTCTATATGTGGTGACTTTTGGAGAGGTAAACAGAGCTATCCTACTTGATAAAGACCTTCATGGCAGTTGGTGTTCTTAAATAGTTTATCAGTAGCAAATAATGGGAGGGGGAGGGGCTGTTGCTAGTTAACTTCCAGGGAGAACAAATGTATCTGGCTTAAAAATAAAAAGGTAGAAAACACAGTGGATTTGATTTACTAAAACTGGAGAGTACAAAATCTGGTGCAGCTGTGCATGGTAGCCAATCAGTTTCTAACTTTAGCTTATTCAAGTAAGCTTTACCAAAAAAACTGGAAGCGTATTGGTTTCTGCATAGAGCTGGTTTTGCATGCTCCAGTTTTGGTAAATCAACTCTAGTGCATGTATTTTAATTATTATTATTCATTATTAATTCGATAAGTTCCATTTGTTTAGATGTGCCATTCGTTATTTCGGATACCGTATTTATCGGCGTATACCGCACACTTTTTCCCCTTAAAATAAGGGGAAACTCGTGGGTGCGCGATATACGCCGATTGCCGCTTCCCGCACTCAGTTTGAAGTGAGCCGCCGACATATATCCCGAGTGCAGTACACTCGGGTACATTCGGCTAGGCTCAGCTTCGCTCGTGCTCACGCACAAACGTCACAGAGCGTGAGCACGACCGACCCCAAGCCTGGCCGAATGTACCCGAGTGTACGGCACTCGGTATATGTCGGCGGAGGTGTTCAAACTGAGCGCAGGAAGCGGGGATTCGACTCGCACTGGAGAAGCCGGGAGGACACCGCAGAAGCCGAAGATGGACGCCGGGCCGGACGATGGACGCCGCGCAAGACACCAAAACGGTAATACTTAAAGTACTAACATTTTTTTTTCAGGTCCACATCAGGGGTGCGCGCTATACGCGGGAGCGCGCAATACCCCGATAAATACTGTAATTCATAACTTTGGATAAATTTGTATTGGTTACATTCACTAACAGACAAATTTGAAAGGTAATTCCAATACCTATAATTTAATAGTTAGTTATTATTATTTAGTTAGTCAGTTAGTTATTTAGAATTTTTAGATTGTCGTTCATTGGTTCATTTTGGGGTTTTCCTTCTTATTTTTGTATATTTGAATTTTCACATTTACAAAATTAACACATTTTTGAATTTATGAATTTACGTATTTCCAAATTTAGGAATTTAAGAATTTCGATCATAACGAATGACCCAAAAAATAAAAAAACTTTTTTCAGCAGTGCACATGTCTACTCTTCACAGGTTTTTCCACTAAAAATAAAGGGCCAGATCCATAGAGAGAGTACGCCGGTGTATCTACTGATACGCCGGCGTACTTTCAAATTACCCGCGTCGTATCTTTAGTTTGAATCCTCAAACCAAGATATGACGGCATCTGGGTTCGATCCGACAGGCGTACGCCTTTGTGTGCCTTCGGATCACAGATGCAATACTTCGGCTGAGTGGAGTTCTCGTCGTTTTCCGCGTTGAGTATGCAAATTAGCTATTTCCGACGATCCACGAACGTATGCGCGGCCGTCGCATTCTCTTACGGCGCCTCTAGTCGGCTTTTTCCGGTGTATAGTTAAAGCTGCTTTTTTGCGGCTTATAGTTAGACTTGCCATGTTAATTATGGCCGTCGTTCCGGCGTCGAAATTTGAATTTTTTTTTATTTTTGCGTAAGTCGCCCGTGAATAGGAATGTACGTAATTCACGCTAGTAAAAAAAAATAACGTTGTTGCAACGTAATTTAGCGAAATTTCTGAACGGAGCATGCGCAGTTCGATCGGCACGGGGACGCGCTTCATTTAAATGAAACACGCCCCCTACCCACCCAACTTGAATTCCGCGCCGTTACGCCGCTTGAGATACACTACGCCGCCGTAACTTAAGGTGCAAAATCTTTATGGATTCGAACTAAAGCCAGGTAAGGTACGGCGGCGTAGCGTATCTCAGATATGATGCGCAAGGGCAGATCATTGTGGATCTGGCCCAAAATGTGTAACTCCGCTTTAGATCATCCTATGCTGCAGTTAAGCCTTTCCCTGTAAATCCCACTCCTATGCTAAATTGACATACATGTGATAACAGTTAGGCTAAGTTCAGAATCCTAAATAATTAATAAATATTAAAAAAATAAAATGGTGTGTTATGGTGCTGGCAAAAACATACTGAACAAAGATGGTGGATTTACAGTGAGCACTCTAGGTTTCTTAACCTCCCTGGCGGTATGATTCTTTCAGACTTTAGGTGCTGAAAGCGGTACCATTATTTGCAAGGAAATTTGGCCTTGGCTTGTAATTCTTAGGAATAACTCACTTAAATCTGACCAAACAAGAGTCTAATAGGCATCCCGGGTATGACATTTTTTTTAAAAACAAAATTATAAATGATAATATAATAAATAATTATAAATAATTATAACAAATAAAACAAATAATAATATAATTATAATAAAAATTATTCAATAATGTAATCAACTCAAAAATCACTGAAATTTTCTCAGTTGCAGAATTGTCGCTGTCATTATTTTTATTTTTTCATGACGAATTCCCCCACAAAACGCTACAGCTCAATTCTGCAAGTGATTCTAATTTATAATCGCTGTTTTCTAGCTGCTCTAAAACCATTTTTGACATAAAGGGACACTTTTGATTGCTATGGACAATCTACAGTTTGCAGGCAGAAAGAACAGATTTTGTTTTACAAAAGTACATGTAGGGCACTGGGCAGACCAATAGGGATAAGGGGGGGGTGTATTTTTTACATACAGTACTGTAATCTATAAGATTACAGTGTACTGTATGTAATGTGTTTGTTTACTTTTTTTGAATATGGCGCCGTTCTCCGCCCCTGTGCGTCGTAACGTCGCAGGGAATGGAGCTCGGCGGCACACAGAGGCACTGTGTGAATCGAGCGAGCACCCGCACGCTCACACAGCGCGGATGCATAGCTGGATCCACGGACAAGGTAAGTAAACCTTGCCTGTGAAAGCTGTGAGCCCGAGTCTGACTCGGGGTTACCGATCGCAGCGTAAAAATCTAACCCCGAGTCAGACTCGGGAATACCGCCAGGGAGGTTAAGCAGTAGTTTTAGTTTAAAAGATCAGTCTGACCAAAACTGTTATTTTTGTGAATACTGGAGAGTTGAATCATCCACTGCCTTTTAATACCCCTTGATAATTCCAGAGCAGGATCTCCCCACCTGTGCATGTAGACTCATCTTACTACAAGAGGAGAGGTGCTTCAATATTGTAAAAAAATTGTAATCAAACAGGGAAAGAGGTATCATATTAGCTGTGACCTGCATGTGGGTCTTGTGTAGAGACCTCACTGCTTTAATCTAGTACAACAAGTAAAATATGCGCAAAAAACCCAGAGGCCCCTCTCCCCTTGTTGTAGCTGCTTTAATGTAGAGCAGTGGTTCTCAACCCTCTAGTGCTGTGACCCCTTGATAAAATTTCCCAAGTTGAGGGGACCCCTAACAGTAAAATTATTTTTGTAGTGTGGCTTGTCCTCAGCCAAGGCAAGACAAGGAATTTGCGCCCCCAAACTCACAAACATTTAGTGCTTCCTGAGTCCCTACCAATCATACAATATTAAAACCCCCTATGGTACAATTTGGGATGAACCACTCTTTCTCTTTTATCTTCTTTCTTTCCCTTTTTATCTATCTCTCTCCATCCTAATTTCTTGTTTTTTCTCCCATCCCGATCTAGCCATCTTTCTTGTTCTTTTTCTCCCTTTTTTTTTTGTTCCTCCCCCCTCTTTTCCTTTCCCTTCCATGTATTCTCTATTTTTATTTCTTCACTTACACCTTGGTGGGGGGTGGGATGAGTGGCAATGCTGGAGAGAGTTCTGATCAGCCAATTTAGGTGCTCTTGATCAAGCTCATCTGCTGATCTGAGAACTGTAGTGGGGATTTTTTTGTTCTAGGAACAGCCCAGGATTCGGTGACCCCTGTCAAATCATCAATTGACCCCTGAGGGGGTCCCGACCCCCAGGTTGAGAAGCACTGATCTAGAGCGATATAAATCCATGAATAATTCAGCCCACCACTTTTGTGGGAATGAGTAGACAATTTTATAAATGAAATACCCTAGTGCTAAATCATTATGTTTTTCCTGTTATTGTGAATGATGTTTTTTTTTTAATGATGAAAACGGGAAAAAAATGCCAGGTACATATAGACTTAATAACTTACTTTTGTTAGTGATGATGCTGCTCTCTGTATCTCTAATTATACAATAAACCTTGGGCCAGATTCACATACACTTAATATTGCGCTGCGTAATCGAAATACTCTACGCTGCCGTATTTTACCAGGCTCTACACCGAATCCTGGTAGATTTTTGCCCGTACGCTACGGCGGCGTAGTCTATTTCTCGCCGCGTAATCGAAATACGCGGTTAGGGGGCGTGAAGCATTTAAATTAAGCGCGTCCCCGCGGTGATCGAACTGCGCATGCTCCATTCAGAAATTTCCTGCCGTGCATTGCGCGAAATCACGTCGTTACGTCATTCGTTGTTTGAGTAGCGGCGTTTACGAACATTCCTATTCCCGGAACGACTTATGTAAAAAATAATAAAGGACGTCGGAAAACGTAGAAATTCGACGCGGGAACGACGGCCATACTTAACATGGGCTGTCTAATATTAGAGCAGCAAAAAGCTGGTATAGTGTTACGCAAATAAAAGATGACTAAAGGTGCCGTAAGAGATTGCGATAGAAGATCGTAATTTCGGGGATCGCCGGCAAAAGCTCATTTGCATACCCCGACGCGGAAAACGACGGGAAGTCCACCCAGTGGCCGCAATTTTATTGCAGCGTAGATCCGAAGGCGTACTAACACGTAATCCAGTCGAATTGAAGCCCGCAGCCGTCTATTCATGGTTTGAGGTTTTCGACTAGCTAGAAAACGCGCGTAATTTGAAATTACTCCAGTCTAACACTAGTTAGACAGGCGTAATGGCTCTGTGAATCTGGCCCCATGTGTCTGCCTCATAGAATTGGTATAAGACAGTTATAGTCCTGCCTAGTTTAGCAATGTCATTTGCACATACATTAGTCACAAATAGTTTCATTCTTTTTTTGGAAACGTGTTCACATTCCATGGTATACTTAGTCTTGGCCTTTATTATTTCTGTTTTCCATACTTGCACTGGCAAGTACAATACTAATTTGAGTCAAATAATTATTTTATGTATTTAAAAAAGTTTGAAAGCCTTAAGGTTTTTTATTACCTTACTGCATTCTATGCAAAAAAGTAATAAAAAACCTTCTGTGTCAGAGAATCCTCCCAAGCCACCCCTTATACTTGCCCAATCTCAATCCAGCATTGTGCATGAGAGCAGCCACTCTCTTCGTTGTTTCTCTCCTAGCTGGGCAGATTGAAAGCAGTGAAAGCCATTGGCTCCCATTGTTGTCAATCAAATGGGGAGTGGGGCAAAACCACACTGTCTGTGTCTATAGCTAAAGGCAGCAGTGCTCGGGATTGAGCTCACACAAGTACCCAAATGATAGTGGCTTCATATGGTGGGCATTTACTAAAGGGGAGGAGCTATGCCAGTAGTGGACCCCAGAGGAAGAGGATAGGCCGCTCTGTGCAAAACCATTACACAGAGCAGGTAATCACGACATGTTTGTTATTTAAATAAAATAAAAATAAAGCTTTACAATCACTTTAAGGATATATATTGCATAGTGTATATAGATCCACATTTGTGTGTGTTGAGGGGTGATATGTTTTAATTTTTTTAACAGTATGTCTCCTTTTGAATATCGCTGAGTAAGTTCCATATATGTGTAACATATGTACATATATATGTATATATATACTGTATATTATGTGACATATATTCAAAGACCTTCTCACTATTTCACAGGTCTCTGCAATATACGTTGCCTGTGGCGGCTCCCCATCGGTTGGCAGTCTGCCCTTTTGCCCTGTGCCCACCCCCAGGCTATACTTTTTGGACATTTTACGATCAACCACAGTTACAGTATGTGAGCATTTCAGATATAATTGTATGATCTGTATGTAATATAATATGTATTCTAGTCTGTGGTATGTGGAAATATGTATCTAGACTTACTCGTTCTTCTCTTTCTATATAAGGTATTTAGCGTTGCTTTACCTTGCCATATTGGGTCCTGAAGAAGCCGTGTAATTGATGAAACGTTGATCTGGCATACCTGGTACCAGAAGCACACAGTTTCTACATTGTGATTGTTTGGAATATCACCCTGCCTATGTCCATCTTTTTACTTGTTGTTAGTTTCAAACTGATCAGAGTCATTGTTATTGTTGCTTGTTTGGATTTGGTGCAGATACACTGAAAGTCTGCAAATGCCTAGCAAAAGTGATGTCTGGGCTTCTGTTGTGTTGCTGTATCTTCAGGGAGAAAAGGACTGCCTCTTAGTAAGCCTGCTCCCTGTTTCGGAACTCAGATAGTTTTGAGATAGTACTTTTCAGCGGTGCCTTGACATGGCAGGGTAGCTTCACAAGTATTTGCAAATGTATGCACCTGAGTAGTTGAAACTATTTAGTTTGGGATTTTTTTTTTGCTGGCTAGCCTGAAAGTGTGTTGGGGAACTTTCATATTATTAACTATCAAGGACTTAAGACAACCAGGAACCAGCTAAGGTATTTCCATTACGAGATACGGTTCTCTTACACAGCAGCAGCTCTATTCAGCCCCTCTTTCCCTGCCCATTCACAGAAAGCTTAAAGTGGAGGTTCACCCTCCAAAAAATTTCTAGCGGGACATGGAGCCCACCCACCCGACCGGCAGTATGCCGGTGTTTTTTTTTTTCTGTAGATACCTTTTTACGGCCTTTCTTCCGATCCGGCGATCCCGCGGTACTGGGCGTTTACAATCACAGGCTTTGATTGACGTCCCCTCAGCCCAGGGCATACAGCGCGTCACGAGATGCCGAAGGAACCCGAACGTCGATGAGCAGGCTCCGTATAGGGCCGCACTGACGTTTGGGTTCCTTCGGCATCTCGTGACGCGCTGTATGCGCTGGGCTGAGGAGACGTCAATCACAGCCGCCGGATCGGAAAAAAGTCCGTAAAAGGTATCTACAGAAAAAAGAAAAAAAAACACCGGCATACTGCCGGTCGGGTGGGTGGGCTATATGCCCTGCTAGAAATTTTTTGGAGGGTGAACCTCCACTTTAAGATTTTGTCAGTGGGTTTACAGAAAGCAAAACCTTCTGTGATTGGGCAAGGGGGTGATCAGGGCAGCTGCAAACAATGCTATGGCTGCTGTGTAGCACATACCCGTAGCTGGAGTGTCAGAGCACCAAAAGTGTAGCAATAGCTATATTATCAGTGCTCAGTGAAACAGTAAATGAGTAAAGGAGGTGGAATATATTTCTGTGCACTTAGTGGTACTAAAGGTTCAGTTTTTTTTAAAATAACAAACATGTCATACTTACCTCCACTGTGCAGTTTGTTTTGCACAGAGTGGCCCAAATCGTCCTGTTCTGGGGTCCCACGGCGGCTCTCATGGCTCCTCTCCGCAATAGCTAGTCCCCTCTGGGAAGTTCTCTCTTGAAGAGGGTTACCTTGCGGGCACGCTCCCGAGTCATACACTCGGCGTCCATAGCCGCCGAGTGTATGACTCGGCCCTGCTCCCGGCGGCCGCATCATTGGATTTGATTGACAGCAGCGGGAGCCAATGGTTGGGCAGCTATCAATCTATCCAATAAAGAGCCGACAAGACCAGGGGGAAAGCGATGCGGGATCGCGCCCACGGAAATTCAGGCTCAGGTAAATAAAACAGGGGCTGGGGGGGGGGGGGCAGGCACAGAAAAGTGTTTTTTCACCTTAATGCATAGGATGCATTAAGCGGTGAAAAAACATGAGGGGTTTTAACCCCTTTAAGTCCTTGTGTGCCAGCAGATTTTAAACATGTATTTTTTTCTTGGAGTTGTTTTTTAAGGACCAGCAATTTAATATCTTTTGTGGACCAAAGCTTTTTTCTCAGACATGTCCGATGTGTACCAAATTATTCTTTATTTATGGAATTCGTTTCTATATTATATAAAATTTAAAAAAACATTTAGGGGCAGATAGAACCTTAATTTGGTGCAGGTCTTAAAATACTAATATTTAAAAAATATATAAGAAAAATCAACATTCCAGTATTACATTTTAATTTATTTTTTCTAAAGCTGCCTTTACATAATTGACACAAGCCCAGATATTTACTCCAAAAATATAATTGTCAAAAATATTACATGCTTTTCTTTTAGAAAGCATTGTGTTAAAGACCACTTTTTTATTTTGGAAAGATTTTACCATAGTGATGAGGTGATACCTGCATAAGCACAAATCTCAACCAATGTTTATTGGGACCTGGAAAGGGGACTTGCCATTGATTGGGTGGTTATGTCTTTAATGATTTAATTAATTACATTTTTTTTTTTTTTAACTTTTTTAAAATGTTAACACAAGTGAAGAACACAGGCCATAATTGCTTTCTATGTGTCATATTCACCCTGCAATGCACCCCAGAAGTATGGTGCAGTGAGCTGCCATAAAATGCAGACATGCTGCATTTTATTACAGCACACGCTGCATTTTATGGCAGCAAACTGCATTTTACTGTACACCAGAGCAACACAACTGTTGCTGTACAGTGAGATGCACTTCAAATACAGTTTGTACATAAAAAAAAGGGAGCTGAGTGATTGAGTGATGCACTAAAGGGCACCCCATACCGCCCCCTACTGCTGGTTCACTGCAGCCAGAAAGGACAGCTGCTGAACATTAAACTGCTCAGGGGACCTGATCCAGCTCCCCCTCCCCCTGTAGCACCTAAGCAACTGACCACTTGTAACTGAATAGTTAAATTCAGTAGATTCTAGAACATTTCCTTGCGTGTGTGTTGGGGGAGGGGTGTTTGCTAATTATCTGTCTGTAAAGGTGATCTATTTAGCAAGCTCTGAATTACTAATCCAGAACTAGTATGCTGATGAAGAGTTCAGATTTCTCTCTGACTTTACTTGCCGCATACTTGTTTCAGGACATTGACACACAGGGGTTGATTTACTAAAACTAGAGAGTGCAAAATCTGGTGCAGCTGTGCATGATAGCCACTAGCCAATCAGCTTAATCAATTAAGCTTTGACCAAAAAAATGGAAGTTGATTGGTTTCTATGCAGAGCATCACTGATTTTGCACTCTCTGGTTTTAGTAAATCAACCCCTGTATATTTATTCCAAAGGCAACTGATATTTTGATTTAATTTTTTAGAGGTCAGCAAGAAAAGCATTCATATTTCTCGCTGTACATTTTCTTCACACTACAGATTTTGAATTTGTAATGATTTTCTTCATAGAAAACACATACAATCAAGGTCCTGGGGAGATTAGGACACTTGAGGTGGATTTAGTGCATGAAAGTCATGGTTTCATTTTGTTACAGCATTAGTAAGGTATTAACTCATAACTGGCTAAAGCACAGGGTTTTTGTTTCAAATTACTGCTCACTAACCTTTATATGATAAGTTAATTGAATTAATTGATTCCTAAAACCTAAATCCTAATTAATCCTATAGAAAGGGAAGAGTATTTTGCAGCAAATCCCTTTTTATTGCGGCTGATGAATTTAACCTAGTGCTAATCACAGCGCTAAATGCTTAATTTTATATTGCTCGACCTGAACAAGCCTTTGCTGAATCCTCATATTATTGCAGTATGCCAGATATGTCTCTCAGCATTCTCTGTGCTCTCAGTTTGACACATTTAAGGGGGCTGAGTATCAAAATATACTTCCAGAAATAGATATGGCAATGCTGGGGAAGATTATCTTGCAACTCACATCCAGTTTAGCAATTCAAGGCTGCAGTCGGTAATCTTGAAGGTGGATCTACCTTGATGATTATCTGGAATGTTTAGTGATTGTGGATATGCACATACTGTAGATAGTTACCTGTATTTATCGGTGTATAACACACACAGGCATATAACACGCAACCTAACTTCAAAAGGGAAGTTTCCAGAGAAAAAATTTCCACAGCCCTCTGCACAGTACACAAACCCCCTGCCCGGAACACGGACCCCATTCCCTGGACACAGACTCCCTGCCCTGGACACGGACCCTCTGCTCCAGACACGGAACCCCTGCCCTGGACATGGAACCCCTGCCCTGGACATGGAACCCCTGCCTCGGACACGCACCCCCTGCCCCGGACACGGAACCCCTGCCTCGGACACGGTCTCCTGGACATGGAGAAAGAATGAGAAAGAACTGACAGTAATGTTTCCCTAACTTTAAAGTATGCTGGCAGAGCTGTCCCAGGGCCAGGAGAGGTGGGGAAGCCCACCAATGGGTGGCAACCAGGGCGGATCGCCTGCAGTTAGTAAAAAAAAAAATGATTGCTGTATAACACACAGGCACAGTTTACCCTCCATTTTCAGGGTAAAAACGTGTGTGTCATATGCCAATAAATACAGTATACAGTATATAATGTGAACAATGCTGTCACTAGGCATTGTGGGGTTAATTTACAAAAACTAGAGAGTGCAAAATCTGGTGCAGCTATGCACGGTAGGCAATTTTATTCTAACTTTAGCTTGTTCAATGAAGCTTTGACAAAAAAAAAAAAAAAAAAACTGGAAGATGATTGGTTTCTATGCAGAGCTGCATCAGATTTTGCACTCTCCAGTTTTAGTAAGTGTGTTAAACCAAATAAAGTCTGAGAATTAAGAACTTGGGAGACTGGCTTCACTTTAGGACATCCAAAAGGCTTGGAAATATATTCTGATCAGCTTTGAGCCCCTTTTAAATACGCAAGAATCTCCCTACCGCTTAAATAATTTAAGGATTAAAAGAATCAAAATGATGCTCGCTTTCTTTCTTTGTTCTGTGGTTATATTTTTTTCACTAAAACTCCCCGACATTAAATGTCAAATTATATTTAATACCAAAACTTTTTTTTTCATTTTGGTTAGAGTAAGACCCCTTTCACACTTGCAGGCGCTATAGCGTTAAAAATATCACCTGTAATCCACCCTAAAAGTGCTGCTCTATTGTCTGCAGTTCACACTGGAGCGTTGCACTAGCAGGACGGTAAAAAAAGTCCTGTTAGCCGCATCTTTGGAGCGGTGTGTATACCGCTCCTCCACCCCTGCTGCCCATTGAAATCAAAGGGACAGCGCGGCTATGCCGCCCACAATGCACTCCTGTAACTGAGGAAAAAAAGGCCTTGACCCTTTTTTTAAAAACACAGCCACAAGGAACCACATGGTACTGTGGCACCATGCGATTGTGTGCACTCAAAAACGCACCATGTTTTCAGATGCATGTGCATGGGGCCGCCATTAATTATTAAGGCGGAGTTCCACCCAAAATTGGAACTTCCGCTAATCCCACTCCTCACCCCCTTACATGCCACATTTGACATGTAATTTTTTTTGGGGGGGAGTGGGGGCTTCAGGAGGAGTGGGACTTCCTGTCTCACTTCCTCCTTCCGCCGAGGGGCTGGTTAGGCGATTAAGCTTAATCGCCTACAGCAGCCCCTCCCTGTAGGCGATCGCATGGGACACATGACAGGTCCCATGCGATCGCCTGTCCAATAGGAGAGCGCAGTGCCGCTTGCGCATGCGCAGTGGGTGCCCGGCCGTGAAGCCGAAGGCTGTCACGGTCGGGTGCCCACACTTAGGATGAAGACGCCGGCCGGGGAGAGGGGGAAAGGAGCGGAGCTCCTGGCCGGCGCGTCACTGGATCGTGGAGCAGGTGAGTGTGTGTTTATTAAAAGCCAAGAGCCACACTTTTTGTAGCTGCTGACTTTTAATAAACACTAAATTTGGCTGGAACACCCCTTTAATGGTATCCCTGCACATCTGCAAAATAGCAGCGCACTTTGCCTGCAGCTCGAGTTAATTAGCACACACTCCCTGACCTGCATATGTGTGAACCTACGCTAACACCTAACTCCCCAAATATATGTAGGCCTAACCTCCAGTGCCACTCGTTGGACAGAAGAGAACCAATCAAGGCAGTAACCCCCTCTTACATACAGCTGCAACATATTACGTTTGTGTTCATGTTTTTTAATACACGTAAGGGCTCGTTCATGAGAGCAGTCATGCGGGCTGGGAAAGCAGGCAGTTGAGCCAAGGTTGTACTGCCTCCTGACCACCCACCAAAGAAAGAACACACACCAAATCACAGCTCTACACATGTCATGGCTGCAACACTCTGCTTCATGGCTATGACAAAAATGTAACCCCTGTTGTGTTTGACAGACAGTGCCACCTCCAAACGCATCTCATTTAAGTTAATTAAGGCAACGGCTCAACTGTGTGCAATGCAATGGCCTTTTGATGGTGAAAACAGACATATCGCCTCCCAACTGCCCTCTAAAAAAGCATTCCACCGCAGAACGGGTTTCAGAACGGTAGCAAGGGCATGCATGCCGGGATATGTAGTCCCGCCTCTGTTGTTAGTGAAGGGGGAGGTCTCCTTGTAGAACTACCAATCCCAGGTTTCCTAGCGGGCCTGGTTCCAGACAGGGAGCGGAGCAGAGAATGCTGACCGGAGCCGGGGAGATAAGGGCAGGTGCTGGGGGAGCCCGGCCAGAGCTTTAACCGCTGGAGGAGGCAGAAGACGGGGGGCACCAAGGTGAGGGCTGGCGGAGGGGTTCTGTGTAACCCGGAGCCTGAGAGAGAGAACCATTGTACTACCTGGGGGCCTGAGCGAGAGTATACATATATGGATAGGGGTGACAACATGGACAATGGTGACAACATGGATAGGGGTGACAACAACATGGGAATGGTGACAACATGAGTAGAGGTGATAACATGAGCAATATTGACAAGAACAGGGTTTACTACCGCTTTAAATTAAAAAAAACTGAGAATCGTGAGAGAATCGTGAGAGAATCGTGAGAGAATCGTGAGAGAATCGTGAGAGAATCGTGAGAGAAACGTGATCTTCATTTTATGCAAAAGAATTGCGATTCTCATTTTTCCCAGAATCGTGCAGCCCTAACTGACATATAATCACACACATAGGTTGGACTTGATGGACTTGTGTCTTTTTTCAACCTCACCTACTACTGTATGTAACTGAGGGAGTCTCCTCGCTTAGAGGATTCCCCCATCCACCTTGAACGTGTTGATAAGGGAATTTGTTATTTTTTATTTTATTTAGCCTGCTGAAAAAGCCTGAACCATGTATGGCCAGCTCAAGCAGGTGACCTCATTGTAACATTATAATCTTTCCTTAAAATTATATCATAATTCCCCTTTTCTTACTGAAATATTGTTGCTATAGATTGACAGACACACACAATTACTCTTGCAGTGGGTATCTAATTATATTATGTTCACTAATGACAAAGAAACACATGGCCATAAGTACAATGAAACCCTATAGACCTCAAATATTATACAGCCATTGTGCTTAATATGTACAGTAGCTGCATTTTAAATTCCCTAAAAAGTGACTGCAACACAAGCTACAGTACCTTGCCGTATATAATGTGTTCATTAAACTTGATGTATTTTTCTCAAAAGTAACTACACAAGCTTTTAATTAAGCCTAGAAATGATTTAATGTGAGAAGTAAATGCACTGTGAATAGATGTTTAGACACCTGTTGTCACTGCTGAAGGTGGGGGCTGCCTGTTACTGTTTGCTCCTCGACATGACAGTAAGTTCAGACAAACAGCTGCTTCGCACATATCCATCATCACTTAAATACTGCTAACCTTCTTGTTCATCCACCTTTCTTATTGTGTGAAATCTGCTTCTACTAAAGACAGCTGAAAAACGAATTTAGGTTAACATTAAAGTAATATCTTAATATATTGGGACAACAGATATTAACCTCTGGACCTTCTGATAAATGTTTATAAAAAATACATTAAAATGTAAAGGCAAAACTTTTTTTGTAGCTTTGGATAGAATGGAGATGGATTAGAACACCTGTCAGTTTGTGTCCATAGTGTCCCTAGTAGGGAGATTTATCCTCTCTAATTGTCCTGTTTACTGTTATCATTGAAAGTAAAAGTATAAGAAAATCCTACATTTTCAGTTGATACCAGAGCAGTAATAGAGGGGACCCTGGTGACCCCACAGAATTCCCACACTTTGGAGGGATTTTTTTTCACTTCCTGTTTTGGCTAGGGGACAGGAAATGAAGGGGAAATCTCCCCTATAGGACATAGATGCCAAAAACAAAACCTGACAGGAGTTACAACCCTCCCTTACGCTATTTAAAATGAAAAAAAAAAGTGCCTTTAGTTACACTTTAAATATTCTTACACTTTAAAACATATGACTTAAAGTGGTTGTAAACCCTTTACAGACACTTTTTACTAAAGGTAAGACTAAAATAAGGCTTACCTGTAGCTACCCTGGATATCTCCTAAACCTGTACGGTCTAGGAGATATCCCCTGTATCCGCATGTGCCGATGACGCACTGAAGCAATGGCGCGTCCGTTAGCTAGTATGCCGTTACGTGGCTCAAGCCAATCACAGCACGGTAGCCCACGATACCCGAAAGCAACTCCAGGAGTGCTGTCGCCGGCCAAAGCAGCGTACGAGTACTGCTGCGGGGGCTTCATTCTAAGGTAAGTGATTCATAATGAGCTAGTATGCTATGCATACTAGCTCATTATGCCTTTAACATTTTTTTTTTATCTTTTTTTGTTTGATTTTTAGTAGGTTTACAACCACTTTAAGGACAGCTGCAGAGCATGATCCTTGTGCTTGTAGCTTGTCTTTGAAAGTAGGCAATCCACTGTGATTGTGCTGGAGGAAAAGTGAGACCTAATTTCCAAGTCAAGTCCCTGACCCTGTAGAGGAGAATTTTCTTATCTTATCCTTTTTCACATGTTTACAGTGCAAGGATAGTTTCCAAATGTCCCGCTTTTGGAATCAAATATTTCTGTCCCATGTTGCTCCTTATCTTTCTTTCTTTTCAATCTGATTGCAAGACCTTTATAACAAAAGAGTTGTATTTACCTATTAAAAGTATTATATTATACAGTACTACACCTTTCATATGACTGCTAAATGTATCCACTTGTTATTTTAAAAAGCCAGTATAAAAAGAAGTAGAGGTGAACAAAAATACTTGTGAGTCTAATCAGCTTTTGTGAACCAAGCCTTCATGCTTTGTGTAACTGGGAGTGTGACAGGGGTGTGCTCTCCAAATACCAGTACATATTTGTGTCAAGAAGTGTTCCTTTTTCTAATCCCAGAAAATTGGGCAGTATGCTTTAGGTTCATAACACAAATAATTTAGCTTTTAGGCAATAAAAGCAGTGCCCTACCCCAAGCTCCATTCAGCTACAACTAATCTTTTTTTCAATGCTGCCTGTAACCATAACTTTCTCACTAACCCGTAACCCATAAACATCAATAGGCGTACTATTATTTTCACCCAAGATTCACACAACTATCACCCAAGATGTACACAATAATTTTAGATTCAGTTGAAAAAAATGTGTGCAAAAAAATATAAATAGACCCCTAAGTGTCCCTATTGTGAATTTAGGCCCTTGTTTGTATACTGCACTAGGATGCTCTGTCTTGCATTAAGGCAGCTCATTCAAAGTTATTTTCAACTGTACAGAGCACCACACAAGAAAAGGTAGAAATGTTTATTTCCCTCTGTAATTTACTTGTTGCCTTTAGCCTGAGATGAGCAGAAGAAGGAACCAAACTATGGAAACCCATAAAATAATGTATATATTCTGTATTTTGGTGCTGTCCTCTTTAAAGGGGAGGTTCCCCTAAAAAGAAACTTTTAACATTGCCTGTGTCTTCTTAATAACATTTAGAATCGGCTGGTAGTTTAAAAAAAAAACACCCGTACATACCATTTTCGGCATGTACTTCCGGGTCTGGCGGCCGGGGATGGGCGTGCCTACTTCATTGACAGGCATCCGATCGACGCATACAGCGCGTCACGAGATGCCGAAAGAAGCCGAACATTGGTGCGCATGCGCCGTATAGAGCCGCACCAACGTTCGGCTTCTTTCGGCATCTCGTGACGCGCTGTATGCGTCGATCGGATGCCTGTCCCCGGCTGCCAGACCCGGAAGCGGCGGTGAGAGTACATGCCGAAAATGGTATGTACGGGTGTTTTTTTTTAAACTACCAGCTGATTCTAAATGTTATTAAGAAGACACAGGCAATGTTAAAAGTTTATTTTTAGGGGAACCACCCCTTTAACCGTGCTGTACTGAGCACTGGTCAATGAATACCATTATGGTAAATACAGCCTAAGCGCTCTAGTACATTTGCACGCATAACCTGTTGCTGTAAGATCAAGCATAGTCATGTAATCACAAATCACTGAAGTATTCCAAATTTCACAATCTGATGCAACATCACTCAGTAGACATGTGCACAACAAAAAATTTCGTATTTTTTTGTTCCGTTTTGTCTCGTTCCGTAGATTCGTAAAGATTCGTAATTTCGTAAGATTCAAGTTTTCCTATTCGGACCCGTTCGTATTTCGTAAGATGCAAGTTTTCCTATTCGGACCCGTTCGTATTTCGTAAGATGCAAGTTTTCCTATTCGGATCCGTTCGTATTTTCGTAACAGTTTTATTTTCTTTTATACTGAATGATTCGTAATTCTGTCTAATTTATGTTCGTTGATTCGAAATTCGTAATTTTGTTAGATAATAATTTTCGTTTAATGGATTCGTAATTTTGTACTTTCGTAAATACATAGCAACACGCGGCTAATCCATATTAAGATATGCTTTCTCTTAAGCCCGTACACACGGTCTGACTTTTTGCCAACAATGTGACTCAGCACAAAAGAGATAAGCTGATTGGCTAAGATATTAAGTAAGATACATCACTTACTAACTACACTGCCCATTCGAAAGAACAACTTACAAGTACACAAATTTACGAACAGACAAAGAAACAGATTTACAAAATGAAAATACGAACATACGAATGAAAATACTAACAGACAAAGGATTTAAAATGCGGAATGCAAATCGTTCCTTATAGATGTAATTTTCGTTCTTTTGCTTTTTCGGTGTTTCTTATTTTAGTAAGATTGTCCATTCGTACGTTCGTATTTTCGTTTGTTCGTTATTTCGCTTATTCGTAATTCCGTAATTTTCGTATTTTGGGTCTTTCAGCTGTTCGGATGTTCGAATTGATACGAATGTACGAATACTTACAAATTCGTACGAAAATCCATTCGTTACGAACGGGAACGCACATATCTATCACTCAGCGAGTGTGTCATTTGACCATACAATGGGTTGTTAAGTTAAGACTTACTTAAGAGGTGACTTCTTTATGAGAAAATGCCCCTTCTGGAAGGCGTCCGATGTATATCTTCTGATTTCTGCTTCAGCTTCCTTTTGTTTTGCGGATAATTCAGAGTAATTTAGATTTTGAATCTTCAGATGTTTCAGGTAAGATTCAATACCACCTAATTTGTCAAAAGCCTGTAAAAAAAAAATGAACAGATTTTTCTAATGGGATTAAATTGGGTAAATATTTGAATCCTGAGTGAAAGTTGTGGAAAAACATTTTACTGGGACAATTAAGAACGTGCAAAGGAATGCTCTTTCAATGAGCCTGTAAGGCCTCGTACACACGAGGCAATAGATTTGTTCAAAACGGTCTGTCCGACCGATTTGAACAAATCTGTCTCTTTGGATTTTGGTTTGCTCGCGTGTACACACGAGCAAACCAAAATCCCCGCCAGCAGACGGCGCGCTGACGTGTCGGTGACGTGGCGGTGACGTTGACGCCGCCACGTCACCGCACCAGGAAGTAAAACACTTCCGCGCATGCGCCGAATCCATTCGGCGCCGGTGCGAGATGACATGTCTGCTGGTAAGTGTACTAACCAGCAGACATGTCGGGCGGACGGGTTCCCACCCGATAGATTTCAAAGCATGCTTTGAAATCTGTCGGGTGGCCAAATCCGTCGGCTCGCCCGTACACACGATCGAATCTGTCTGCTGGGATGGTCTAGCAGATCGTTTCCAGCAGACAGATTTGATCGTGTGTACGCGGCCTAAAATGTGTAAGCCACATCAAGATTTACTTTAAGGCAAATGTTATGCCTATTTCAAGCACTTATCATCATGCTAACATTTAAACCCTCCCTCCCTATTACCTTAGCATTTCTTTCTTCCCTAAAACCTCAGTTCAGTGGAAACGAGGCATATGTGACCTATCCCCAACACCTGAAGCCAAACTCCAGATTGGAGGAGGCCCCCTTGGGTTCTCCATATTACATCACTTTTGTTTGTTTTTTTAACTTTTATTATATATACAGTTTTTCCATTTTTTTTTTCTGGATGGTTACTTGACAAGCAGGGTCCTCAAATCCTTAGTACATGGTGCTCACGTTATGATGTCAACACTATTTGCATATGCAGCATTATACTGTGAGCTCAGGCTGACCTGATGATGCCTTGACCATGACCATGAGATGTGTCCGTGGTGGCCTGGGCCAGTGATAGCGAAACCTTGGCACCCCAGATGTTTTGTAACATGCTCATGCACTCTGCAGTCTGGTGGAGCATCATGGTACATTTAGGTCTACAACATCTGGGGTGCCATGGTTCACCATCACTAGCCTGGGCTCACAAAAAGTGGGTTGAATGATGGCTCCCGCCATTCAATCAAGACGAGTATCACCAGAGTGCCACTGGAAACAGTGTCAGGACTGCATTTTTTATTTTAACAAGTTTTGGGCTAGTTATAATGAAAAATTTCAATTTAACAAGAGTTGGGATTTAAAAGTAATTCCCCGGTCTAATACATAAGAGTTCATATAATTCTAACACTTAAAGCAGCAATCTTCCTTAAATCTGTTTACAGAAATTACAGCTATGAATAGCTTAACTGCTCGCCAATCCATACCAAGTGAGCCAAATCTTTCTTCCAGTCTTTCCCCTGGGACGCAGCTATCAGCATAGAGAACAGGATGCCAAACTATCAATTGCAGCCTGCATACCAAAGACAGCTCTGTTCTTCCTGTGACAGTCATGCTGCTCTCTGTGTATATCTGAGACCGGAATATTTGTTAAAGATGCAGATGAGAGCTTTGTTTTTGACTTTTAACAAAGAGTAACATTTTGCTTATCTGTGGTCTACATAGATTGCACTCATAAATTAATGTTTTAAAACAGCTGATTATATGCCTTAACTTCAACCCAAAATGTTTACTTTATCTAAATCCAAGGACAATGATGTAATGCTGTATATTGCAGCTTACCAGCATTAAGATGTGGGGGTTGCATGAGTTTTCAAATTTGTATGCCCCATTCACACTTTTGCGACTTGTCGCACCCCATGACTCCCAATGAGTACCATTTATAGCTGTGCAACTTAAAGTCACATGCAACTTTAAAGTAGTTCTTGCACTACTTTGGTCCGACTTTAATACGATTTGAGGGACATAGACTTCAATGTAAACCCTCAAAGGTCACATGAAAGTCGCACCTGCATGATATACATGTGACTTGTGTGCAACTTGTATATGAAAAGAATGTCCGCAATAAGAACAAAATAAAAATCCATACCAGGCCTTTCGGGTCTGGTATGGATTTTAAGGGAAACCCCAAAAGCCCAAAAAAACTGTGTGGGGCCCCCCCAAAATCCATACCAGACCCTTATCAAAGCATGCAGCCCAACAGGTCAGGAAAAGGGGGAGAAGAGCGTGTGCCCACCTCCTGAACCATACCAGGCCACATGCCCTCAAGCTGGGGGGGCAAGAGCCTCTTCCCCACAACCCTGACAGGTGGTTGTGGGGGTCTGCGGATGGGGGATTATCAGAATATGAATGTCCCCTCTTCTGTGGGTAAAACGCAGAAAAACTGCGGATACACCAGCAATGGGTTAAAAGACAGCAAACCAGTGTGAACCCACTTAAAAGTACAAGGAGCCAAGTCTAAACAGTTTGGCTGCAGTTAAAACAGTTACTGCTGAAGAAAAAGGTAAAAAAAAAGGGGGGGTGAAGGGAGCTAACAGTCCAGTCACTGAGCTCACACTTGGATAGTTGGAGGCTTATCACTCAGGGATATCCTGTTGTCCTTCTATCTGCTGGCTGCTCTGTTCATAATTTCCCCACCCACACGGCTCCTTCACTGCATGGACTTCACAGAGAGAGAGAGGAGGGGAAGGCAGAGCCGACCCAGCCTCTCTCCTCTCCCATTTGTGTAATGGGACATTGTAATAACCACAGTGAACCTACACAGATGCAGCCAGACACCCCTACATTTACACACAGCTTCTCCTGTTCCATAGACGTTTATGGACAGGAGATATCTGGCTTGTAATGCTGGCTGGGCTGGCTGATTTTAAGGCAGGGGCCTGAAGCTGCAGCCCCAACCCCTATGTTAATCTGGCCCTGCCTAGCACAACTAAATTTACTAGAAGCCCTGTTTAGGACCAGGGTGCTTCATTTGTTTTATGCAATTCCCCTTTTTTTTTATTTGATGTATCTAATTTGTTGTATGTACAGAGCTTTGCAAGGATTGTTCGCCCCTCTGCTTTGTATTGTTCCTCCTTTATTTTCAGAAAACATCAAATAAAAACTATTGAAACAGACTTGTATCTGAATGCATTTGCACTTGTAGCAAACAATAGCTCAATACAAGTCCAAGGGAGAAAGAAGATTTGCGCTCCAAGGTCCTAGACTATGGAACGCTTTACCAACCAGCATTCGGTTGTAGGAGAACCACCTAGCCTTCAGAAGAAAGATCAAAACTCATCTCTTTTGATGTCAAAGGAGACAGGAACAACGAGTGCCCAGAGGCGATTTGGTTTGCATGTGCTGCGCTATATAAGTTCTTCACTCACTTCTGTATTGAAGTCAATGCAAGTCACCCTGAGTCGCCGCCAAAGTTGTACAGGAACCTTTTTCTAAGTCGGAGCGACTTCCGTCGCTCCTATTAGAATGGTTCCGTTGAATAGAGCAAACCGCGACTTGTCAGGCGGCTGAGTCGCCTGAAAGGTCGCTCCTGTGTAAACCGGCTCGAAATGTGTATATCTAGTTAAACCTTAGCTTCCTGAAAACAGAAATATCACCCAAACTAACGGAAGGATGCCCTATGCACCTAAATATTTGAGTCACAGACAAAAAAAAAAAAACAACCCCAAAATCACAGTACCTAAAACTCCTGAACATCCCTAAAGGTACATAAAATCATTTTGGCTGGCTTCAAAGTGTATATTTGCAAAGAATACGCCTTTTTTTTTGTTATCATTGTCCGTACAAAATGTAATTACTTGTAATGTGTATTTAATAGTTTGTTGAGGTTGTAGATGTTCTTAAAAAGATAAAAACACAAACACAAAACTTCCCATAGAATTAAAGGCATATTTGTAAATTAGCTTGTGCACCATAGGAAAGATCCCAGAGGTCAGCCACAGAGAGTACTCACTTTGCAGAAAACAAATTCGCTGAGCTTACTGGATAGTCTTCATTTAAAAATAAGTCACACAAGAGCGCCATCTCCAGGAGATACAGAGCAGTGTTTTGTTTTCTTTTTACTGAACTTTGTATGTTGTTGCTACTATTACTGTTAAAATGTACTAGTGCTAGTTTTCACAGATGTATGTGGGCAAGTGTATCTTTCCACAGTGATGAACAAATTCTTAGCTTATTTACTCAAACTTTGTTAAGAAGGTCTATCAATATATGGCGCAGTATTATAGCTGGCACTGTCACTTTTGCTGGACATCATATCCTGTATGTAAGTATGTAGAAAAAACTATTTTTGGGATTGTTCAAATACACAATACCCAGAATGGTAGTTAATTGTAAAATGTATACATGGTATGTTTATTGGAGGTGTTTTATTTGCCAAACTATCCATAGTGAAAAAATGACTGGATCTTTACTTTCCACCTTGCTTCTGCATGGGTGTACAAGGGCACCCTAGCTACACACAGACCACAGATGGGTTATATCAATATATCAAAGGACTAGTATATCAACTATTAATTCAAGAGGACACCAATAATGGTTTACCCACATACTAGAAGGAGATGAGAAGGCTGTGCAGTATGGGGTTGATTTACTAAAGACAAATAGACTATGTACTGTGCAAAATGCAGTTGCACTCTGCAAAAGCAGTTTCTCCGGAGCTTAGTAAATGATCAGAAGCTCTGCTGACTAGGGGGGGGTGGGTACAACTGGGGTAATCCTTAGTGGAGAAGGATCTGGGTGTTCCGGTAGATCATACGTTTAATAATTATGCAATGCCAAGCTGTGGTTTCCAACGCAAGCAGAGTCTTTTCTTGTTTGAAGAGAAGTATGGACTCCAGAAAGAGAGATATCATTTTTCCCCTGTACAAATCAGGAGTAGAACCTCATCTGGAATATGCAGTTCAGTTTTGGGCACCAGTTCTCAAAAAGGATATCGGGGAACTGGAGAAAGTGCAGAGAAGGGCAACCAAACTGATAAGAGGTATGGAGAAGCTCAGCTATGGGAAAAAATTGGTGGAATTGAATTTATTCTTTCTAGAGAAGAGGAGATTAAGGGGGGTATGATCAATCATCACAAAGAAAATTGGGGCACTCTTTACATCTAGAGGAAAAGAGATTTCATCTCCAAATAGGGCAAGGTTTCTTCACAGTAAGAGCTGTGAAAATGTGCAATAGACTCCCGCCAGAGGTGGTTTTATACAGATCAGTAGATTGCTTTAAAAAAAATAGGACTGGATTTTTTTTCCTAAATGTACATAATATAACTGGGTACTAACATTTATAGGTAAAGTTGATCCAGAGAATATCCGATTGCCTCTCGAGGGATCAGGAAGGATTTTTCCCCTGCTGTAGTAAATTGGATCATGCTTTGCTGGGGTTTTTCACCTTTCTCTGGATCAACTGTGGGTATAGGATTGTGTATATGGGATTGTATGATTTTTATTTTTTATTTTTTATTGGTTAAACTAGATGGTCCTTTTTCAAACTGACTAACTATGTAACTTTGTAATAGATTTTATTATTAGACATACATGTTAAGAAACCTTCTTAGTTTTACTAATGGAACAAGGTAGAGCAGATTCCAGTGCAATCATTTATTGTGGTTATAAGATATATTCTCTACAAACCTGACTATTATTAAAAACGTATTGGCTGTATGAGGCTAGGTACTCCGTGCACAAGGAAATTCTATCACATCGTAGGGTTGATTTGCTAATGGCCAAGTAGGCTGTTCAGTTTTCAAGGGAAAGTTCACATAGAAAGGGAATGCTCACATAGCTTAGTAAATGAGGTCAAGCTTTGTTGACTTCTAACATTCAATTACATACAAGCAAAAATTAAAAATAAATACACTACATTTACTAAGATAAGGGAAAATTCACCTGCAAAGTAAAAAATCCCTTGCAACGTGATCGTCCTATTTGCCTTTAGTAAATAAACCCCTTTGTTTCAAATTCCCATCCCGATTCCGAACTGCAGGTAGACTCTTATTATTGGATTAATATGTTTATGCCAGAACCTTATTTGTTTAAATTGCTCAGTTCAAGTATTGCTTCAACTACCTAGCTAAAAATCCACTAAAAGCATTTCCATTAGTGCAACTGAATGCAGTGATAATTGTAGAATTTACTCTCATGCTATTTGCTTACCTTGTTAACACACTTAAAAAAGTCATTGGCTTCCAGTAAAATTTCTTGTCTCCGATCCATCAGTTCCCAGAACTCAGCATAGACTGCCATTAATTTTTGATTGGAGTTGTTTAGTTTTTCAATGTCTGCGCAGTCCTTCACATCAGCTAATCTGTTGGCCTCTTTTTTTAAATTGTCTATAACCGGAGTCCATTCCTATTAAATAGGATATAAAAACAAATACAGATTAAAAATAACTTGATTTTGTTAAAGTGGAACTCCAATCAAAACAGCTGTATTCGATATATTTACATTCAATGCAATAATATGAGAATGTATTTTTGCTGGAGGACAGTAAAATGTGTTTGGTTGCTGTGGATTATCCACTGTTTGCTTTCATCTTCTAGCCTGAGCTAAAATATTTCATTTTCTATTAGAAGTGGCTACAGGCAATACATAACCACTCCCTGTAGTTTATATATATATATATATATATATATATATATATATATATATATATATATATATATATTCAGTAAAGTAAAGCAAAGTACAATAAAGATGTTTAATGTGTAACAAACGGGAAGCAATCCATCTGTAGCATTGTTGGTACTAAGATGCTTATAGAGCTGTTATAAGCCAAAGACAGGAAGGCATAATACTCACCTTGCATTTTAATGCAACTAAAGTGTTTTTGTACATGTTCACAAGTACACTTGTAGCCCCCTCTAGTGTGCTAAAAGGATAGTGCATGTTTTTGTGAGAGTAGGTACATTTCCAGGCTTGGCTGGTAGCCAAGAATGGGGGTGTTTTGATCTGGGTTGGGAGTACAGCTGGGTGATTCACATGAAGCATCACAAAGAAGACCTCCCACTTCTTTCCAGAATGTTCTAGTGTTTTTTTAGAAAGGAAGGAGGAGAGGGGAATTGGAGCTGTTTGGGGTGTTCTGGGGAGCCCTGACTGATCCTCCGCCTAGATTGGCAGGGGGCAGGCCTCCTTAAATATCCATGGTCAGCCCAGTGGAGGAGGAGTTGTTCAGGTGGAAGCTGGAGATGGAGTGCTAGGCTGTCAGGCCTTTGAGGGAGCTCCCCAGTCTGGGGGGCTGACCTTGGGCCTGGCGCTCAAGTGCAGACAGGACCCTTCTCATGACATATGGAGATGTCCTGGACAGGTGGCATGAGAGCAGGAGAGGACAGTGGAAGAGCACTGCCAGGTAAAGTCTCTAGGAGAGAAACAACAGGTCGCAGCCAAGAGGGCTGGTGAGTGACACACAGTCGGGAGAGGACTGGGGAGGCATGCTTGAGAGGCCTGGAAGAGTGCATGGCCAGAGGAGTAGACTGGGGTGTCACAGGCAGTGGAGAGAGGCAGCTGCAGCCATGAGGGCTGGCAGGGCCTAAAGATGTGGTGCTGAGAGCAGTAGCCATGTGGACAGCTAGCACAAGATCTACCTACATACTTTTTCTACACCAAAGGGGCCTGCTGTCCCTGCCTGCATTTAACTTAGACCTTGCTGGCCAGTGTCAGGCCTAAAATATAGTGCTAGCTGGTCCGGGAAGTGCAAGAAAGTGATTTTCTGGAGTTGAAGATTGGAGTTGTATATACTAGAGTTGTATATAGTCGGTTCCATGTATCTTGTTCTTCAAATCAGTTTGGGCTAATCCAAATGTATTCAATAAAATAAAAAACAAAGTTCAAAGACGGACTACAACACTCAGCAGCCCTCAAGAGGGTACCGCTACACACTATGTTGTCAAAAGTATTAAGACGTCTGACTCTACATGCACATGAACTTTAATGGCATCCCAGTCTTAGTCCATAGGGTTTAATATTGAGCTGGCCCACCCTTTGCAGCTATAACAGCTTAATCTCTTCTGGTAAGACTGTCCACAAGGTTTAGCAGTGTGTCTAGGGTCAGGCACTGATGGTGGACAAGAAGACCTGGCTTGCAGTCTCTGCTCTTATTCATCCCAAAGGTGTACTATCAGGTTGAGGTCAGGACTCTTTGCAGGTCAGTCAAGTTCCTCCACCGCAAATTCGCTCATCCAAGTCATTATGGACATTGCTTTGTGCACTGGTGCGTAGTCATATTTGAAAAAGAAGGGGTCATCCCACACCATATTCCCCCCTCCACCAAATGATTTTGACCAGATAAGGGTAAATGTGCCAGGCCTTCTCGTCCAACATTATTGCCTGACCTCACATATGCGCTTCAGGAAGAATCGTCAAACATTCCCAGAGACACAGTACTAAATATTGTGTGTTATAGCTGCAAAGGGTGGGACAACTCAATATTGAACCTTACAGACTAAAACTGGAATGCCATTAAAGTTCATATGCATGTAAAGGCAGATGCCCCAATACTTTTGACAATATAGTGTATGTCATAACTATTTTTGAGGCCTAGGTTAAATTAAAAAGAAACAATGTGCTCTATTTACATATTAAAGACTAAGTTTAAAGCAGAGTTCCAGCCAAAATTGGAACTTCCGCTTAATCCACTCCTTTCCACCTTACATGCCACATTTGGCATGTGATTTTTTTTTGGGGGGGGGTGGGGGTTTCATGAGGAGTGAGACATCCTGTTCCACTTCCTCTTTCCGCCCAGGGGCCGCTAAGGCGATACGTCATATCGCCTTTTGGTGGCCCCTCCCTGTAGGCGATCACCTGGGACACGTGACAGGTCCCAGGCGATCGCCTGTCCAATCAGATAGGGCATCGCCGCTCGTGCATGTGCAGTAAGTGCCTGGCCGTGAACCCGAAAGCTGTCACAGCTGGGTACCCACAGTAACAATGAGGACGCAGGCCGGAGGGGTGGGAGAGGAGCCGAGCCCTGGCCGGCGCGTCGCTGGACCGTGGAGCAGGTGAGTGCATGTTTATTAAAAGCCAGCAGCTACATTTTTGTAGCTGCTGACTTTTAATAAACATTAAAAATGCCTGGAACTCCGTTTTAATTAGATTTATATATTTTTTTAATCAACAAAAGTAATTTACATTGAATGAAAAGTGTTTCTTGTGCTGGTGGCTGCTGTTTTATTTGAAATCTTCCATCCTCTGGAGCCCCATTCCCACACATCAGTAATCTTCTAGTGCTGCAGAAGTTAATACAACCAATGAATGGTGACTGGAGGAGGTGAATAATTAATCTGCCCGTCCTCTATTCACAGAGTGTATATCATTGCTGGAAGCTATAGTTCAGTTTCCATGAATAGAGAAGAGGGACAGAAAAGTTGGGCATAGTCAGCACTCTTGACAAGTTATCCAGCAGTTGTATTAAACCCCACAGCACTGGAAAATGACCACTGCAGAGGTATGGGAGAGGCAGAGAATCGAATATTTTAAGACGGAAGCTACCATCACCATCTTCCAGCATCTCATGACGCTGGAAAGGAATACACACCCAGAGCTTGGGGATCTCCAGCTGGGAACGGATCAGTGGCTCACAGTTTCATGTCTCCATCTGACAACTAGGTTTTTCTTTCAACTCTACACCTGTACTCAGGTAATTAAGGATTCAGCCCCATCCATCCTTTTTCCTATCCCTCCTTCCACACTGACGCACTTATATACATTGGGCCAGATTCACGTAGAGTTACGCCGGCGTATCTGTAGATACGCCGGCGTAACTCAGAATCTGAGCCGTCGTATCTTTAAGCGTATTGTCAAAATGAGATACGCTTAAATCTTGCTAAGATACGACCGGCATAAGTCTCCTACGCCGTTGTATCTTAGTTGCATATTTACGTTGGCTGCTAGGTGGCGCTTCCGTCGATTTACAAATCGAATATGTAAATTAGCTAGATACGCCGATTCACGAAGGTACGCCCGGCCGTCGCAGTACAGATACACCATTTACGTAAGGCGTTTTCAGGCGTAAAGATATTCCAACAAAAAGATGGCGCAGCCAATGTTAAGTATGGACGTCAGGACCGCGCCAAATTTTTCAAATTTTACGTTGTTTGCGTAACTCGTCCGTGAATGGGGCTGGACGTAAATTACGTTCACGTCGTTTTCAATGACTCTTTGCGTCGTCATTTGGAGCATGCGCACTGGGAAACGTTCACGCCCGGCGCATGCGCAGTTTAAAAAAACATAATTTACGTGGGGTCACACTTATTTTAAATAAATCACGCCCACATCAAACACATTTGAATTTGGCGGGCTTACGCCGGCCCATTTACGCTACGCCACCGTAAATTAGCTTTGTGAATAGAGCACTTGCCTCTCTAATTTACGGCGGCGTAGCGTATCTGAGATACGCTACGCCCGCATAACATTACGCCGATCTACCTGAATCTGGCCCATTATCTATTTATTTATTCACACACTTTCACATTTTCACTACACCCACACCTTGGTTACCCAAGATCCACTTTCACTACACACATCCTTCCAACTCACCCCTATCATTCATATCTATCTATTATCTCTTCTTACCTCTATTATTGTTATCATCTTTACTAGGATATTCCTGGTAAGCACACCTATCTGTAGGTGTATCTATAATCATGTTCTATCCCAACTGTTTACCTCCAAAATACATTCACATAGATACTCTAATTATCTTTCAAACCCATTCAGTTATATTACATACCGCCCTCACACAACTGTCCAACAATTTTTCATTTATTTTTTTTCTGTCATGAATTTTACTGCTTGCCATCAATTATGCCCTAATGATCAAAACATTTTTATTATTATTAAATATATATAATTATATCAACTTACGTTGAATTTGTGTGACTGTATTTTTACACCACTAATGCTTTATTATTATATGGTCTAATCATGCTCTCTAATTGTACTATTATGTACTGTTCCTAGGGATCGTTGGCAACCAGTTTCCTTTCATGCAACCTATCCACATCATTACATACACACCCACAGGTTTTATTTTAAAGTTTCAATCCTACCCTTTTTGTTTTTTACCCCCCCCCCCTTTTTTTTCTTTTACCAAACCGCCCCCCCCCCCCATTTTCTATATCTGTTTTTCTATTTTATGTTTTACAGATTTTATATCATCCTGCATCCAGTATGCATTATATATATATATATATATATATATATATATATACACATCAAACTTGGTGATCGTTTGCCAGCCCCTGCTGCTGTATCTGCTTTGGATCACACCTGTTCTTTCCCAGCCTCAGTCCCAGGTGAGACCATTCCTATCGGATTCCCGCACACCTCCACCTTTGGAATTGCTTCCCATTTCTGGGTTACTCTGTGAGTAATATAGCAACTATTTATCCTATATATATATTTTTCCATATTGGAGCATAACATCCTATTTTAGAGTACAATGCATGCATCAGACTCCTGATGAGTGGCGGAAGGCCATGAAACGCGTAGAGTGTCCATCTAGTGATGCCCAATCATGTTTTTTCTAATATATCTTACTAATCATGTTCTTTGCTTATCTGTATATATTATTTATGTCTGAATTGTAATTATTTGATGTCATGAACTTAACTGCCTGCCGCTAATTATGCCCTAGTGATCAATTTTTTATTATTACATTTATATAATTATATCAACTTATGTTGAATTTGTGCGACTGTATTTTTACAACAGGAATGCTTTATTATTTTATGGTCTTATTATGTTTTCCAATTGTACTATCATGTACTGTTCCTAGGGATCTTTGGCATTCAGTTTCCTTTCATGTGACATATCTACATCATCACATATCTACATCATCACATACAAGTGATACCCACAGGTCTTGTAAAGATTTTAATCATTCAAAGCTTAACTAACCATATAACATTATCCCCAAGGCACTATTAGAAAAAAAAATCATGTTCTGTAAAAACTCCTCTTGCTATGTATGAGGTCTTGCTACAGTCATGAACCAACAGAAACAGTTTTGTTGCACTTTCTTTGTCCTATTACCATGAACAGACCCAAGCTTCCCTTTTTTTAGTCCTGAGAGTCACACATCAGACATTGGCAATGCATATAAATACAAGGCCAACAAAGGTTAAAAAAAAATCATTACTGTTGTATGTGGTCACAGGGGTGAAGGCCCGCGGGCTGTCCGGCCCGCCAAGTGTCGTGGCCCGCAAAGCAGCACCCTTGTTCTCACAGCAGCGCACTAGCGCAGTAACCCGATTTTCGTCCCTCCATAAACTTCTATGGGACAGGAGAAGCTTTAAGGGGTGTCTCTATCTGTGTTGGCTCATTCAATACAATGTCAATCAAGTTCCCCCCTACACAAATGGGAGAGGCTGAGTCTGCTCTGCCTTCCCCCTCCCCTCTTCCTGTGTAACAGTGCAGTGATGAAGAAGCCATGACTGGGATATTATGAACAGAGCCCCAGATAGAAGGCACAGGATATTAGATAAAAAAAAAATAACCATCTCCCTTCCCCTGTTTTTTTTTTTTCTTCTGTAAAAACTCCTCTTGCTATGTATGAGGTTGTGGTCTTGCTACAGTCATCTTTGAACTGTCAGAAAATGCAGGAAAAGCCTGCAGAAACATCCCTGAATTTGCCCTTGTACATTGCACTAAATTTGCCCTCTTTGTGCACCCCTATTCCGCCCTCTGTTAGCGCACCATTCCTGCCCTCTGTACGTAGTGTACCCCTGACTCCCTACCTGTACAGTGTACCCCTGACTCCCTACCCTCTGTATTCCCTAAATTCCTGCCCTTTTTAGCGTACCCCTGAATTCCTCCTGTATGTGACCCCTGATTCCTGCCCTCTGTATACATACCTTTTTTACATCACATTCCTGCCCTCTGTATGTATACCCCATTTCTGACTGTGTACTGCATACCCCTGAATCCCACCCTCTGTATGCATATAAATACAAGGCCAACAAAGGTTAAAAAAAAATCATTACTGTTGTATGTGGTACATGAACTAGATAAGATGTGGACAACAACAATATTCTCTGCATCTACAATAGTGGTGGCCCCTGCACTGAACTGTTTGGTTGCTACCTCATAATACCATTAATAACGATTTGGAATGGAGATCTTAAACATGAATATGCAACATCAAAACATACAGTGTGATACCATTGTTGTGATGTGCCTACAGTGCTGTAATATGGTTCACTCTACGATTACTGGAAGCCTTCTAATTCAAGTAATATGATTATGCAATACAACCAGAACGGCAAACAAAGCATCCAAAAGTTCAAGATTTTTAATGATAACTTAGATTCAACGAAAAAATAAATGCATTTTGGTACACACTCCACCTTTAACAGCACCTAAAGGCTAAGTTCACCTTTTGAACATGTTACATGTTACACCCGTTTTTAGGGTGGAGCATGTAACATTTTCCAGCATATGCACTGTGCACGGCCGATTCCCAAATCTTTATTGTAGCACTATGAAGGTAAAAAAAGTTTTACAGTACCAAAATCACAGGGGCACTTGTTGACGCGTTTCACACTGGATAACACTTAGGCCTCGTACACACGAGGCAATCTATTTGTTCAAATCGGTCGGACCGACCGATTTGAACAAATCTGTTGATAGGATTTTGGTTTGCTCGCGTTACACACGAGCAAATCAAAATCCCCGCCAGCAGACGGCGCGCTGACGTGTCGGTACGTGGCGGTGACGTTGACGCCGCCACGTCACCGCACCAGGAAGTAAAAACTTCCGCGCATGCGCCGAATCCATTCGGCGGCGGTGCGGGACGACATGTCTGCTGGTAAGTGTACTACCAAAATCGGGCGGACACACCCGATAGATTTCAAAGCATGCTTTGAAATCTGTCGGGTGGCCAAATCCGTCGGTCGGCCGTACACACGACGAATCGTCTGCTGGGACGGTCACAGACCGTTTCCAGCGACAGATTTATCGTGTGTACGAGGCCTTACTCATAACGCATACTCATAACGTCCTACTGAGTGTACGGCTATCCACTTTTTCCTTCCAAGTTAATTTGGTGGTGAGCCCGGCCAGCACCTTGATGTAAGTACATGTAATAGGAGGAATATATGTGGACATACCTAGAGCAGTGTTTTATTTTTTGTTGCCCCAGAGCTTAGTAGATGTGGTAATGTTTCAATATGCAAATAATATCCAATCACATGCAAGGGAAAAAAATGGATTTTGCTTGCACATGATTGAATAATGGAAGTCAGTAGTTTCACCCAATTCACTAAGCACTTAGTAAATCAACCCTATAGTGTGACACCGCTGTCGTGCTGTGCCTGCAGTGCTAATACAAGATCAAAGCTGGTTTGCTAGAGATGTGCTATAGCACCTTGGTTTATGTAAATATATATTGGGTGTAGTCCTTGTCTGTTTTAGAGATAAGCATATGAGGTGGCTAATTCAGTTTAGGAAAGCAAAGTCATCCTGCAGTGAACTTATCATTGTGACGCTTGGAGCCGATTAACCACCTTGTAATAGAGAGTGTACTTGCAGTACACCTGGCATCTCCTCAGGCTACACCATTATCTTCTCTTATCTCAGTGGTATTCTTTCAAAATTGAGCTTCATAATGCGCATTTAGCTCTAGAAATAAGCTAATTTATCTGACAAGACATTTGGAAATGTCTGCTCCCTCCAGAAGCTGTGAAAATAGCTGCACACTTACACACATAGATTTCTTGTTTGTACCTGTGCAGGATGTTGAAATACTTAGCAGTCATTTTGAGTGATATAGTTCCTGCCTGTGCTTTTGCAAAATAAAATCTTTAATTATAATTTAAATGTTATTAAAGTGGATGTAAACCCTCACATATACGCAGTAAAGTGAAGGTGAAACAAATAAGTTTTACATGTATATCTGCTGTCTTCAGCTTTATATACTGTTTAGAAAGTGCACGTCCTATTAGATTTTTCACTTCTTCACTATTCTGTAGGAGTGGATTATTGCTATACACTGTGAGAGAGCTGATTGGGTGAAAGGCACACGCCCACTCCCTACACATGCAGAGGTTACCTGTGAACAGTTTAGCAGTCTGCTAATCTATTTACAGCAACCTCCCCCAACACACACTTTAGACTCCCGTCTCGGAGAGCTGGTCAAAAGTTATCAGGCTGATAACAGAAGAACAGAGCAGGACAAAGCTATGGTGCTTTTAAGAGAGATAGCAAAACACTACAGATATATGTGCCCAGCTCAAATTTCATGAATCGGGTTTACATCCAATTTAAGACTAAGAAAAGTATAAAAGAGAAATACTACAACCAAATTGATTTGAAAAAAGTCCACAGAAAGCACAAATAGTTATATTTTAGGATGGAATCACTTATCAGATTCTAATTATTTTCAGCACTTCAGTGGTGAGATCTCTGCAGCCCCATCCCTCTTCCATGACCAAGAGCGGTCTTTTGCTTTCTTTTTTTGCAGGAAAATGTAATGGAGCAGAAGTTTGAAACGTTATGACAAGGAACGTGGCAATGCTTTGAAACAATTTCTTCCATGAAATTAAAGTAAAGCTTTTGAAACGTTGTCTTTGCCTGGTCTGATGTTACTTAAAGGGTGTAATGCAAGTAACCAGCACACATAGTCTACAGCTTGGGCCACCTAAGTACATTGGAGTATGAAGACAGCAGTGTAAGAGTTAATACAGTGTGAAGATACAAGTGGTAACCTGGAGTAACAAAGGCTTCTCTAGCAGCCTGTTGTAGGGATGTGACATGGTGGGATAGTATCTCGAGGGAGGAGTTGTTGTCGGCACTTTCTCTGTGAGAAGGTCTGTCTCCCATAGCAATGGGAGCAGATCAGCACCGCAGAGGTCCTCAGCCTGTACACAGGTATGGAATAGGAAGGGTTAAGGAAGTGCACACATGGAGTTAACCCTAGGTGCACGGCGGGATCCCATTCTGTTGCTGGGAATTGGGTAGAGGAGACACGCTGGATGACTGCATGTCCCTTCTTTATGCAACAGTGACGGTAAAGAGAGGTTACTAGAGATCAGTCACCTGTGCAAGCAAAGGTAACCCATGTGTAGGGCAGTGACCCTATCCAAAGTGCCAAGCATATCGTAGAAGAACCCACTCCAGGATAGGCCTCTGATGTGACACTTACTTGGCGCCCAACGAGGAGGCAAACATGAAGGACGTGACAACCACCCATCTACCCCCTTACATCTGTCTTTAATGTGGAAATTCACATGCACAAAAAGGTGCTTTGACAAGATGCAATGTACAGTTTTAACATTCTACCTTCTTTGGCTTACATGAACCAAGTCCTATCATGGACACACTTCCTGAAACAAGTTTGAAGTTTTGTGAATTCCTGCTTTCAAACCGAGAATCATACATCCTGGGTGTTTAGCTATGCTTTCTCCGTAAACAGCAGGGATTTTTTTCTCAAAAAATAGGTGCAGGAACTCAACCACAACTTCTCAAACTCCCACACACCCTCCAAACCGCACCAAATAGTGGGTGTGGTCAAATTTTACTAACAGTAGGAGGATCTTAATGCACTCCTGGTATTTAGTGCCCATTTAGGTACCAAGTATAAAGTTGGAGGGGTTTACACACAGACTGCAGAGTTGGGTAGTGCGCTATGTACATGGTGTAGAGTTCAGGGGTGCTCTGCATGCAGATTATGGTGTTCAGCCTTCTTCCACATCTCACTTTCATCCCTCTCTCAGCTCTGACCTCTACATGCAACCCCCCTCCAATGCACCATCTTTTCCCCTCATGAAAAGCGCCACCAGGGCTGTCTTAGTGAGAGGGCACACCTGGGTGCTGCCCAGGGGCCCCAGCTGCATGGGGGGCCCCTGCACGTTCCCCAAAACAGCTGGTCCTTAAGCCCACACTGCCCTGAAATTTGAGGCCCCATGATGGTGCTGAGCGTGATAGATACAAAGGGGAGGCAGTCTGCCTCCTACCTACTTAATGTCTGTTTACCTGAACTGTCATCATTCTAGGGGCCCCAGAGCATTATTTTGTCCAGAGGCCCATGATGCTATTAAGCTGCCCTGAGCACCACCATCTTCCAGGTGTCCTACATTTGTTGCCTTATTAAGCTGAAACACTCAGCCAGCTCTAGTACCTCTCGCACACTGTAGGTGGCTCTGGCTCTGGCTCTCTCACTTGCAGTGAGATCATCCAGTAGGGGTGTAGGCATCTGCACTGCACCCTGGGCACCTGAATCTCCCTTGTCCACATCCTGCACTCAGTGGGAGTCGCTCAGGGGAACATCATTATGAGACGCAATGTCACTTGTAAACACAGAAGCCGAACATGTGTTTACAAGTGGTAGTAGTGAGCAGGGAGCAGAAGACCTGAGCCTAAGGTGGTGGAACTCAGTTCCACCAAGTCCCAGCTGAAAAAAAGCCCTGGTAAACAGGGTCCTGTTTTTGTCATGAAGAAAGCGGTCATGGAGTTAGCTTGAAGTAGAACTAAAGGCAACATCTCTATATTTTGAGAAGAGTAATGGAGGCCATCTGTCTCCCATTGGAGAGATTTTCCTTCGGTTCCTATCCCATGGCCAAAGTGGGAAGTGAGAGGAAATCCCTCCTAAGCGGGGGAATGCCTGGTTGTCGTCCCAAGCTATTGTCTCCTCTGAAAGATTTCCTTTCTGTTCCTGTTCTAGTGACAACCCAGGATTTGGGATTTTCATGCACTTTCACTTCCAGTGTTAATGGAAAAGAGCAATAAAAATCAGACAGGTGTAATCCCTGTCCATTTTAACCACTTCCTTACTGGGCATGTGTACCCCCTTCCTGACCAGGTGAAATTTCAGCTTGCGGCACTGCTTCGCTTTAACTGACAATTGCACGGTCCTGCGATATGGCTCCCAAACAAAATTGGCGTCCTTTTTTCCCCACAAATAGAGCTTTCTTTTGGTGGTATTTCATCACCTCTGCGGTTTTTAGTTTTTGCGCTATAAACAAAAAAGGACGACAATTTTGAAAAAAAAAAATACAATATTTTTTACTTGTTGCTATAAAAAATAGCCCAATTAAAAAAAAAAAAAAATCAGTCTAGGCCAATACGTATTCATCTACATATTTTTGGTAAAAAAAAAAAAAAAATCGCAATAAGCAACTGGTTTGCCCAAAAGATATAGCGCCTAGAAAATAAGGGACAGAATTATTTTTTATTATTTTTTTTTTACTAGTAATGGTGGCAACTGCGACATCATGGCGGACACATCGGACACTTTTGACACATTTTTGGCACCATTCACATTTATACTGCAATCAGTGCTATAAATATGCACTAATTATTGCATAAATGTGACTGGCAGGGAAGGGGTTAACACTAGGGGGTGAGGAAGGGGTTAAATGTGTATCCTGTATAGTGTTCTAACTGTGGGGGGAGGGGGGGTGACTGGGGTGTGACCGATCTGTGTCCCTATGTACAAGAGACACAGATCGGTCTCCTCTCTCCAGTGACAGGACGCTGTCATTGTGAGAGCCGGCAATGAGAAATGATCTCATATGTTTACATATGAGATCATCTCTCATTCGCCGCACAGATCGCATCGCAAACGGCCACTCTGATTGGCCGTTTGTGGCGATCTGTGATTGGCTGTGTCCAAGGGACACGGGCAGCACAGAAGTTCCCCGCTGCGCGTTCTGGAGCGCGCGCTGGGAACGACGAAAGGGCGCCCCAGAGAATTAGAACCACCCTGCGGCCGTATATAGTCGTACGGCCGTAGGGAAGTGGTTAATCAAAGCTAAATAAAATGTCTTTAGTTATACAGTGAAACCTTGGTTTGCGAGCATAATTTGTTCCAGAAACATGCTTGTAATCCAAAGCACTTGTATATCAAATCATTTTTTTTACAGGGTATAAAAGAGAAGAGAGGCACCTCTAAGTGTAGCAATAAGTTGCTAAATGTTGTACCTTCATTAAATGTAACCATATTACTGCTCTGAAGCCCCATACACACTATCAGTTTTCCTGACGGTTTTCTCTTCAGGTTTACCAAAACCATCTAATATGAGGTCAAACCTCAAGAGTTTCAATTTGTATGCAATCAGGCAGGCCCTTGCACTACATGGTTTTGGTAAACCTGATGAGAAAACCGTCAGGAAAACTGATAGTGTGTATGGGGCTTTAGAATCTCCTCTCTTCTTTTTTTATACTCAGTTGTGAGTATAAGTTACTCAATCTTACTCAAACTTATATCAAGACATCGCTTGTATGTCAAGGCAACATTTATTAAAACATTTTGCTTGTCTTGCAAAACGCTCTCAAACCAAGTTACTCTCAAACCAAGGTTTTACTGTAATTTAGTCCAAATTGTGCCTGCCTCCATGTAACAACTAACAACAACAAAATGGCCACATTGATGACCTCCAAGACAATAGCAACAGCAATTTAATTTAGTCTTCACAGAGGCCATTGGTGAACACCAACAAATCCTCACCTCCACTTATTTATTTTACTGCAGCACCCAATGATTTGTGTTGAGGTTTGTTTTTTGGTCAGAAAGCCTGTGAGAGAGCATCTTCTCCCTTATTTCTTCTGTTGTCTGGATGCATTCATACACATTGCGTATGTGGAACGGCTAGCGCAAAGTTATTTCTACAAATAGCTGCTTTATCTTTACTCCAGACGGCCACAGGTCAGCAGGAGAGCAGCTACAGCAGCAGTGTTACCGACGAAACTAGCAAGCTGAACAACCACACGTGCAAGGACAACACCTCTGTGTGCCAACATGCCAGGGGCAGTCGCGGTCCTAGCACTAGTACTGGGTCCCCCGGTACGGAGGAGGCAGGCACGTGAGAGGATATACCGCACGCACATGAGCCTCTTTGGCATGGGGGATGAGGAGGTGTATCGCCTCTTCAGATTCAGCCCTGATGCAATACTTGAACTAACCACAACCCTGCAGGGTGACATCACCAGTAAGACACACCGCTCACAAGCAGTGCAGCCACTGGTGAAGGTACTGGCAACACTTCATTTCCTAGCCAGTGGATCATTCCAGCATACAAGTGGAGTGGTGGCTGGGATGTCACAGTCCTCCATGAGCAGATGTGTGCACCAGGTTGTCCCTGCAATCCTCAGACGCATGTCCAACCAGTTAATCAGACCAACCACTGAGGAGCTGCGGCTGAAGGCAATGACAGATTTCTACAGCATTGCCAGATTCCCACGCACTGTGGGGGCCATTGATTGCACACATGTGTCCCTACAGCCCCCCAGTGCCACAGAGCACATATACCGCAATTGGAAGCATTGGCACTCCATCAACGTACAGGTGATAGCCGATACCCAACGCCTCATATGGCACGTCCGTGCCAAACACCCCGGATCCAGCCATGACAGCTTCATATACAATCAGAGCCCCATCCCAATGGAATTCGAACAGAACATGTATGGGGACAGCTGGCTGGTTGGTGAGTGACATGGGTGGCAGGCATGACTATCCCCTCCCATGATGCACACTTCACAAGGGCCACATGCATGACTAACATCCTCCTGTCTTTTCCTTTACAGGTGACTCTGCATATGCACTGGGACCCCATCTAATGACTCCTTTCCGGAACCCCCAAACCAGAGGAGAGAGAAAATACAATGAAGCACACATCAAAACCCGTGCAGTGGTGGAGCAAACATTTGGGCTCTTGAAGTCCCGTTTCCGCTGCCTGGATAAGTCTGGGGGGGCCTTATTGTATTCCCCTACCTTTGTGTGTCAGATCATCGGTGCATGTTGCATTCTGCACAACTTTGCCATGAGAAAAGGCCTGCAGATTGACATACGTGATGACCTGACCCCCCAATCAGACAGCCCCCCCCTGCCAGAGGAGACCCATTCAGCTGATGGAAGAGCAGTCAGGAGGGTCCTCGCCGTAGGCATCTTTGGACAATAAACAAAAACATTGATCACACGGACAATGCACGCATGCACACCACTGATGTCCCTAGATCACACACACCACATCCACATCACATTGGATTAGCCCAAGTCCAACATGTAGGACTTGGGAGCAGCAACGCCAGCGTCAAGGCCCCAATGATGTCGCTGTCCATTCATACACCTTTCACACGTCATTCACACAGCCGTGGGGATAACTTCTCCACCACGGCCGAGGGTGACACCCCTTACTGGCAGGAGTGCCACCCCCTCACATTCACACACCATTCACACTGCAATGTGTGCAGTATCAATAAAAAAAGCTCATAACCTGAGCATAATCACAAATAAAAAAGCTCATAACCTGAGCATAATCACAAATAAAAAAGCTCATAACCTGAGCATAATCACAAATAAAAAAGCTCATAACCTGAGCATAATCACAAATAAAAAAGTTCATAACCTGAGCATAATCACAAATAAAAAAGCTCATAACCTGAGCATTAAGAATAAAATAAAAATCTCATGTCCTGAGCATTAAGAAAAAAAAAATCATCTGGGATGCCGGGGGCTCCTTCTGGTGGCCCCTCTCTGGCTCCTCAGCTGCCTGGATGGAGTGGGTGGGGGTGGGGGGGCATCTGGAGGTGGCTGATCCCCGGGTGGGCCACTCCTGGCAGGTGTGGCCTGCATGCCCTCCAAGGCCATGGCTATCCGGCCGAGGTAACAGTTTGTCTGGGCCTGCATCCTGAGCTGCTGGGCCTGCATCCTGAGCTGCCGGGTGACCTGGTATTGTTGGGCCCGCCGACTCTGCCTCCCCTGGTCCCGGATGGCAGCAGTGTTTGCCTGGGTGGCTGCAGTGAGGTGCCTTATATCACCCTGCACCTCCCCCAGACTGGTCACCACTGCAGCGCAGTTGCAGCTGACATCCTGCACTGCATTGGATATCTGGGCCACGGAGCACAGGTTGTCAGCCACTCTGTCCAGGTGCCCAACTATGTCCCCCATTTGCTGCGTCTGCCTGGCGTGATCCCTCGCCACCTGGTCCTGGACCAGATCAGACACCCCCCTGGTCTTACGGGTGGCCTTCCTGGGGCCAGGAGATGGTTGTCCCTGGGGGGATGGAGTCGCCCTTGAGGGGCTTCCTAGGATGGGGGAGGGTATTACAGAGGGCCCTGCAGAAGAGGAGGACTCCTCCAAAAATAAAATAATGTCCTGCTCTGCCACAACAGGCTGCTCCTCAACCATCTCTGCAGGTGAGGTGTGGGCACTCTCCTCCTCCACCTCAGTCTCTTCACCACCCAGGGGCTCGGGCACAGGATGCCGTTGGGGGGATGGGGTGGACTGGCCGCCAACAGATGATGGCCCAGCTCCGTCATCTGTGGATGACACAAAGCAGACACATGTTGGGTGGTCCCACACACTTGGCACATGTACCCTCCCCCCCACATGCAACACACCAAGGACCATATCCAGGGACCCCCTCCAACTGCTCCCTGTCCAGGCAGCGGGCGACCACCTCCTCCTCCGTGGTCAGGCTGACCGCACATGGGGGTCCACCACCCGTGCCCCTCTCATGCCTCCTGATGGTGGCCACCTTGCCACGGACCTTGCGCCGCAGGTCATTTTTTTTTTTTTGTATATTGCCAGCAGTCCGGGTGGAGTACCCCAAAACATTCACCCTGCCAGCAATGGTCTCCAGGATGGCTTGCTTCCTATCCCGGCTGGTCTTCCGACTTTTTTTGCCGTGGAGGAAGTCATTAAAAGTCTCCATAGCCGAGATTATAACAGAGACCTCCTGTGAATTGAAATTGAGGTTCCTCCTCTCTTTGGGGGGAGCGGGAGCAGCCATCTCTTTGCAAAAGTAACTTCCCTGGGGTGGGGGGAAACGGAAATACTTTTGCGCCGGAATGGCGCTTCCGCTAGCGCTTTTAAACGCACAACGGAACACATTGCGCTGACGTTTACCGTGAAGTGGTGCCGACGGAAGTTGTGAGCATGAGCACAGGGGGCCAAATGAAGCCTCACTCACTGCGCATGCTCCGTGGATGATGCGCTGAACGTAAGCCTCTGCGCTGGGCTCCGCCCATCATTTACATATGATCACACCTACTTCCACTTGCGTCGGGTTACGCCAGCGCATTTCCGTTACTCCGACGCAAAGTAATTGGTGAATACTGTACTTCACTCGCTAGTTTGCGTCAGCGCAGCGTATATGCGATGCGATACGCTGGCGAAAATATGCGCGCATCTACCTGAATCTGGCCCTTTGTTTTTTATGCTCAATATGTGTGACTTACTCCCTGCAATGTTGTATGTAGCATTGGGGTTGATTTACTAAAACTGGAGAATGCAAAATCTGGTACAGCTTGCACGGTAGCCAAACAGCTTCTAACTTCTGCTTGTTCGATTAGACTTCGACAAAACAAAAAAAAAAAGCTGATTGGTTACCATGCAGAGCTGCCCCATATTTTGTACTCTCCAGTTTTATTAAAGCAACCCTAGCGTCTCTTTACAGCCTGAAACTGGCAATCCCAATCGGCATTAATTCTTTGATGCATGGGGGTGAATGATCACCTTAGTTGGTAATATCGGGTGCATACTGAGCACCAGGGCAGTTTGTAAAACATTGTCTGCTATGGTTCCCAATTCTGTGATTTACTCATGGCTGAAATATATTTATTGTTTGTTAGTAATAAAAGATTATTTTTAAACAAGTAAATGTGAAACATGACATATAAATATTTAATATTTACAGTTCGCAGCCACCAGGTGGCATTGTGTGTCTTCAGAATGTTCATCCTTTCAGACAGTTTCTATCCAATGCATAGACTTGAGCAGATCAGAGGAGAGACGAGCACAAGTGTCATTGTCTTAAAGAGGTTGTAAAAGGTAGAACATGTTTTTCCTAAATAGCTTCCTTTACCTTAGTGCAGTCCTCCTCCACTTACCTCATCCTTTGATTTTGATTTTAAATGTCCTTATTTCTTCTGATAAATCCTCACTTCTTCTGTCTGTAACTCCACACAGTAATGTGAGGCTTTCTCCCTGGTGTGGAGTGTCGTGCTCGCCCCCTCCCTCGGACTACAGGAGAGTCAGGACGCCCACTAACACACAGCTTCTTTCTCTATCTGCAACATAGAGAGCATCCTGACTCTCCTGTATTCCAGGGGAGGGGGCGAGCACGACACTCCACACCAGGGACAAAGCCTTGCATTACTGTGGGAGTTACAGACAGAAGAACAGGAAGTGAGGATTTCTCAGAAGAAATAAGGACATTTAAAAGAAAAATCCAAGGATGAGGTAAGTGAAGGAGGACTTTACTAAGGTAAAGGAAGTTATTTAGGATTTTTTCTTTTACCTTTGCAACCCCTTTAAGGCAGGGATCTCCAAAAAACGTCCCTCAAGCTGTTGGGGAACTACACGTCACATGAGGCATTGTTAAACTCTGACATTCACAAACATCACCAGGCATGATGGGAACTGTAGATCCTGAACAACTGGAGGGTCATAGTTTGGAGACCCTTATCCTAAGGGAAACCAGTAATAAGTGTGACAGAAAGTCTGTTTCCTACTTAGGTCTATGTTCTTGGTTTTAGCTTAACCACTTCCCACCCGGTCAATAGCAGATTGACATCCGGGAAGTGGTTCTGAAATCCTGACTGGGCGTCTAGTGACATCCGGCAGGATTTCATTCCGGCGCGCTCTCGTGGGGGCGTGCAGCCCGGCGATCGGTGATGCGGGGTGTCAGTCTGACACCCTGCATCTCTGATCTCAGTAAAGAGCCTCTGACAGACGTGAGTACAGGAGAGCCGATCAGCGGCTCTCCTGACAGGGGGGGGGGTTCACGCTGATTGTTTATCAGCGCAGCCCCCCCTCAGATGCCCACACTGGACCACCAGGGAAGGGCAAAAAAAAAGGGGGGCAATAAAAAAAAGGCAGTAAAAAAATAAAAATAAAAAAAGCAGTAAAAAAAAAAAGATGCCAATCAGTGCCCACAAATGATCACTGACTGGCAACATGAATCCATCAGTTCCACCCCTCAGTGTCCATCAGTGCCACCCCACAGTGTCCATCAGTGCCACCCCTCAGTGCCTATCCATGCCCACTGCCCACCTATCAGTGCCCATCCATAAGTGTCGCCCATGAGTGCCCATCTGGGCCGCCTATGAGTGTCCAGTGCTGCCCATGAGTGCCCATCAGTGCCGCCTATGAGTGCCCATCAGTGCCCCCTATGAGTGCCCATCAGTGCCGCATACCAGCGCCGCCTATCAGTGCCCATCAGTGCCACCTCATCGTCCCCATCAGTACTACCTCATCGGTGTTCATCAGTGCCACCTCATCGGTGCCCATCAGTGCCGCCATATCAATGCCCGTAATTAAAAGAGAAAACCTACTTATTTACAAAATAATTTACAGAAAAAAAATAAAAACATACTTTTTTTCAATTTAAAAAAAAAAAAATCGCAAAGGTGATCAAATACCACCAAAAGAAAGCGCTATTTGTGGGGAAAAAAAGGACGACAATTTTGTTTGGGTACAGTGTAGCATGACCGCGCAATTGTCATTCAAAGTGCGACAGCGCTGAAAGCTGAAAATTGGCTTAGGCGGGAAGGTGCGTAAGTGCCTGGTATGGAAGTGGTTAAACTACACAGCATGCCCCTGACCCAGGGCCAATATGTAGAATGTGAATTCAAATTTCAGTGACTCGCTAGGAATTAAAGCCATTATCCTAATGACAGTCCCAGAGCTTGTGTCTTCAAAAAACAACTTGGCAATGTCGGCCTCCATATTTGTCACAGCATAGTTTTCCTTTAATAAAACTCTTATATATATATCATTTTTTAAAGGATTTAAAGCCCAACTACAGTAAATTTAGTACCCCTGCCTTGTAGTGGGGAAGGTTTATTGCACTTTGGTATTGAACATTATAGTAAGAATTTCAACTTATACAACTTATTTCAACTACAAGTCCAAAGGAGAAAGGAGATTTGCGGTCCAAGGTCCCAGACTATGGAACGCTTTACCAACCAGCATTCGGTTGGAGGAGAATCACTTAGCATTCAGGAGAAAGATCAAGACTCCTCTCTTTTGATACCAAAGGAGACAGGAACAACAAGCGCCCAGAGGCGATTAAGTTCGCATGTGCTGCGCTATATAAGTTTTCATTCATTCATTCATTCATTTGATAAAGTATTCCAGTGTAAAATGCAAGAGTTTTGCTGAATCAAAACATTCAAGTGTAAATAGGCCTTAAAGCGGAAGTTCTGTGGGAAAACGTTTTTTTTTTAAAGACACTAATCGGCTGCGTTTGCTACAATATATTAGTTACTCACATGTACCCTGTTATTATGCGCCAGGATCCTCATTTCAGACGAAATAATATTTTATCTAATCGGGCGATGGACATTGCCATCTTAACTGTGGGCGCCTTTGAATCCCTCCTGCTTTTGTTTCCGGGATGCGGCGAATGCTGATCTCCCAGCATTTACCGCGTAATCCCGCGCATGCGCTGTGTCGGCGGAGAGCCGCGCCGTCAACACTGATGCTGCTGAAGATGTATCCGCCCTCCCTCATCATATGACGCGCTTGGCTAGTCATGTGACCCGCTTCCCGCGTCACATGACAGCTCAGCTAGCGCGAGATTACGGTGCTCTCAACTGAATTGCTGTGATTGGGCTGACGTCAGCAACAGGAGGACACTCAATACGCTCCCAGAATGCAATTTAGCGAAACGCCCACTGCCCGCAGGACTCCAAACCAGGAAGTATAGAAGATGAGAGGTAAGGGAGAATTAAAAAAAAAAATGTCAACGCTATAATCTCTAAAAGCTGTGTAAGATAGCAATGCAGAAAAGTTGATTTTGAGGGTGAACCTCCGCTTTAAACCTTTTTTCCGACCCACAGAATATTGTATTTGTTATTCTGAAAGGCAGTGGTGAATACAAGCACTAGTGGGGTTTTTTTGAGGGGCAGAATGTGTTCTTTGCCCACATACTTTGGGTTAGTGATCTCCTCTCCCATCTCAGAAAGCTAGGATGCCTGCAAGGTACGGTACATTATCAAACAGTTTTAGCCTGTTTCTGTCTAATGTAGCCAGTAGATGGCAGTAAAGACAAATAATTTTGGCCTGGGTGAAAAAAAAAACAAGCAGGCATCAATCAAATATATGTTGCCCTTAGCAATCCTTCCCTTGCAATGCTACTACATTTTCAATTTCATTGATGTCATATTTAGATTTTATTTTACTGCTAAATGTGTCATGTGGGAATACCGAAGCTTAAAATGATAAGGTAATATTATGTTAATCCAAATGTGTTACTTTTAAAACTGGATATAAATATTTAAGTCCGATAGTATAGTAAGGCAGTAAAGAAAATACACTACCGGCATTTACTTGGTTTTGCCACATGCATGAATGAACGCAATATGAAATATATGAAATAATATATATGAAATAAATATATGAAATAAGTTTGTTACATGTTTTTTTTTGTTTTTTTTTGTGGGAATCCATCACATATTATTATAATTAGTTTTTGGTAATGTGACTATATATTACATACAGACTCTGCTGTTGCATAGGTTAATATTTTTCTCTTAGGCCGCGTACACACGACTAAATAAATCCGATCAAATCGGATCTGACAGACCGTTTTGATCGGATTTGTCTGCTGGGATATGTACACACGATCAAACCAAAATCCCCGCCGGCAGACAGCGCGGTGACGTTGACGCCGCCACGTCACCAAACCAGGAAGTAAAATACTTCCACGCATGCGTCGAATCCATTCGACGCATGTGCGGACAGATATGTCCACTGGTTAGTGTACTAACCAGCGGACATGTCGGACGGACGGGTTTCCAGCAGACAGATTTTAAAGCATGCTTTAAAATTTGTCTGCTGGAAAAACCTGTCTGCTCGCCCGTACACACGATCGAATTTATCTGCTGAAACGGTCCATCGGAAAAAATGTAATCGTGTGTACGCGGCCTTAGAGTTAAAAAGTTTTTTACCCATCATAAACACTAACAGCCAATCAAACTAATGAAAGTTTCTAATCCTAAAGTGTATGGCCGTGTACACACGACCGAGGTTCTCGCTGGAAACCAGCGAGAACCTCGCTGGAAGCTGCATTCCAGCGAGGACCTCGGCCGTGTGTACGCTCTCGGCGAGCTTCCCGTCGGGAAGCCCGTCGAGCAGAAATAGAGAGCACGCTCTCTATTTGCTCGACGGCCCGCCTGGAAGAATGGCTGGTTGCCATTCCCGACGGGCGGGTCGCCGATTTCGACGGCCGGCAGGGAACCTCGACGGGCGGAACGATGTGTTCTGCCCGTCGAGGTTCTCTGCCGTGTGTACACGGCCTATGTATAGGCAAAACGTTTTTTTTTTTGGCTAGAGTAGAGAAGGATTAGTACCGCGGCCAAGTTTTATAGCTCTACCCCTCTATTTGTCTTGGTGACAATGCCACCAGGGCAGAAAGTGTAGAAAATGTAAAAGTTTTTACCAGAAAAAAAAGGTTAGGGGAGTCTTCAATTGGGGACTAACAGCTATCTAGGAGATTTCCTCTCTTTTCCTGGTGCTTCTCTATCATAGGAAGTGAAGTCCCCCCAACACCACAGCAAAACAAATTAAAGGGTCACTAAAGGAAAAAAAAATTGGGCTGAAATTACTGTTTACAGGGTATAGAGACATACAAGTTAACTGATTCCTTTTAAAAATGATTAAAACTGGATACAAATCAATCATATAATCAACCTACAGTTCTAGTTTAGTTTTTGCTGTTTTTTCCTGTCTCTCTGATGTACAGAGCCAGAGAACCAATAGAGGGCAGTGATGGTTTGTCTAAAACCCCTCAACACCAACCCAGTTTCAGTTTACACACAGTAATCACACCTCCTTGATTAGTGACCACAGAGAGAAAGCTCCCAGCACTGTGGTTATAAGGAAACAGACAACCAGGAAGTGTGGAGATCAGAGCAGAATTACAGCAACATCAAAGCAAAAAAATGAACAATGAGGACATGAAAACAGCACTGCAGTAAGGTAAAGGAAGTTATTTAGCTAAAAAAACTAATTCCTTTAGTGACCCTTTAACTGATGAGGAGTTTTAAAGGAGTTGTAAAGTCAGACGTTTTTTTTTTTATCTTAATGCATTCTATACATTAAGATAAAAAGGTATTTTGAGTACAGTAGCCCCCCTCAGCCCATAGTCATACTTACCCTGGCCCCATCTCTGTCCACCAATGTCCATAAGTGTCTCAGCTGTCTGAGACTCTCCTGCCTGATTGGCTGAGACACAGCAGCAGCACCATTGGCTCCCGCTGCTGTCAATCAAAGTCAGTCAGCCATTCAGGTGAGAGGAGGGGTAGACCGGGTCACCGCTTCATGTCTGAATGGACACAGAGAGCTGTGACTGGGCTTGGTGTTCCCATAGCAAGCTGCTTGCTGTGGGGCACTCAACAGGAGGGAGTGGCCAGGATCACAGAAGAGGGACCCGAGAAGAGGAAGATCCAGGCTGCTCTGTGCAAATCCCCTGCAACAGAGCAGGTAAGTCTATCATGTTTGTTATTTTTATTGAAAAAAAAACAAGACCTTACAATCACGTTAACTTAAACCGTGAAGAATAATTTTTTTTTTTTACAGAAATCTAAAAGAAAAATACTTTCTATTTACCTGCTTTTAACAGCTATTTATCTGTACAGTGCATATCCTCTTCATTTTGGGTCCCCCGCCAATGCATTTGGCTCCTCCCCTCTGCCAAGTGTCCCCAGTAGCAAGTCGTGTGGCTTTAAACCCCCCCCCCCCAATGCTAACCCCTAATATGCTCAATGGCTGTGATTGACAGCAGCAAGAGCAAATTGCTCCCTCTGCTGTGTGAGCCAATGAGGAGACAGAGACCCAGGAGAGCCGCTGCTCTCATGCACATCGCTGGATCGAGATGGTGCTCAGGTAAGTATAATATGGGGCTGGGGGGGAGAGGGAGCTGCACATAGAAGGTTTTTTTACATCAATGCATAGAATATACTGAGATAAAATTCCTTCTGCCTTTAGAATCCCTTTAAATGACCTTCCAATTCATAGTCAACTTCGATCTTGACCTGAGACCCTATCTTTTTTTTATTTATTACTATTGGCTGTTTAGAGATGGTTCTTGTGTGTTTTATTATAAAGAAGAGATGATAAAATCTATCAGTTGCTACAGAGAGAAATAGTATGACTATATCGTACACTGTAACGATCCTTCGTCTGTAAGACTGAATGGTTGGCTTTAATTGAAATGTTATTTGGATGCAATATAAAGATATCATGTAATGGCTTACAGATAAAGTGCTTTCTGATCTACTAAACGAATAATTATGTATTTGGCATATTTTTGCCACATATTGTGTTTTGTGCTTTTTGTGAATCAATCATAAATGTATCAATCCCTCACAAGAAGAGTGGCTACTATACTTGTCATTTCTGCCCTCCTCCTCCATGCAGAAGCCTTACTATCACTTTCTGTAATGAAAAATACTCTATGTATGGAGGAGGGGGGACTTTATTTACTGTATATAAAGTACAGCTAACCTGATTAGAAGAGGGGGTGGGAAGGGTGGACATAGTTGGCACTGTTGATGAGTGCTTGTGACAAGTCCAGTGCTCATTTTAAATCCTGCAGCAGCAGGCGATTACAGCTACATGTATGGGGGGATCAGAGGACAGATGATTTCAACGGTGTGGATTTCCTCTGGGTACGCTGGTTTCCTCCCAGACTCCAAAGACATGCTGGTAGGTAGACATGTGCAATTTGCTTTGTTCTGGAAGAAGTCTACTAAAGTCGACTAAAGAATACATACCTGTCATCCCATTTTTTTTATCTGCTGCTCTTTGTTGCTTTTTTGCCTTACTTTGTTTGAAATGTGCAAGTATGGCTTTTAGCCCAATAAACTCCCCTAAGAAGGTTTTACACTATTGGAGCTCTTTTAGTTTTATTTGAGTCATTGCTGTAATGTCCAGATAACCAGAGTCCAAGACTGTTGGAATTTTATGTGGAATATACACCATCACCACTGCTTTCCCTTGGATCTTGCCAAAGGTGGATGTACTAAAGCTGACTTGGCCTTCCATAATAAGAGGGTACTGGTGTTTCGGTAAGAGTACATCTCGACCTGTGACGTGGCTCTATTAAGGTGGAGGTTTCACCTTTCCAGTTTCCTTTTCTTGCATTACTGCAGGAGTTTCTATTTTCCATAGCCATTGGACTATGTGATCTTAGCCTTTGTGCATTTGTGGACTTTATTGACCCCTCTCTTTTGTCACATTTTTTGTACTTTATTATTTTTTTGCGCAAATTACCTTTTATATTTATATTATGTTTTGTGTATCTCACACTACATGTTGCTGCTCTACACTTACCCAACACAAGCGCAATATTACTTTATAGTTTTTTTTATATATATTGAATGACACCCCCCCCCCCCTAAAAAAAAAACAAATCAAACTAAAACACATGTGCACATGTTTACTGGTACCTTAATTGGTTCCTTTCTAAATTGGCTCTACTATGTGTACATATGAATGTGAGTTAGGGATCTTCGATTGTAAGCTCCTTGAGGGCAGGGACTGTACAGTAAAAAGCTTTGGTCTAAGTGCAGCAATATGGTTACATTTAATGAATTTAACAACTTTTTGCTACACTTAGGCCGCGTACACACGAGCAGACAGATTTGTTCAAATCGGCCGGGCCGACCGATTCAAACAAATCTGTCTGCTGGGGACATATTGGTTTGATCGTGTACACACGATCAAACCAAAATCCCCCCTGGCAGACAGCGCGGTGACGTGGTGGTGACGTTGACGCCGCCACGTCACCGCACCAGGAAGTAAAACACTTCCGCGCATGCGTCGAAACCATTCGGCGAGTGTGCGAGAAGACATGTCTGCTGGTTAGCGTACTAACCAGCAGACATGTCGGGCGGACGGGTTCCCAGCCGACAGATTTCAAAGCAAGCTTTGAAATCTGTCGGGTGGCCAAATCCGTCGGCTCGCCCGTACACACGGTCGAATCTGTCTGCTGGGACAGTCGGGCCGACCGTTTCCAGCAGATAGATTTGATCGTGTGTACGCGGCCTAAGAGGTGCCTCTCTTCTCTTTCATACCCTGTAAAAAAATGCTTTGATATACAAGTGCTTTAGATTACAAGCATGTTTCTGGAACGAATTATGCTCGCAAACCAAGTTTTTACTGTATACGTAAATTGACGGAGCAATATAAGTACCTGTAATAAATAATAAAATACAATAAACAAACTAAAACTGCAGTCAGGAGCACAAGGGATACTTTCATAATGAAAAAAAAAAGGTTTTAACTAAAATTGGGCTTCCATTTTCAATTTTGAGTGACACCATGCAAAGCTTAATCAGGATGGCATGTACCAAAAGTCACTGATGGGTATCTTATGTCCAACAAAGTGTGGGAGATTTACTAAGACTGGTGCACACAGAATCTGGCGCAGCTCTGCATAGTAACCAATTGGCTTCCAGGGTTTTTTTTTCTTTCAAAATATGTTTATGTAGCTTTTGAACTATAAAAAACTGTACAATAAGAGTAAATATAATTTGTTCAACAGTATCAAAGAATAATAACACGGAGATACAGGTGCATGAGCATCATAAGATGCCTTTGAAATAGGCAATACAACGTATAGAATACGCAAAACATTCCTGCAAAGTGGTTGTGAAGTTTTCTCACATGGAACGTGAAGAGAAAACTAAGATGTAGTATGGAAGACTTTCACCAAAAGAAGATTACAGAGGAACATCTATAACCAAAGAAAAGTGTAAGACCTCGTACACACGACCGAGGAACTCGTCGGGAAAGACACATCGTTTTCCTTGACGAGTTCCTTGTCAGGCTTGTCGAGAAACTTGACAAGCTGTCTTTGCGTACACACAGTCAAGACCAAATCTCCTCGTTCTCAAACGCTGTGACATCCACACATACGACAGCAGGGCAAGTTTGATTCCACTGGCACAACCCTTGGGGCTGCTTTTGCTAATCTCATGTTACTGCGTGTTAGGTAAAAGTTTGGTAAGAGACATTTGCACTTTTCAGTCTGTTACAGGGTGACAAATGTGCTATTTCCATTACAAACGCTACTTTTACCGAAGGTGCGCGGGTTTCTAAGCAAGAACACCAACGTGTTTCTCGTCGAAAACTAACCCGATGAGGAACACGACGAGGAAATTGAGACTCCCGTTGAGGAAAAAGAGAACTTGCTCTCTTTTTTCCTCGTCGAGTTCCTCAACAGTTTTCTCGATGAAAAGCATACACACGACCGGTTTCCTTGGCAAAAAAGCTCTCCCACCAAGTTTCTTGATGGATTCTGTTGAGGAAACCAGTCGTGTGTACGCGGCCTTACTGAGGCTAGAGTCATGGCCACATTTATAAGCCTAGTATCAATAGAAACAAGGAAACAATAAAGTGAGAGAGGGAGAGATAGGGGCAATCCAAAATAACTAAATTTTAAGAGGATAAAGTGATCCATCAGTCAGAACTTGAAATCTGGCAGAATGAATCATGGATTTCCAGGGGGCTTGACTTTCAATTTGTCCAGGGAGTTGATCAGATTTGCTCTCAGGTACCAATCTGTGTATTGGAAAGATTGCATTTAAGACTCAATTTCCTTTTTTTTTTTTTTTTTTTATATTTTTTTTTTTCATCAAAGGGAAAGGCATACAAATGTAGAATACATATTCCATAGATAAAAAAAAAGAAAACAACATCACGTCCAATTGTTACAAATGTAAGAATATAATGTATACCTTCTATCCATCTATCCAATTTAGGCCAGCATTAATCTATGCTTTATGTATCCCTCTCTCCCTTTTGCTATATCTTATTTCAACCTAACCCCCCCCCCCCCAAAAAAAAATGCCTGATTCCGCCAGATTTACTTTTCTTCTCTTATTTATTCTTCCAGCATAAGACTTAATTTCCATAGGAGAGAACATATGCTCAATGTAGGACTGTCACCTGGTAAATAATTTGTTTGTAGTTTCAAAGTTTTGCATTTCATTGTCCAGTTTCTCCTGGTGGATGATTTTTGCAAGGTCCTTCTTAACTGTGGCAATTGTAGGTGGACAAGAGGATGTCCAAACTTTTTGTATGCTCTTGCGGGCTGCTCAAAGGCATAGGTCCACGCATTAGGGAATTGGAAAACATTGTTTTCCTGGATGTGTATCTCCAGGGACATCATAACTAAACAGAAATAAGAGGGGTGTCTTGGGAAGGAGATACCCAGTGATGCTGTAGACTGTAAACCGTAAACTGTAAAGTGCATTTCCCTTTTTATAATTACATTTCAGAAAATCCCACTAAATGTTCATTCCGTGTTCCTACAAAATGTAATACAATACTTCTTACCTTTCATAAACAGTGTATTTGCTAACTGCAAGAACCTCTCAAGAAAATTACTGAAATCTGTCCCAATAGTAAGAGTGAGGTGGAGAGGAGGGCTCATGATGTCACATGTCTACCTCATCCAGAGGACACCTTGTATTCATTAATTAAAATAACATGGAGTCCTGTGATTAGTGCTTAGTCCAACTTGATTTTATTCTAGGAATTAAATGGGAAGTCCCTGTACCCCTACCGGAACACAGCGCTGTATACTGTATGTAGCTGAATTCTTATATATATTCTGAATGTTAATAATGGAAATATGTTTTGGGCAATTTGGTCCAAGCAAACTAATTGTGAAATGCAAACCTGGAGTTAGGCTTTAAATGGTTAAGTGATTCCACAACACTAACAAATCCCCTGTGTTACTGTGTGAATCCAATCCTCACACAGGCTATTTGATATATTAACAAACACATCAGATGTCATTTTAGAACCATGTAACCACTTCCAGGTAATTAACTGGTGCATGCTAGATATGACTTTGTGTGTGTATAAAAGGAAAAAGTTTCATTGTTCTCTCACCGTGGCATTATGGAGAAGTTGTTTGTGTTTGTAAAGCAATTCCTCATTCTCTGTCAGAGATGCCCCAAGCTGTAGGTTTGTCAAATATAAGTCCATATGTTTTCTTAACCAACACATAACCTACAGAAAATGAAAAATTCCATTAGTTTATTAACACATATAGTCCTATAGAATATTATAACATTTATAAACATGAACATAAATGCCCATAGGTTAAGCACACCCTGAGCATTGCTGTTCTAAGAGGGTCAATTGCAGCCTGAGGATATAATATAAACAAAGGGAACAGCATTAACACCGGCCGTTCCAGGTCTGCAATCAATTTGTAGCGACTCACCACTATTTATTTATTTTTCAATAATACTATATGGCTAACAAGTATAGGTTTATTACCTCTACTGTACAATAGTCATAACAACACTCTTTCAATTTGGAAAGAGCAATGTCTTGGGAGGTTCAAAAGTCTAATTAATTTTGTCCTTTCAAGTTATTGTAGGTCCCTTTCAAGGGGGTGCAAAGGGAAGCAGAAAGAGCTCTAGGCGTTCTTAACATGCTTGACTATTCTAAAAGTGGACTCAATGAAAACAGCTAACTATACAGCTTAAAGGTGAATTCCAGGCATGGATATTTTATACATAGTTACATTGGTCTAGTTTGGACCAGTGTACCTATGTAAATACCATACTTGGCCGATACCCCTGGAAGGTGGAAATCACTGAAGTAGATACCAGTAGCACTTGCTTCTGGGTCCTTTACCAAGCCGCTGCCCAGCTACATTGTGAACACAGAAGGTCAGCAGCTCGACAGCAGTGCCATTCAGAAAATGCTAAATTAATGCAAAGCGTTCTCTGATTGGATGAGGTGGAAAAGGTGGGGTGATGATGTAACCAGTGTACTGTGGACTAATGTAACTATGTACAAAATATCTATACCTGGAAATTTCTTTAAAAACTATGATGGGAATTTAGTACAACTGGAGCAACTGTGTATGGCAAACAATTAGCTCATAGTTTTCATTTTCAAAGCTTAATGAAACAAGCTGAAGATAGAAGCTAATTGGTTGCCTTGCACAGATTTTGTCTGCTCCAGTGTTGATACATTTCCCACAGTGTAGTATAAGATGAGAGAAAAAGTTAACCGCTCAGAGGTCCCAAGGAGCTAAAGCTGAAAGGTAGGATCCAACCCCTGGGTGCAGGCACTGCAATAGTATGCAAAATTGTATGGAGAAAAACCAGGACGGCCGCACTCCAAAAAATGTTACTTTATAATAAAACAGATCACAACATCAACATGTCATAGCAAAAAACAGAAAAGACCTGACGCGTTTCACACCAAAATACAGTGCTTATTCATAGCTAAGAATAAGCACTGTATTTTGGTGTGACATGTTGATGTTGTGATCTGTTTTATTATAAAGGAACATTTTTTGGAGTGCGGCCGTCCTGGTTTTTCTCCATACAATTTCCCACAGTGTGTTTACTGTTTTACATGCCTACGGGTTTGTCTTTTTCGCCAGTCATTATTGTGACACAAGATAATTATACTTTTTTTCCAGGACTTTTTTCTTCTCTTTGGACAGGGTGATGTTGCTGACTTATTGTCTAATGAGCAGGTTGCAGATAGAGAGGTGACACAGGTTTGATTGCTGGACTTGGAACAAGGTGCATCACTTGCTTGGTTGTACATTACAATAGATGCGTGTGTGATTCACTGTATATTTAGTTATTTGTCCAGGGTTTCAATTTAACTGCTCACTTACTCACTTACAACATACCTGTTGTTCCGAGGAACAACCCCTGATCTCATATGTGCCTCACCCATCTCCTGCCCATCTCAGTTTAGATGGGTGCCATACATGACCAAGGGTCTGTAGGTGAACAGCTTCTGCTGCTTTCTTTAAAAAAAAAAAATATATATATATATATATATATATATATATATAATATGTAGCACCCTCTATCTAGGTAGGTGCTAGAAGTGAGGATTGTTGTAGTACAGGTAAATTTAGGCAGGCCTAGCTATAAGTTAGGCCTGTTTGTTTTGATCTGTGTGGGCTGGGAGTGGCTCAAAACAGTAACTGTGACTCACAAACTCCACTGTCATCTCCTTATTTCTTCTGGAGGATTCTAGGGGTGTGTTATTTCTTCTGCCTGGGATGTCTTAGGGAGCCCTGACCAATCCCCAAATATGATTGGCAGGGGGCAGGCATCCTTGAAATATCCAGGTTCAGCCCAGCTGGGGAGTATTAGTCGGGTGGAAGAACTGAGGATGGAGTGCTAGGCTGCCCCCACTTGGAGCTCCCCAGTCTAGGGGGGGTGACCTTGGGCCTGGGACTTGGGTGCAGGACAGAGCCCTCCAAGAAAGCATAAAGGATCTGCACAGGAGGCACAGGCAGAGTCAGAGATGCCAGCATGAGCTAGTAGTGCCAGGCAAGTCTTCAGGAGGGAACCACAGGTCGCAGCCAGGAGGGCTGGTGAGTGACATGTGCAGTCGGGAGAACTGGAGAGGAGTGCCAGAGAACATATTTTCTGCTACATTATGCTATATTATAGGGACCCATGGTACCTGCCTGCAGAGGGCAGTTCCTAAGGCTGAGCCAGTGTCAGGCCTAACCATGTTCCTAGAGAGAGAGAGAGCTATAGTCTGAAAGCAAGAGGTGTGCAGGAGGAGTTTGAGGGAGTATACAAAGGGTGTACATACTGTAATTGTGACCAGCAACTTTCCTATAATTATAATGGGCCTCCCATATTTCCCATACCCCATTCAAGTTGAATTTCCCCAATAAAACAACAAAAAACAAAGCAACGGACTGCTCATTGTCTTGGGGTGTCTGGGAAGCGAATGCCAGGCCAGGGAGGGTAACACGTGGGCCACATTTCTTAGCAGCCCCTATGGGTGTACCGCTACACATAATACTCAATGGCAACAATGTCCACCTTATTTTTAAATGAAAACTGTTCTATATAAAATTAAAAAGAAACGATTTAAAGCATCACTCTAAAGAGGTTTATACTTTTATCCTTCTAGGTCACTTGTTTTGAACAACTAATTCCAAGCCACTAGATCCAAAAAGCAGAAATGTCTTCATTATTTGTTAGTGCTCCAGTTTTCAAAAGAACAATCAGCAGTGTTTTTTGTACTTGATGAAACAATGAATGGAAAACTCCAAAGCCTCAACTAAAGAAGACATACAGTACCTGTCAGAAGATGGCTATTTTGGTCTAAAACGCAAAGGGAGGAGTTAACTTAATGTGAAAAATCACTATACTGCCTGAAAACAAATTCCTTGTACTTGTCTCTTTGGCAGAAAAGCTCTATCTCCCTAAATTGTTAAGGATTTAGCATTGTTTTAACAGATATGTACGGTATTTTAATAATTTATTCTGATAAGGACTAAATAAATTAAACAATACATTTTTTTGTCTGTCTTTTTGGATAACCCACAGTGCTCTATAAATCCTTTTTCGTATATGAATGGTTTAATTATAAAATTAAGTTTGTCTACATATCTAAAAAAAATAGTATATAGTAAACATATGCACGTATAGTAAAATAATTAAAACAAAATTGATCCAAAACCATTGTAGTTGCCATTTACATGGTTAGGAAGGCAAAAATAAATCTACATGTGGCACAGGTCACTTGTAAAAGTAATTAACATAGTTCTATAAAATTAAGCTATGGTTTGAATCACCTTTTGTATTTTTTATTTTAGCCTCTATTACATCTCTCTGAATTTTTATACTCAGACCGTTGAAGTTTAACTACATAGGGAAAAAAACTATTATATGAGTAATATTAATTATATTAATTCACAGAGAAGACATAATGTGATAATTTCCAATAATACTGATGTAATAAAATTTTACGAGTTATCAAATTGTTAATGAGTTCAAGTGCTAACTCTGGTTGTAACATCATTACTTAATATGATCTCTATATTTTCTACTTCTTTTGGCAATTTATGTCTGTTATAAACCCTGAATGAAACCATAGGACAAGTTTATCTAGTCTCTGCTTTGGCAGCTAAAACTGCACACAGCGTGCCCTGTAGGCACTTCCTTCAAGCTGTTGGATGGCGTAGCAGATGTTCATTCTTTTAAAAATGGCATTTTGCAAAGTCTCCAAAATGGTTCTTATGTCTGTTACCTGCTGTGCTTATTTCATACGGCTCTTCTTAAAGCAGACATACCAGTAACTTTACAATCCTGCACAAATTAATTTCTGACATGTCACTATAGATAGATATGTTTTTTTTAAATGTAACCTTTTATCATTACAAATCAGATCTTGATATGTAGTCAGGTACATTGGAGGTTTGTTCTGTGAGAATTATGTCACCCAGACTGATGAAGATACAAAGAAGCATTTACTAAGTCTTTCTTTCTGCAGTGGTCGTCTGTGTAGTGGTCTTCTAGGTCATAGGGTAAATAGTAGCAAGGACACTGATCTATGAGAGACTGCGACCAAATTTCACATGTGTAGGTCCCAGAGTGAGTGAGTAACTTGTATAGCGCTACAAATACGAACTTAATCGCCTCAAGGCGAGAGGCGAGAGTGAGGCAAGAGTGAGAGGCAGTAAAGGAACAGAGCTAGGGGTGACTTGATGGCCATTTACATCTGTGGGTAAGATGCAGCATGGGGGCTAAACTTTGAAGACTGTGATGGCCTTTTACACTGGCAGACAGGGTCGATCATAGGCAGGGTGCACAATCTAACAGAAGCCCTCTCTGTGTCCATCAGAGAGTCCCCCCTCCAGGTCCCAATAAAGTACTTTGCTTCTCTTCCTGTATTTTGTTTATTGTTAAGAGAGCATGTAAGGATCCCAGGTTAATGAAGACTTTGTGGGGGGAAATCTCTGTAGTTGAGTCATTGCCATGGAAACATGTGTAAAGGGGAGGAGTTAGTAAAATGAGGACACCCATGTGGGGACGCCAGAAATATTTCTGCACCCAGGCGCCTGTGACCCTAGGATCGGCCCAGCTGGCAGGTTACAAATTAAGAGGCAGAGGATGGATTGATCTGTGTGTGACTACACTGGAAAGTAACAAAGTAAGAAGAGGCAGAAAGAATTATCTGTGTGATTGGCCACAGAGGGGTTGATTTACAAAAATTGAAGAGTGTGAAATCTGGTGCAGCTTTGCATAGAAATCAATCAGCTTCCAGATTTTTTTTTGTCAAAGCCTAATCCAACAAACTGAAGTTAGAAGCTGATTGGCTACCATGCACAGCTGCACCAGATTTTTCACACTCCAGTTTTGGTAAATCAACCCCAGAGTGTGGTGTAACAGCAGAAAGGTCTAAACTGAATGAGACAACATGGTTACTTAACCACTTCGGGTCCGCGCTATTGACAGAATACGTCAACAGCGCGGACCTGAGGCGCCGGGGTCACGTCTTTGGATGTGATTTACTTGTAATTCCCCGCGCGCGCCACAGGGAAAAACAGTCCCGACGCATCACCGAGGATTCAATGCGTGTACCCAGCGGCCGCGATGTCCGTCAGGTACACGCAATCGGCGGTGACAGAGCAGGGACGTGGAGCTGTGTGTGTAAACACAGAGCTCCACGTCCTGTCAGGGAAAGGAGACAGATGCTGTTTCCCTTGTACATAGGGACACAGCATCGGTCACCTCCCCCAGTCACCCCCCTCCCCCCACACAGTTAGAACACACCCAGGCATTACATTTAACCCCTTCCTCACCCCCTAGTGTTAACCCCTTCAATGCCAGTCACATTTATACAGTAATTAGTGCATATTTATAGCACTGGTCGCTGTATAAATGTGAATGGCGCCAAAAATGTGTCAAAAGTGTCCGATGTGTCCGCCGCAATATCGCATTCCAAATAAAAATCGCAGATCGCCGTCATTACTAGTAAAAAAAAAATATTAAAAAAAATCATAATTCTGTCCCCTATTTTGTAGGCGCTATAGGCTCTATAACTTTTTTTTTTTTTTTTTTACAAAAATACGTAGAAGAATATGTATAGGCCTTAACTGAGAAAAAAAAATATTAAAAAAAAAAAAAAAATTGGGATATTTATTATAGCAACAAGTAAAAAATATATATATTTTTTTAAATTGTCGCTCTTTTTTTGTTTATAACGCAAAAAATAAAAACCGCACGGGCGATCAAATACCACCAAAAGAAAGCTCTATTTGTGGGGAAAAAAAGAACGCCAATTTTGTTTGGGAGCCACGTCGCACAACCGCGCAATTGTCAGTTAAAGCGACGCAGTGCCGGAAGCTGAAATTTCGCCTGGGCACGAACGGGGTTTATGTGCCCAGTAAGCAAGTGGTTAAAGCTAAGAGCATAAAGTCTACTGAATGCTTCATGAAGTAGGAGCTTACTCTAGTCTAAATGATGCAAAAATGGCATCAGACTTCTGGTGAGTAATCATTCATCTGAATTTCTATTCAACTCAGAACCCAGCATTTCACACATTTAGATGTAGATTAACATAGATATGCATTTTTATTTTTAGTTTAGGGTAAGTGTAGTCAATAAACTAAAAGAGTTTAGCCCATCTGCTTGGCTATTCATCTGGGATCACAAGGGAAGTAGTCTTGTCTGGCATCTGAAGCTGCCTGATGATGGCCCTTGATAGTAAATAGACAACATTACATGCCTTTGGGGATGATAACATCAATCTATATATACTTTACATGATGCCACGGCATCACACTTGGCAACTTAATGTATTTCTGTAAATCAAAGCGAAATAATGCCAACGTCTGGAATCAAGTTAATAAAAAAAAAATTGGCCCGTGGTACAAGCTTTCTTATACATATAAAAATTAAATACATGAGGAATTATGAGTTAGTTAAGGAGAAAGCACAGCAAAAAAATACTTGATGCTTTATCTAACTAAAACCTTGGGCTGAGCCATTGTGAGCTTGTCAAATGTCAGCTTAAGCTATTGTTTTTCGGTAAACAATAGACTTTTTACCATTAGTAGTTAACAGAAAGTGAAAAACATGTAAAAGAAGAGAAAGTTACATAATATTAATATGCAATATTATTTTAATTTTCTATTTTTTTTTGTCCAGAACAACTACCATACATTTCCATTTAAACATTTTGTTACATCAACGTATTCTAAAGCACCACAACCTAATAATATGATACATTAGGAATGCTATCACCATGCCATACTTTGCCAGGAAAAGGTTTGTGGAGACTGGAGGGCAGTCAAATGTGCAGGTATGATCAAATTTCTCTTATGGCCCATACACACGATCCGAATATCGGCCGACGGATCGTACGACTTTTTTCGCTCAATAATCGCAAGTAAAATAAAATAGGTTATTAAACTCACGAAAATTCTCGTACGACAGAAAAAAATTATCGGAAGTGATGTCACGTGTTGTAATGTATTTGTATTGTATTTTCGGACTACGGCTGTACTGACTAAACGAAAATCGTACGATCTGACGTCGTACGAGAAAATTTTTCGCATTTGTCCGATCGAATAATATCAGATGAACGGTCATGATCGGCTCTCAAAAGTAGTGTACACACGATCCGAAAATCGTACGATCCATCATCGGACGATCGTTTTCGTCCGATATTCGGATCGTGTGTATGGGCCATTAGGCACCATTTCTATTTTGCCAATATTGATGGGAAGAGGTGGAATACCTAAGAATCAAATCTTTGAGTATTACTGTATCAGAGGGAAAACAATATTGATACTACAAGGTTTTACAAGCCGAATCATGCACAGGAAAACCTGGACCTTTGCCTAGAAACTGGTGGATCTCCAAGGTGCAAGCTACAACCTCCTTGCCCTTATAGTTACTCAGGGGATAGAGCAGTTGGCCTTGAGCTGTGCACCTGCATGTCACTTCACAAGGAAGCATACACCTGTAGGCAGTTGGTTTCTGATGGGGTACTCCATGCAATAGTGACAATGCAAATTAGAAATTTATGTTACTATTTCAGCCTCTAAAGCGGTATTAAATCCAAAAGAAAAAATTATAAAATTGCAAGTTACCAGTTCTTAGATGTGGTGGCTGTATTCGTTTTTTTTTTAGGCTTATTTCCTTTATTTTCACCTGGTGATCCGACCAGTAAGCCTGTTATTTTTAAACTTTCTTGAACATATTAAGTTGTAGAAGCAGCTAGAGGGTTGAGATTAGAGGTCGACCGATATGGGTTTTTCTCTGGCCGATGCCGATGCCGATATTCAGAAATCGCGGCGGCCGATATGGGCAGATATGTTAAGCCGATCTCCGCCCCCCTTCATCTCATAAAATCTAACAGTTAGACCCCTTTCACACTGGGGCGTTTTCAGGCACTTTTGGGCTAAAAATAGCACCTGTAAAGTGCCTGCAAAACTGCTCCCCTGCAGTCTCAGTCTGAAAGCCCGAGTGCTTTCACATTGAGGCGGTGCGCTGGCAGGACATTAAAGAAAAGTCCTGCAAGCAGCATCTTTGGAGCGGCTCCTCCACCACTCCTGCTCATTGAGATGAACGCCTGCAAAGCGCTTCTGCAGTGGTGCTACATGGGAGCATTTAACCCCTTAATCAGCCGCTAGCTGGGATATAAGCACCCCGCTAGCAGCCAAATAGCGCTGCTAGAATGATGGTCCAGTGTTTAGGCAGCGGAGTTCTGCGGAAAAAATAAATAAAAGTCAGCAGCTACAAATTCTGCAGCTGTTGACTTTTAATATATGGACACTTACCTGTCGTGGGTGGCCACAATGCTGGCACCCGAAGCCGATCTCTCCCTCGGGTGCTTCGGCCACCATCTTCCGTAAGGGAATCAGGAAGTGAAGCCTTGCGGCTTCACTTCCTGGTTCCCTACTGTGCATGTGCAAGACGCGCTGCGCAATCCTACTGGTCCCTGCTGTCTTCTGGGACCTGTGCGTCTCCCAGAAGAAAGCATGGGGGCGGATTAGGCACCAGATGTGGTGTAGGTCACCACAGTCACCGCAGTGATCTATGCCCGGAAGAGGGAGCAAATACCTGGGATTACGCAGGTATCTGCCCCCCCTTCCCCCTGAAAGGTACCAAATGTGACACCAGAGGGGGGGGGAGATTAGGAAAAGCGGAAGTTTCATTATTGCCCTGCTAAGTAATACAGAACATTTCTTACATTTAAACACAACATTTAAGCACATCAGTGCACTTGTAGGTGTAATTTAGATATAAAAAAATATATATTATTTATAATATATATATATATATATATATATATATATATATATATATATATATATATATATATATATATATATATATATATAAATCCAATACACAAAAACAGGTAATGAAAAAAAACAGGCTAACTTTACTGTTTAGTTGTTTTATTTGTTAAAGCATATTTTTCCCAAAAAAATGCGTTTGAAAGACCGCTGCGCAAATACCGTGTAACATTAAATATTGCAGCAATCGCTATTTTATTTCTTAGGGTCTCTGCTAAAAAAAAATATATAATGTTTGGGGGTTCCAAGTGATTTTCCAGCAGAAAATACAGGATTTTTACTTGTAAGCACCAATTTAAAAAAAGATTTAGCCTTTAAATGGTTAAACTGAGAACTCTCCTTCACGGAGTTCAGTTAATTGATAAGTAGCAACATTGTAACTTTTCTCAAAACTTGGCAGGCTGCCCAGAGTCTCCTCCACGCAACTTGCATTGACTTCTATTATAGAAGCTTTTTGCAAGTCGCGCTGCTGAAGTTAAAAAAAAAAAAATCGGCTTTCTTACAGCACAAATCGGCCGATGCCGATTAATTAAAAAACGCAAAATATCGGCCGATATATCGGCCAGCCGATCTATCGGTCGACCTCTAGTTGAGATAAACCATTTACCACTGACAGGCACTGACAGGCATGCCTAAAATGGCCAGCTTTTATATATTTATGTTAAACCTTTATTAGAAAAGGAATAAACTGTTCGCTTCAACTGCTCAAAAAGTGTTGGCGGTAGTTCATTTTCAATTTGTTAGTCAAGTCCACTTAAATATGCTAGTCTAACAACCCCCCCCCCCCATCCTCCTGCTTATTGACAAATGCTACTGTCCAAGGGTGTCTGCTTTTGCTAAATGAGGAAGTGTGTTACTGGCCAGGTGAAATACAGAAAAGCAAGCCTAAAAAAGAATAGTGATACAGTCTATTTGCCTTAAGTCAGGCATGTCCAAAGTCCGACCCGGGGGCCAATTGCGGCCCGTGGTCCGGTTTCATGCGGCCCGACTAGTAATTTGTAAATGTATATCTTTTGTGGCCCCCAACGAATCCCCAAGCGCTGCGCACTGCTCTGGGATTTGTTGGGGGGCACAAAAGATATATACTGTATTTATTGTTCCAGGGAGGGGGCGGGAAGAGAATCTTGTGTTTACTTGGCAGCCTCTGTAATAGGAAGTCCCATCTCCTGGGAGGGCATTGGAGGACTGTTCTGTCTATTACAGGAGGCGGGACTTCGTAACAGGCGATTTTCCTGTATGTAATCTGCTGCCGCTTGTCCCACCCCCTCCCTGTTCTCTCAAAGGCTGCAGATGAGCATGGATCCGGCTGCACTGATGGCAATGGTGAGGCTGCATTTGGGCACTGATTAGGCTGCATTGATAGGCACTGACCCTTATTTTGCTTCAGGCCGCGTACACACGGAGGGACTTATCCGCTGAAATGGTCCGACGGACCGTTTCCAGCGGACATGTCCCCTCCGGATTTTGGTCCGATGGCGTGTACACACCATCGGATCAAAATCCCCGCCGGCAGACAGCGCGGTGACGTGGCGGTGACGTTGACGCCGCCACGTCACCGCACCAGGAAGAAAAATAATTCCGCGCATGTGTCGAATCCATTCGACGCATGTGCGGGAGGATATGTCCGCTGGTGAGTGTACTGACCAGCGGACATATCCGATGGACATGTCCTGAGTGGACAAATTTTAAAACATGTTTTAAAATTTGTCCGCTGGTCGGACATGTCCGCTAGCCCATACACACGATCGGATTTGTCTGCTGAACTGGTCCGTTGGACCAGTTTGAGTGGACAAATTTGATCGTGTGTACGCGGCCTCACAGTTCTTTATTAAAAAAAAAAAATGTTTCCTGAAACTTTCATCTGAAAGTGAAGGCTTGTGTTATACGCCGATAAATACGGTATATCCAAATAACACACCCAAGCTTATCCTTATGCCACGTACACATGATCACTTTTCGGCATTAAAAATAAACGTTGTTTTTCAGCATGTAGAAAAAACTATGTTTTTCCAAAAAATAATAATTATGACAGCGACAATTCTGCAACTGAGCAAATTTCAGTGATTTTGAGTTGATTACATTATTGAATAATTTTTTACATAATTATATTATTATTTGTTAGAATTATTTATAAAAATGTATTATATTATAATTTCGTTTTAAAAAAAATGTCATACCCGGGACGCCTATTAGACTCTTGTTTGGTCAGATTTAGGTGAGTTATTCCTAAGAATTACAGGCCTACAGTATAAAACGCCAAATTTCATTGCAAATAATGGTACCGCTTTCAGCACCTAAAATCTGAAAGAATCCTACCGCCAGGGAGGTTAATAAGGGATGATGGCAACTACATGCCGCCTTACATGATCTGACTTTTTCTACCAGTGACACAACATTGATCACTGCTCCTGATGACAGGGAGCAGTAGATCAGTGTCCTGTCACAGTTTACACAGGCATCTCCCTGTTCTGCAGCTCCGTGACATGATCGCGGGACACCAGCGGACATTAAGTCCATAGGCACAGTCACGGAGCTCATGGCAGGGGCGTGCACACGGTGGCAAATTCAAAGCAACGCACCTGTACGTTGCTTTGCGCAGCCATGCCATTCTGCCAATGTATATCTACTGGCGGCGGTCGGCAAGCGGTTAAAATCTATTTACCTGAGAGGTTAATTTAAGAAATTAAACATTTCTGCTAATGGTACATTCCAGTTATACATAAAAACTTCTCATCAAAACTGACTATGGGGACACAGATGCAATAGGCATGTCTGCTTGCTAAAACAATTTAGTTTCGGGCACTATTGTTTTCCCTAAATTTGTGCATCAACGCTATTGTGCTCCCTCTGTGATGAGGCTGGACTTCACAGAATCATGTAAAAAGAGATTGCAGGCCCTCTAAGAAACAATATGAATAGCTTGCCAAATCGGTTTACAGTGGATTATAAATTTGATATAAAGATAGATTAATAAAATGTAGAATGTAAAATGATTTTGCTAGTTGCATAGAGTTTTTTTTTTTGTGACAACGAATGCAGAATAGATTCTAAAACTTTGTTTTGCAAATATAAACTTTCTTTGAGAAACCAGATACATTTAAAAAATGTGTTTGGGAAATCCTTTCTGTAGTGAGTAATTCATACCATTAAGGCCAACTCACATACTGATAACAGATGGCAACCATTTTAAGGTCTTTTACGTGCCACTGTGCAGGGAGGTAAGCAGAGCCACAGATGGGTAAATAGTTTTCTTCCCACAAAACAACATGCCGAGGGCTGACACTGGCTTCACAGCTCTGACCTCGGGAAACAGGTGCTGTGCGCGTGTTCTATACTCCATTACCTTGTCTTTCTGTTGGTGCCACTGGCTGACCTGCAAGCCGCACTCCAGCCTTTGTCGCTTCTGCTTCATCTTCTTATCTAACTGCCTCCTCCTGTCTTGTAGCACTTCCAGAAGGTCTTCAATTCTGGAGCAGCTGCAGCGAGCCCCCTTTATCATCTCCGAGCTGGAAACTGGCTGCTGAGATGTGAAGTGCTGGATGAATTCAGTGACTTCTTGGCTTTTGTTCAGCAAGGCGAGGGATCGTTCTAAAACAGCTTAAAAGAAAAAAGTGAACTTTCAAAAAAGTATTTTTTGTGTATTTTAGTGCATTCCTTATCTTTTAAATATCATCTACCTAAACTTCACCAGTATAACAGTCATCCTCAAACTGAGCATATACGTTTTTTATATGATTTGAACGTATATAAATGTGATCAAATTATTTTAAATAAATTACATTTTTTATAACTTTACTGTTGAAAGCTTTTAGTTGTACAGTATGTACTTTATGGTAATCATATTTGCTTGTTATGTGTACAGACTATGCTTCCTGCATTGTGATTGCCCTTCATAGCCTTTTCCCGTGTATGTTAGTCTAATCTGGCTGATTTAACCAAAACAATCTCTAGAGCGTGCTGCTGATATTTCAGCAGTAAGGGCATCCAAAAACATGTGGATAAAAAAAAAATTTTTTCACAAAAAGCCCAGTTTGTTGGAAAATATTTATGTTTAACAGCGAGAAGTCAGAAGTGGATGTTTCTTCTTGAGGTTCGTGATTTGCAGTGAATAGTCCACATCATAGTCATTAGCTATGACTAAAGTCACTCTAGCTGAAATGCGTCAGTATTCCTGCTAGAGCTGCACGATTCTGGGAAAAATGAGAATCGCGATTCTTTTGTATAGAATGAAGATCACGATTCTTTCACAATTCTCAAAATTGTATTCATATAAAGTTATTTTCAACACAAAACAGAGCTTATGTGGTTAAATACAGTATATGTAAATCTGACGGACTGTTTACATGTTAAATTTTAAAAGCCGCAGCAAACCTGCTGACCTTACATGGTTGCTAATTTAAAATAACAGCTCTGATTTTCACATTTAACTAAATGTGAAAATCAGAGGTGTTCTGTCACATTAGCAAGCATGTAAGGTTTGCTGCTGCTTTTAAAATTTAACATGTAAACAGTCTGTCAGATTTACATATACTGGCCCAGATTCAGAGAGAATTAGATTATCGTAGAGTAGGAGAAATACACTACGCCGCCGTTTTTTACCTGGCTCTACGTGGAATCCAGGTAGATTTTGTCCAGTAAACGACGGCGGCGTATTGTATTTCTCCCGTCGCAATCCATCTGCACGAGTAGGGGGCGTGAAGCATTTAAAATAGGCGCGTTCCCGCGGCGATCGAACTGCGCATGCTCCGTTCGCAAATTTCCCGCCGTGCATTGTGCGAAATGACGTTGTTACGTCATTTTTTCTTGAGTAGCGTCGTTTACGGAGATTCCTATTCCCGAACGAGTTACGTAAAAAAAAAAAAAAAAAGCTAGTCTAACAGTATGTATAAAAAAATAGACGAAAGCGATTGCGAAGACCGCGCGTATCTTCGTGGATCGCCGTAAAAACTAATTTGCATATCCCGACGCATGAAAATGACGCAAACTCCTCCCAGCGGCCGCAAAAATATCGCAGCGTAGATCCGAAGGTTTACGAAGACGTAAGCCTCTCGGATTGAAGCCCGAAGCCGCCGTATCATGGTTTGAGGATTCATACTAGTGATACGGCGCGCAAAATTTGAAATGACTCCTGTCTAACACCAGTTAGACAGGCGTAATTGCTCTGTGAATCTGGGCCACTGTATTTAACCACATAAGCTCTGTTTTGTGTTGAAAATAACTGTTGGGTGTAACAAGATGTCCGCTTGCCCCCTTCTCACTATCATTACTGTGCAGGAGTGTGGGGTGGAGCAAGATGGCGGCGCCGAAACAAGACAGCCGCAGCCGGGTGTACCAAGATGGCCGCCGCTCCGGAGCTAGGCCGAAGCCAGGGAACTTCCTTATGGCCACACCTGAAAATCGCGGGTCATCCGTCCTGGAGATCGCGCGGGGGGGGGGGGGTTCTTGCGATTAATCGTGCAGCTCTAATTCCTGCATGACTGTGTGCTTAGCCTGATGTAACAAATAAAAATGTCTTATTTTTATATGGAACCTCCTTATGATTTGGAGTATTTACTGCAAACATTGTACCTTAAGCTAAGCCAACAGAGGCTTGAGTCTCACACCGGTGCCTCGCAGCTGATGTTATTGGGATGTAGAGATCTATCATTGTGATGTGGAGTATTTACTGCAAACCTTGTACCTAAGCTAAGCCAAAAAAAGCTTGGGTCTCACACCGGTGCCACGCAGCTGATGCGATTGGGGTGTAGAAATCCATCATCATGATGTGGAGAATTTACTGCAAAAGTTGTACCTAAGCTAAGCCAACATAAGCCTTACTTCTGCTCCCGCCATCTAGACGACTCGTTCTCATTCCCTCCCTCCCTGCAATCTTCTGGGACATGTCACAGTTCCCAGGAGCATGCGCTGTGCACACCTGGCTGTGACTGAGCTGTCACAGCCAGGTGTCCACACTTGCAATGCCGACACCGTGGAGAGGAGAGGGAGAGAAGCGAGGGAGAGAAGCCAGGCTTCAGCTAGTTTTTTTTTTTTGGGGGGGGGGACATTTATAGGGCTTGTATTGGAGGGTTGAATGTATAGAGGTGGCCTGGTTATTCAAGACCTTAATAATGATTTTTCAAGTTTTTGATTGGGCCAAAGAATTGATAAAGAATTCAATATGTGCAATGTATTTTTTTTTTGTTATTTTTTTTTTTCTTGTGCAAATCGAAAATAAGGCTTGTAATTTTTGTTTTCCTTTATTTGTGATCAAATTTATTGAATAGCTTTTTGCCATGCTTACCTGATTACCTTAACTTGGCAGGAAATGTTGCATTCAAAGTGGAATTCAATATTAAGATAAATATGTCGGCTCTTGCCCATCTCTTTTTCTGATCTTGTGGTTTCAATATTTTTGAGTCATTGACCTAGAACAAGTCAGAACTCCTGATCTGCATATCTGTAATGTTCTGTGACAAATAAAGGACTTGATCTACTGGACCATTATGAGGGATAGGTAACTAACATTTTCAAAAGTGGTGATGAGCAAAGGCATGTTCATATTTGCTTCAGTACAGGTTTTCTGTGAACTCAGTAGCTTTTATACACGAAGAACATTTGTATGAAAGGCATCCCTTACCTCTTGTATGCTGTTGGTGCTGTTGCAGGCATTCTGGAATATTGTCGACAGTTTCTTGTATGTTCTGGAGAAAGGCCTCTGCATTATCAACTGCATCAGCAAACTAAAAAGGCAGAAGCAACGAGCATAAATTGAAAACTGATGAGAAACAGCATGAACAAATGCTTATAAAATCATGTCTGTTCAATATAGAAAAAGCTACTCCAAAAAATATACCTCATACACTAATTTATAGAAATCTTGTGATCCACCTGCTTTTAGTAATACATGCTTGAGCGCTTGGGTAAAGACTGCGCTCTCAATAATTTTAATAAATAAATAAATGCTGCATAATATACAGGCTTAAATATTAATGCAAAACATGATGTGCATAACCTTTAACATAAGCGCATAGGCTCCGTGCTCAGGTTATTTTGCCCTCTGCATGCTCCTGAAAAGGTGATAAGAGGGAGCAAGGACACAGGGTGAGCAGTGGTGGAATTTTTAGAAACAGAGTTGCTAGCTGACAGATAGCAATGCAGTGTGTAAGGTGTTAGTGTTCAGTATTAGGGGTGCAGGGAGTTTCAGAGTCCAGGGTTCAGGAGGAACAATGTCAAGGGTGCTGGGGAGTAAGAAGGTTCAGAGTCAGGAGTGCAGGGAGGTTTAGTGACAGGGAAATGTCAAGGGGCAGAGTGCCAGGGGTACTGTGTTTATCATAGTCCTGAAGAGAAAAGCTTTATTCTTTTAAGCCTGCAGGAAGGCTTCTCTAACTAGGTGCCTCCTGGTATGATGCAGGCTCTTGGTTGCATTACCCACTAATGGAAGGTAAGTGCAAATAGGGTTTAGTTATCAGGAGGAAGAGGGGGTCATTTAGACTTCTGTGTTGCAGTAATGCAGTAGCTCAAGCCACTGCTCCTGCAGCTTTCTGAACACCTGAGCAGTGACTGCATCTAATAGGATGTAGTCATTGTTCTGCTGACAATTTTCTATGGCAAGACAAATAAGCTTTAATTCCCTGTACACACGAGCGAAAATTCTGTTGGAAAAACCTTGGATTGTTTTATTGACAGAATTCCACTCAAGCTTGGCTTGCGCACACGGTCACACAAAAGTTCTCTGAACTTTCGACCCTCAAGAATGCCGTGATGTACAACACTATGATTAGCCGAGAAAATTAAGTTCAATGCTTCCGAGCATGCGTCAATTTGTTTCCAAGCATGCGTCGGAAATTTGCACGTCGGAATTGCTACAGGCGATCGGAATTTGCGATCTGAATTTTTTCTGTCTGAAAAATTGAGAACCAGTTCTGAATCTTTTGCTACCGGAAATTCTGACAGCAAAAGTCCAATGGAGCCTACACACAGTCGGAATTTCCGACCAAAAGTTCACATCGGATTTTTGCGGGCGGAATTTCCGACCGTGTGTACGTGGCATAAAACCTATTTTCAATAATGCTGATCCAAGCCAATCCCCCCTAAAAGTGACAATTATAGGTGAACGAGAGTCAGCCCCTGTCTTCTGTGTTTCAGAGTATACAGATCTCCTTGCAATACCTGCATCTGTAAACAGGGAGTTGTTGTTGTTCCCACCCACCCTTGAATGTTAAAACATCTATTGTTACATTCTCCATAATATAAAATAAATACAACAGAAGAGTTGCATTCCCTCATACTATAAAAAGAGCCCCTGGGAGAGATAAGACCCTGTAAGGTACAGTGCCTTGAAAAAGTATTCATACCCCTTGAAATTTTCAAAATGTTGTCATGTTACATCCAAAAATATAAATGTATTTTATTGGGATTTTATCTGATAGACCAACACAAAGTGGCACATAATTGTGAAGTGGAGAATAATTGACTGGCACTGCCATGGTTCGAACAAAGATTGGATTCAATTAGAACAAGACTTAGCCCCAAACAGCTTACTTTACTACCCCTGTTCAATGCATTCCAAATCAGATAGGAAACTATCACATCCTTTAGTGGCGAACACACTTAACATATGTATAGAAAAGAGTCTAATGCGCTACTGTGAGTAAACTGTGGTGGAAGAGTGGGTTGCACCCACAAATTGGGGCAGCTCAATCTGTAGTGTTCACAATCACGAAATGATAAATGGGTAAAGTGGGTGATAAGCGCTACAAAAAGTGGTGCATAAATCCTGCAAACACACAATAAATTATAATATATAATACCGAAAGCAAAACCTCAAAGTGCTATGTGCAAAACAAAGCTATAAGTGCTAAATACAAAACCTCAAAGTGCTATGTGCAAAACAAAGCTATGAGTGCTAAATACAAATGACAGTGAGGAAACAATGATGATCATAAATAAAGTTCTGTGTGTCAAACACTGATAAGTGACCAAGGGTAAATATGGTGGTGAATTCCCTTTAGGGTGGTGGGGGATGAGCGGGATATCAATCAATGGCACCAGGCAGGATCTGGCCGGCAACAGCTGGCGGGCTGGATGGTGATGTGATAGATGACTTCTCCCAAGATTTTATTCAGTGCTGGACATCCCCAACAGGTAATGTAGTTCCCTTACCTTCAGGGTGCTATATGAGAGCATATAGTTGGGTGGATCCCGGTGTGTAGATCTCACTGTCCTAGATAGGTGTCCTCTGTTGTGTCCAGGAACTGCTCTTAGTCCAAGCTCGACCGTCCAAGTAATGGATGTGGTGGATATAGAATGTGAAAAAGAGAATCTCCAATCGTGAAGTACGTTAACCAACGTGGGTTTATTAAAATAAAACGGATAAAATACAGTCCAGCAATGATTGGCACAAAATAGAAATAAAATAAGATAATGGGAAAATCCAAAAGTAAAAAATCGAGACAGAGCGATCGTACCGCCGCCTGTATACAAATGTTGTCCGGCTGGTGCGGATATAGCGTGAACGCGGCTTTCCCTACGGCGTTACGTCACGTTCCTCGTGACTTCATCAGGGGATGCCTATTGGTTGTCGAGTCACGACTTATAAATGCTTGTAACCGGATGTAAACATGCCGCCATTTTTTTGAAGTCCCGATCTAGGGACATAATGCTTTATAGTGGGGCAATGCTTAAAAAAGAAGAACACAGCCTGCTCTAAAGATAGATATAAATATAAATGTAAAGAATTATGATCTACATTCCAAATGGCTGAATGAGAAGTATGGCGCTCTGTATATAATACCAACGGGGGTCCTGGAATATCAGGGTGGTATATACCTATGGGGAATATAGGTCTAGTTACAACCCCTGCAGATTTAGTGATTGGACTTATCATGAATATATCCTGAATATATCTTGATATACCGATGTCCATATCTAACACTAGATGCATAGAAAACAATATAAATGATATATATCAACATTATATGTATACTAATAAGGTGTAGAAAGTGTAGAAAGTAAACTTTCTACACCTTATTAGTATACATATAATGTTGATATATATCATTTATATTGTTTGCTATGCATCTAGTGTTAGATATGGACATCGGTATATCAAGATATATTCAGGATATATTCATGATAAGTCCAATCACTAAATCTGCAGGGGTTGTAACTAGACCTATATTCCCCATAGGTATATACCACCCTGATATACCAGGACCCCCGTTGGTATTATATACAGAGTGCCATACTTCTCATTCAGCCATTTGGAATGTAGATCATAATTCTTTACATTTATATTTATATCTATCTTTAGAGCAGGCTGTGTTCTTCTTTTTTAAGCATTGCCCCACTATAAAGCATTATGTCCCTAGATCGGGACTTCAAAAAAATGGCGGCATGTTTACATCCGGTTACAAGCATTTATAAGTCGTGACTCGACAACCAATAGGCATCCCCTGATGAAGTCACGAGGAACGTGACGTAACGCCGTAGGGAAAGCCGCGTTCACGCTATATCCGCACCAGCCGGACAACATTTGTATACAGGCGGCGGTACGATCGCTCTGTCTCGATTTTTTACTTTTGGATTTTCCCATTATCTTATTTTATTTCTATTTTGTGCCAATCATTGCTGGACTGTATTTTATCCGTTTTATTTTAATAAACCCACGTTGGTTAACGTACTTCACGATTGGAGATTCTCTTTTTCACATTCTATATCCACCACATCCATTACTTGGACGGTCGAGCTTGGACTAAGAGCAGTTCCTGGACACAACAGAGGACACCTATCTAGGACAGTGAGATCTACACACCGGGATCCACCCAACTATATGCTCTCATATAGCACCCTGAAGGTAAGGGAACTACATTACCTGTTGGGGATGTCCAGCACTGAATAAAATCTTGGGAGAAGTCATCTATCACATCACCATCCAGCCCGCCAGCTGTTGCCGGCCAGATCCTGCCTGGTGCCATTGATTGATATCCCGCTCATCCCCCACCACCCTAAAGGGAATTCACCACCATATTTACCCTTGGTCACTTATCAGTGTTTGACACACAGAACTTTATTTATGATCATCATTGTTTCCTCACTGTCATTTGTATTTAGCACTCATAGCTTTGTTTTGCACATAGCACTTTGAGGTTTTGTATTTAGCACTTATAGCTTTGTTTTGCACATAGCACTTTGAGGTTTTGCTTTCGGTATTATATATTATAATTTATTGTGTGTTTGCAGGATTTATGCACCACTTTTTGTAGCACTTATCACCCACTTTACACACTTAACATATGGCACAAAATAGCACATAAGCACAACCTTGCCTCAATCCCAGGACCATTAACCCCAATCACTAATAACCCTGACTTCGTCCCCGGTCTACACCTGAAAACCACACAGACTTGCATGGCCTCTCATTGCATAACAGACTCAAAGGTCATAGCTTATGCTTTGCAGGCAAAGTGGGATGGACCATTTCCTGGCTTCTTTTTTTTTCTTTCCCTTCTCTACCCTATTTCCCCTCCCTTTCTTTATCCCTTTCCTAGAATGTTTCTATAGCATATATATGCCTTATGTAATGTCTACCCATGTATCTGGCTATGTGATTTGCTTATATTCTATGTACTGTGAAAATTGTCAGTCATGGATGTATGTTTTAGTACTATATTTGCCTTATTATATGTTTTGTTATAAGTTTTAATAAAACTCTTTGATTGTGAAAAAAAAAATTGTGAAGTGGATGGAAAATTTTAAATAGTTTTCAAATGTTTTACACATAAATATCTGAAAAGCGTGGCGTGCATTTGTATTCAGCCTCCTTTAGTCTTATATCCCTAACTAAAATCTAGTGGAACCAATTGTCGTCAGAAGTCACATGTGTGTAATTTAATCTCAGTATAAATACAGCTGTACTGTGAAGCCCCCAGAGGTTTGTTAGAAAACCTTAGTGAACACACAGCATTATGAAGGCCAAGGAACACACCAGACAGGTCAGTGATAAAGTTGTGGAGAAGTTGAAAGCAGGGTTAGGTTATAAAAAAATATCCTAAGCTTAGAACATCTCATGGAGCACTGTTCAATCCATCATCCAAAAATGGAAAGAGTATGGCACAACTGGAAACCTATCAAGACATGGCCATCCACCTAAACTGACAGGCTGGGCAAGGAAAGCATTAATCAGAGAAGCAGCCAAGAGGCCCATGGTTACTCTGGAGGAGCTGCAGAGATCCAGAGCTCAGGTGGGAGAATCTGTCCACAGGACAACTATTAGTTGTGTACTCCACAAATCTGGCCTTTATTAAAAAGTGGCAAGAAGAAGGTAATTGTGGAGAGAAAGCCATAAGAAGTCCATTTCCCCATATGGGGAACACAGCAAACATGTGGAAGAAGGTGCTTTGGTCAGATGAGACCTTTCTGGCCTAAAAGCAAAATGCTATGTGTGATGGAGAGCTAACACTGCACATAACCCTGAACACACCATCCCCACCGTGAAACATGGTGGTGGCAGAATCATGTTGTGGGGATGCTTTTCTTTAGCAGGGACAGGGAAGCTGATCAGAGTTGTTGGGAAGATGGATGGAGTCAAATACAGGGCAATCTCAGAAGAAAACCTGTTAAAGTCTGCAAGAGATTTGAGACTGGGGCGCAGTTTCACCTTCCAGCAGGACAATGACCCTAAACATATAGCCATTGCTACAATGAAATGGTTTAGATAAGAGCTTGAGCTATTTCGCAAAGAAGAATGGGCAAAAATTTCACTCTCTAGATGTACAAAGCTTGTAGAGACATACCAAAAAAGACTTGCAGCTGTAATTGCAAAGAAAGGTGGTTCAGCAAAGTATTGACTCAGGGGGGTTGAATACTAATGCACGCCACACTTTTCACATATTTATTTGTATAACATTTTGAAAACCAATTAATCATTTTCCTTCCACTTCACAATTATGTGCCACTTTGTGTTGGTCTATCACATAAAATCCCAATAAAATACATTTACATTTTTGGTATGAGGGAAGTAAGTGAGAAATTGGATGGGGGAAGTCCACTGGATTTCATTCTTCTAGATTTACATAAAGCATTTAATACTGTAACTAATAAACATTTAATTTATAAAATAATGTCTGCTGTAGTTGATGAAATTGTATGTACATGGATGAGAAAATAGGATTACAAGATACAAATATTCCAAAGGTGACTACAGTACCTTTAATAAACTGCTTATTTTAAGGTCCCTGAAGAGGACTCATGACCATGATTTGGGGTTATAAGAAAGCAGGTTTAACCTTAGATTCCACAAAGGGTACATTACTATTAGGCTGTATTCACACTGATACGACATGACAGTCATACGACTTTCATCCTACTTTTCTCTGCGACATCAGTCCTACATCAGTCCTACATTGGTCCTACATCCAATCTGACTTGAATGAACAGGATACTACTTTGCTTCGACTTTGTGATAGTCTGACTTGTCCTTTGACCAATCAAAACAACCCCAGTGTGAGATAAATTCCTTTTACTGCTGTTGTAATCACCATGTCGGATGTCAAATGTCAGATTGTAAGGACAAGGATCCCACTTTGATCCGACTTCAATGATATTCAATGCGCTGAAGTAGGATCAAAGTCGGACCAAAGTAGTACAGGGTGCATTTCCAAAGTCAGACCAGTTAAGACGGCTCTTATAGGGAAACATTGAATTTCACATGTCATGCAACATGAGCTCCCAACATCGGAAAGTTTGTCGGACCAGTGTGAATCCAGCCTCAAGCCTCGTACACACGCTAGTTTTTCTCTGCAAGAAACAGCAAGGAAACTGCTGGCAGAGCTTTCTTGCCGAGTAAACCGAGCGTGTGTACGAGGCTTTCAGGTTCCTCGTCTGGAAATATGGCCAGAATCTCGACGAGAAAAATAGAGATCCTGCTCTCTATTTTCTCTTCGAAGATTCTTGTCGGCCTGTTTCCTGACAAAAAAACAGAGAGTGTGTATACTTATCTGTCGCCATGGAAACCCACGCATGCTCTAAATGATGCGCGATAGCTTCCACAGCATAGGTGTGGTGAAGCAAAATGGCAGCGACGGCATCGAATGTGACAAGCGCATGCTCGTCGTACGCAATGACGTCACCATGTTCTTGCCTTTCAAGAGAACCGCGGTTCTTTTGAAAGGTCTGTGTGTACACTCCGGCGGCAAGAGATTCTTGCCAAGAATCCCGTCGAGAAAAACAACGTTTTTTTTCCTGACGGGATTCTTGCCCGTGTATACAAGGCCTAGAGCAGTAAAAATGTGAAACCCCTTTCCCAGGAAGTAGTACTAGCTGAGAGTGTTGACAAATTTGTCAACAAAAAACTTTTAGATGAATTCCTATATTCACATATAGGTCATGACAAGTACTTACCTGAAGTCTACCTAATGAATTTGAACCACATATCTAAATTATTATTATTATTGAAAGGTAGGAATTATATCAATCAGTGGTCCATTTTCCAAAAACGGGAATTATGTAAACATGTTTTACAAGTTCATGAAGAATACTCCACACACTGTAATATAAGATTGTTTAGACCGGGGGTAGGCAACCTCGGCCCTCCAGCTGTGGTGAAACTACAAATCTCATCATGCCTCTGCCTCTAGGAGTCATGCCTGTGATTGTTATGTCCCATACACACGATAAGGCTTTTGCCTGGCCAAACTAACACTGAAATTCCGACAGAATTCCATCGGAGTAAAATCGGTCTAAACTCCGACGGAATTCCTCAGAAAAAGGTCCGATGGGGCATACACACAATGGGAATTTCCAATGGAAAAAGTCCATTGCACTTTTTCCATCGGAAATTTTGATCGTGTGTACGGGGCTTTAGGGTCTTGCAATGTCTCATGAGACTTACAAAACAAGCCTGAGGCTGCCTACCCCTGGTTTAGACTCTGGTGGGTATGCCTGGCATGCCCTATATGTGAATATTCTTTAATCTTGATTGCTATATGCAGCATCTCTGGTTACTTGGCAAATCTGAAATTTCCTTTTTTTGGTCTTCCTCAGGAGAATATAATGGCATATGGGAATTGTTAGAGAATTAAATCACACACACATAATGTAGATTAAACTAAGTAATTATGTAGCAATGTATAATAAAAAGATATAAAGAACCTAACCTAGCTTGGCTAATATGTTAATAGGAAGTAATGGAAACCTACTAGGTGGCACTGTGAGTCAAAACTATGGGTGCTAAAGGATGTTGTACATGTTATATACTGTAATAAAAATAAGAACCTGCACTGCAGTATTGAAGAATTCAGAAGTCACATGTAACAAGTCCCTTCTTTTTTCCAGCACACAGATCAGGGAAGCCCAGGCTTCCTTTAGAGTTGCTGCCATGGCATCATATATTTGGCTTTGGTCTTTATGCTGTTCAGCTGTCTCATCAGCCTGACATAACAGATCCCATACTTGGTCTTCGAGAGCCTGTGAAGAGAAATGAACAATTTTTTATAGGAACACAATACAAAAACTAACAACAAGCACACCATTAGTATTGCACCAAATGTGTCACAAAAATTGAATAGCTTCATCAAAAAAAAAAGTGTATCTAAAGCCAAAACATTTTTATTTTATTTTTTGCTAGATTAGGCATGTGTTCATCTATAAGCTTTTTTAATTCTTTATTAGTCCTGGTGACTGTTGCCTCTGGGACCAAAGGGAAAAGGGAAATCCTAAAGTTGTCACTGTAAGGCCGCGTACACACGATCGAATATATCTGCTGAAACTTGTCCGATGGACCGTTTCAGCGGACATATCCGATCGTGTGTACGGGCTAGCGGACATGTTTTCCCAGCAGACAAATTTCAAAGCATGCTTTGAAATTTGTCCGCCGGAGAGACATGTCTGTCGGTTAGTACACTAACCAGAGGACATAAATCTCCGCGCATGCGTCAGATGGATTTGACGCATGCGTGGAAGTATTTCACTTCCTCGTTTGGTGACGTGGTGGCGTCAACGTCACCGCCACGTCACCGCGTTCCCTGGCCGTTCCCTGTGTACACACCGTCGGACGAAAATCCGGAGGAGACATGTCCCTCCATGTGTACACGGCCTAACAGAATAAGAGGAAATTCTTTCAGAAGGTAAAATCTGTTTTAAAAAAAATTGGGTCTTTTTAAATTTATATCGCAAAAGATAAAAATCACAGAGGCAGTCAAATACCATCAAAACAAAGCTCTATTTGTGTGAAAAAAACGGCGCAAATTTTGTTTGGGTACAGCATTGCCTGACCATGCAATTACCAGTTAAAGCACACTCAAAACTTTTTGAGAATGGAATGAGGGACACCTATCAGAAAAAGTATGCAGGCTTAGGACACACCCCTTGCCACGCCCCCTTAAAGGAGAATTGTACAAAAAAACAAGATTGGGTAAACCCACAAGTGCTTTTTGTACCACTAATATTCCTTTATATTGGCTTTTGGAATTTACAAATGTAGCAGTTTAGAAATCAGATGAAAGGTTTAGCGCTGGAAAATACTTTTTGATTGATAAAAAGTGCATTTTATATACAACTATATAGATCAGACCAAAATAAGGGACACATGAGGAGGAATCAGGGACATTGCTCCAAATCAGTTCCTCAAAATCAGGGATAGTTGGGAGCTGTGGTTAAAGCAGCACCAAATTGTAAAAAGTGCTCTGGTCATTAAGGGGCCAATTCTTCGGGGGCTGAAGTGGTTAAGGTGGTTGTAAAGTCAGAAGGTTTTTTATCTTAATTCATTCTTTATCTGCATTAAGATAAAACAACATTGTGTGCAGCTCCCCTCTCAGCACCCCCAATACTTACCTGAGGTCCATCTCTATCCAGTGTTGTTGTAGGAATATCTTGGCTACCCGGGACTCCCCTTCTCATTGGCTGAGACAGCAGCGTGGCACCATTGGCTCCCGCTGCTGTCAATCAATGTCAGTCAGCCAATGAGGAGGGACAGGGGGCGCGGCTGGGCCTCAGCTCCCTGTCTGAATGGACACACAGAGCTGTGACTTGGCATGGGTGCCCCCATAGCAAGCTGCTTGCCTAGGGGGCACTTAACAGGAGGGAGGGGTCAGAAGCACAGAAGAGGGACCTGAGAAGGGTAGGATCTGGGCTGCTCTGTGCAAAACCACTGCACAGGCTAGGTAAATATGACATATTTGTTATTTTTACTTACATTAAAAGAGACTTTACAATCACTTTAAGGGAGGAATCCTACATTGGCATGGAAACAAAAAAAATATATTTTTTAACTTTTTTTTATTAAAGCATTGCTGCAAGCTAGAAAAAAGAAGCATGAATTTTAGACAGAGCTCAGCTAGGCCCCTGTGTCTGTAGGCCTGGTAAAATATGCTGTCTCTGTCACCCCTGTTGCCAAATATTATAATGTTTTAGGATATCCAGTGCCCATCTGTCACGATCCCTATCGTGCAAAACAGACAGCGAGGCGTGGTCGCGCCTCAGGGTGGAATTGAACCCGGGTCCTCTCTATTGCTATTGCAATACCTTGTCTCTGAGCCACTTCTCAGTTTGGGATTTCTCCTTGCTTTCCAGCTAAGGTGGTGCTGAATGTCCTGATCACCTTAGTTGGATCTCATTGCAATCTGCACCTAAATATTCTGGTCCAGCTGAGGCAATTTACCCAAATTATCCAGGGTATAAAGCCCTGCCTCACTATGAGGGAGGTGTCAGTTCATTTTGTTATTGATCTCCCTGTCTGAGCTAAAGCTACCTGCATATATCTTCAGCTCCTTGACTGACCCCGGCTTTTGACCTTCTGCTTTTGAACCTCGGATTGCTGCTATCTCCTGTCCTTTGACCCCGGCCTGTACCTTTGGACTTCCTCTACCGTCTCCAGCCCTTGACCCACGGCTTGTGACCCGGGCTTATCTTTGGTTCCTGTTTGTTGGGCACCTGCTGTCACCTTGATAGCTGCTGATCCTTGCTATACACAAATCGTTTGCATCTGCTTGGGACTTCCAGATATCCCCTACATCATCTGTAACTACAATACTCAGCAGAACCGCAAGTACCATATACTACGTACTTTATCTATAGTCTGTGTTTGTAGATTGGCAGTAATACCTTTGTCTGTATCTGAGATACTTACCTGTTTCCCCCTCAGTTAGTTGCTTATGAGGGAATAAGCATCTACAGTCTTTCAGTTGGTTGTCCATTAGAGGTTGTGATGAATTAACCCCAAACTCTCTGTTTACTCTGAGAGAGAACTGGTGGTTGTACCTGAGAGACCTCTATAGTTTTAAAACCAATTGCACTACTGTGATTGCATAGCAGGGATGTTACACCATCCTGGTTACAAGAACTTATTAGAGAATATTACAGAAAATACTGTAGCCAATAGAGGGCACTAGGAACTCCAAATGTTTAAACTCTGATGAACTTGGTGAACAGGTAGCACCCCAAAAAAAGGTAATTGTTTAGGGGGAGGTGTACATTTAAACAAACAAAACAAATTATAATATTTGTGTGAGTATTTAATGCCCATCTTAGGTGAAATTAGTATGTTAATTTCAGTAACCTAAACGTAGACAAAGCAAAACATACAGTATAGTAAATTTTGGCAAATTATTATAATTATCTCTCAAATTAACAGACTTGAGTGCATTTTACAGCCAATAACTGTTGTGCCAACCCTTCACTGCCCCTCATAGTTACATTTCAAATACCACATTGCTGCAATGTAATCATTGTGGCCTTTACCATGACAAGTAACAGAGCTTGCTGGTGATAAATTAAGAATGTGTTTGTTACACAGATAACAGCATCCATGCAATAACATTGTGATTAAGTTAAAAATACACCAATGACACAATTTACCCAGGGCAAATCTACAGCCTTGTGACTTTAATAGGGAAATGAATACAATGATTTTGTAAATGCTCTAAATGTGTATACAACTTTTTAGTACACATTTTAGCAACCTACAATGGACTTTACAGTGTACCTAAAGCCAAAATTGTTTTGTTTTAGAAAGTAGAGTAAGAACAAAACTGAACCCCCTGTCCAGCTTTTTCTGTTATCTGTATCCCTGTTTGTGAGATTCACTCGCTTCATTTGTCCCAGGACTGGAGATGAGGAAAATACAAAATGTTAAAGTTTGCCAAAACAGTAAAGCCTCGTACACACAACTGAGAATCTCGTCAGGAAAAACCTGTTGTTTTCCCTGACGGGATTCTTGGCAAGAAACTCTTGCTGCCAGAGTGTACAGACTTTTGTTTCAAAAGAACCGTGGTTCTCTTGAAAGGAAAGAACGCGGTGATGTCATTGCGTACGACGAGAATGTGTTTGTCACATTCAATGCCGTCGCCGCCATCGTGCTTCACCCTACCTATGCCGTGGAAGCTGCCGTGCATGCGTCAAAGTCTCATCGAGCATGTGTGGGTTTGCATGGAGGCAGGTAAGTATATTCAATTACTTTGAAGCAGCCTCTCACCCTGTGACTTCTTGAAAGTAATACTGGCCATACACTATACGAAAAATCGTCCGAAATTCATCATTTAAACAGTACGTTTGTTTTTCGGACAGTTAATGGGCACAAATCGGTAATCGGTTGGGACGCTTTTAAGCCGAAAAAAAACGAAGGACGAGTTTGGAAATTTTCTGCCGAACGAACGATAATTTGAAAGGTGCATGTGTTTCCCGTCCAAACTGCACTAGCTATATGGGAAAAACTGAACAAAAAACTGATTCATTTATGTCAATTGAACGATTTATCGGTCATTACATGATGGCACTATCATTTTCTTTCACGGCCAAAATGGGTTTGAACAATTTTTTGTATAGTGTATGATCAGCATTACAATGTACAGTCAGTTGATAGCTGGGGTAAAAAAGACTACCTTCAGCAGACCAATGGCATAAAATTCCAAAAGTGTAAGGCCGCATACACACGCTCGGTCAAAACTGATGAAAACGGACTAAAGGTCCGTTTCATCGGTCCAAACCGATCGTGTGTGGGCCCCATCGGTCAGTTATCCTTCGGTCAAAAAAAGAGAACTTGCTTTAAAATGTAACCGATGGACGCCTAAGCGATATGTCAAAACCGATCGTTAGTACACACGACCATCGGTTAAAAATCCATGCATGCTCAGAATTAAGTCGACGCATGCTTGGAAGCATTGAACTTCATTTTTTCCAGCACATCGTTGTGTTTTACGTCACCACAGTCTGGCGCGATCGGTTTATTAACCGATGGTGTGTAGGCACTTCAGACCATCAGTCAGCTTCATCAGTTAACGAGGGACTGATCGTGTGTACGCTGCCTTATTTTCAAGCCTAGGCTTTGCATTGTGACATGTCAGGAATGTACTTATGGAGACTTGGGGCTGATTTACTAAATAAAAATAAACTGTTCACTTTCCAAAAGAAGTTACACTTTGCAAGAGAATTTTCCTTGCACATAATTGGGTATTCTTGAAACTTCACCAAATTTACTAAACGCCAGGGCAAATTTTTGTTGCAAGGGATAGCTTCCCTTGCAAAGTGAACACATTATTTGTCTTTAGTAAATCAACCATAGATCTCTGCCTTGGGATCCAGAACATATTTTTCAAAAAGCTGGCAAATAAAACCTGTTACTATCTTTCGTGAACTGGAAAAGTTGGACTTGCCCATTCAAATACTGTAAACCACATTTTTGAACGACTAATTTTGTAAGTCATTTGTACTTTGCTCTTACCTCTCCTCCACATTTATAATGGAGAAGAGAGGCTTCATTTCAAGGTTACTCTACTTTCCTTTATTCACATACTCAATTTGAAGTGTCCGGTGAGATGAAGGAACTACAAATAATTTTATAATCACATTATCAGTCTTCTTTCATGTAGATCCCCAAACACATCCAACTTCAAGCTGCTTTCTTTCATATTATAAGGAGCAAAAAGCCCTTTGAAAATACATAGTTATCTTATGTCTGAGGAAATGTTAAGTATCTAGCAGAAGTGCTTGGATATCTTTTGATTAAAAATATGTTGTTAAAACATTGTTATTTAAAGTCATGTAATGTAATCTGTCATGACTATATCTACTTTATTACAGGCATGCAAGTGAGAAACGCTGATAAGCTGTCTTAAAATGCGTGTTTCTCTTTTGATACCTGTACTTAGTTTCCACTTCAAGCAACAGCAAAGTACATAATAAAGTAAGTTTGTCATACGTAAAAAGACCAGTCTCAGAAAGAAGACTGTGTGATGTCTGTGGCCATTCTCTGACTTCTAGGTCTTATGAGTTCTCAGTCAGTGAAAGAAAATGAGTTCAGTTTTGCTACAAATGAAAGAAGTTCAAGTAAGTTTATTCCATCAGACCAATCCAATTGGACAGACAAGTTTCAGGTCATCTTCACCAGTGCTTGAAAGACCTCCTGACAAAGCCACGTGTGGCAGTGGCGTAACATGTAGAGGTGGAGCCAGGCTGTGTGTGTTACCAAAAGGATACTGTGAGATACTGCTTGTTTTGTGGCTATGCTGCCATGTTTTGATGCTTGTTTTATTATTAATAAATGTGAGTGCATTTCTTAAGTTGGGCTGGTTCAAACGTGTATCTATTAACCAAAGATACTGCACTATTGGATTTATTTTTCCATTTTATTTCAAGAGTTAAGGAACCATTACATGTAAACGGATTGAGCCAGCCACTCTGTAGTCCATATAGCAAGTTTAATAGTTGGTTACCAAAAGTGACAAGCAAAACCAGTGACGCATTTCCGCAACAGCCTTAGTTGTAGCATGCACTTTTTGTAACCAACCAAAAAAAAACTATATGGACTACAGAGTTGCCGGCTCAATCCCTTTACCTGTTTCTGTTGTAGTGTGTAAGGACACACTGAGCCTGAGCACCTGAAAGAGGATCTTTCAAATTGGAAGGGAAGTTCCACTGTTGTGTGCACTTTCTCTCTTTAAACTTATAAGGAACCATTCCTTTGTGGGGAAGCCAAGCTACCCAAGGAGTAATAGAGTGGAAGACTATTATCTGGTCTATGGAAGTGTTGTTCTATATTGCCTAGTTGGCCCATTCCATGGTATTGTATGAAGGTGAGCATGCATTTCACAATGTGCCGTTGCACAGTTTGTTATACAGTGGAGCACAGAGAGGATTTAAAAAGCAGCACGCACTATGTTTATCTATGAAGACGCACTGTTTTTGAGCACCGGCTGTGCGGATTGTTGGGAATTTTTTTCTACTTACACTATATATTTTTTCTTTATTTTTCACTTTTTAGTTTTTATCATTATCTATACCATCCGTTTATTTTTTTCACTTGGGTAGCTCTATGTTACATATTTCGTACAGATGGTATATTGTAGATATCTTGTTTTCTGATATGGCACTTTTTTCAAAGTCATTGTTATTTGTGATAAGTTAATTTACATGATTTAATTATTTAATTGAGCAGCTCTATCACACACTGTCTATTATCATCTCATATGCACTTTATGTGAGAACACATATAGTGATAGCAGCAACCTTTCATTATAGTTAGTATAATATACAATTTTGTTTTTTAAAGGTTAAGGGTAAGGTTCTGAAATGGCTTAAAGTGTATCTATGGTCAAAAGGTAAAATCATATGATCTTCTCGATACTGAATTTCTAGCCTACTCCTGTCTGAACAAGTGAGGTTCTAAACTTACTTTATTAAGATCAGCTACACACTTACCTCCTTGAGTTCTGTGTCATGTGTTCACCGTGCCCTGTGAATAGGCACTGCTGTGTCACACATTTCACAGAGCCTGCCTTCTGAGCTGCAGAGTAGCTGAGAGGTGAAGTGTCCATTTTCATCTGATCCCTTCTTCCAGATGGATGGCGAACGTATTGCCATATGTCTGTTTTGAATGGATCTTATCGGATCAGATGGCAGGCGGGTGTCAGCGGACACAGTCTGCCAATAGCAGTCGTTGGCTGGCCCGCTCAGATCCGCCTGAAAAATGGACAGACGGATCCGAGCAGGCTTATCGTGTGAAAGGGGCCTTGTGCTACTTAGGAGATTTTACCATTTGACTGTATTCTAAACACTGATGTATCAACTATCCTGCAGATTCTTATCAGTATTAGTGTCTAAACGTAATATTTGTACAAGTATTACAAGCACTTTGCAACACCTAAATTCATAATTTGTGGGTGCTCTCAAAGCCTAGAGCTCAGAATCATGACTTACAATAGCATGTGGCACTTACGTGTTGGGAGATTGTATGTATTCACAGTAGACTGCTTGGCCCCACATTTATCAGATCAAAACTATAGCATCTTTAGGAAAAAAGTCAATATTTCTGCTCTAAATGTTAAGAAAGAACCACACTGCCTAGTATTATTTTTTCGGCTTGGGATACTTCCAGTTTTAAAAACAAAGCTGTCAGTGATGAATAGCTACACTGGTCTCAGATCTTCACTTTCTTTATACAGATAAATTTATCACTTCTGGTGAAAAGACTAGAAGTGAAACGGACATTATAAATCATACAGAGGGATAGCTCTGTGAGATTGTCATTCTTTATATCCACTGAAGAATATGATGTATGTTAAAAAAAAAAAAACATATTTCCACACAGCAAATATATATTTTAAATGGGTACTCTCAGGATAGCCGAAGCACAAGAAATGGCAATAAACATATAAAGTAGCACCTCTATACAACAGTATAAAAAGTAAGGATTAGGCTAGAAATGACACGGAAGCTTTCTTACAACCGTTGCTAAATGAGAATTATGGTTTTATTGAAGACCTATAAAACATAAAAACAGCAGTCTGGCAGGTTCAAAAACACACACTTCACTCTGATGATGTGCCTATACAGTTAGAAATTGGCTGGATTTTTCTTAAACTAAAAACGCCAAGGTTATAATGATTTAAGGATCTTCAATAAAAGTATACTTTGATTTATCAAAGGATTTGCATGTGTCACCTTTGATGTAATTTGCAGCATGATTCTAGCTCTTTGTACAGTTACACAGTGATACACCACTGGACATCAAAGGGACACAGGCCAGCTATGGATACTGCTGCTGAAGCCACAAATTTAAGTGAAAATGCTTGATATCTGTTTCTATTTCTTTCATGAAAGAGAAAGTATCATGCTTCTGTTGGAGCCTTCCTAAAGGCAGGATATAAAGAGTCTGCTACTTTACCTATTTGACATCTAAATGCTTGCTTAGTTTTTCTCATCTCGTACACGCTGGAGAGAGGAGAGCAGTGTGAGACACAACCTTAGCTAGTTATATCTAACTGAAAAAGGAAGAAATTAATTCTAACATATTTAATTAAAATATTTCTAACCTGTATTTCCAGATCAAATCTCATTAGAGAACATTTAATAGTCAATTGATTTATTACTATACTAATAATATTATTAGTAGTAGTATGTAGGGTTTATGTTGTGCCAACAGTTAGCACAGTGCAATAGAAAAAATAATACAATTCAAGACAAGATGGTTATTCTATCAATTTAATAATTTAGCTGTTGACAATGTCTTCTTTTTGAATTACTGCCAACGTTTTCTTTATTCAATTCCTTTCAATGTTTCCTTTATTCAATATATTACAACAAAAAAGAAAGAAGGCACCCAGGAAGGAAACCTGATAACAAAGGATGGTAGGATGGCAAAGCTACTGAATTTATTCTTCGCCTCAGTCTTCACAAGGGAATCAGGGGGCTTCAGTAACCAAAACTGCAGTGTTTATCCTCATGACACCTCACAGGAAGAAGCCTCATGGCTAACAGAGGACAGAATTAGAAATAGGCTTGAAAAACGTAACATTAATAAGTCACTGGGACCAGATGGCTTTCAGCCGAGGGTCCTTAGGGAACTTAACCACTTCCTGACCGCCGCATGTACATATACGTCCACAGAATGGCACGTACAGGCAAATGGGCTTATATATACGTCCCTGCCTTTGCGCGAGTCGGGGGTCCCCCCGCTACATGCGGCAGTCGGAAACCCGCGGGGAGCGATCCGGGACGAAGGCGCGGCTATTCGTTTTTAGCCGCCCCCTCGCGATCGCTCCCCGGAGCTGAAGAACGGGGAGAGCCATATGTAAACACGGCTTCCTCATGCTTCACTGTGGCGGCTGCATCGATCGAGTGATCCCTTTCATAGGGAGACTCAATCGATGACGTCAGACCTACAGCCACACCCCCCTACAGTTGTAAACACACACAAATCCTACAGCGCCCCCTGTGGTTAACTCCCAAACTGCAACTGTCATTTTCACAATAAACAATGCAATTTAAATGCATTTTTTGCTGTGAAAATGACAATGGTCCCAAAAATGTGTCAAAATTGTCTGAAGTGTCCGCCATAATGTTGCAGTCACGAAAAAAATCGCTGATCGGCGCCATTAGTAGTAAAAAAAAATAATAAAAATGCTATAAAACTATCCCCTAATTTTGTAAACACTATAAAGTTTGCGCAAACCAATCGATAAACGCTTATTGCGATTTTTTTTTTTTACCAAAAATAGGTAGAAGAATACGTATCGGCATAAACTGAGGGAAAAAAATGTTTATATATGTTTTTGGGGGATATTTATTATATCAAAAATTAAAAAATATAGATTTTTTTTCAAAATTGTCGCTCTATTTTTGTTTATAGCGCAAAAAATAAAAACTGCGGAGGTGATCAAATACCACCAAAAGAAAGCTCTATTTGTGGGGAAAAAAGGATGCCAATTTTGTTTGGGAGCCACGTCGCACGACCGCGCAATTGTCTGTTAAAGCGACGCAGTGCCAAATTGTAAAAACGCCTTTGGGCATTTAGCAGCATATTGATCCGGGGCTTAAGTGGTTAATCAACTAATTGGCAGACAATTGTTTCCTAATTTTTACTGACAGTCTACTTACTGACTGGAATGGTACCAGCTGATTGGAGAAAAGCCAATGTAGCTCCAATATTTAAAAAAGGGCCAAAACACATCCCTGGGAATTACATACCAGTTAGCCTAACATCATTAGTATGTAAGGTCTTGGAGGGGATGATAAGGGACTATATACAATGGGCCAGATTCACATACACTTAATATTGCGCTGCGTAATTTAAATACTCTACGCTGCCGTATTTTACCAGGCTCTACACCGAATTCTGGTAGATTTTTGCCCGTACGCTACGGCGGCGTAGTCTATTTCTCGCCGCGTAATCAAAATACGAGATTAGGGGGCATGAAGCATTTAAATTAAGCGCGTCCCCGCGGCGATCGAACTGCGCATGCTCCGTTCAGAAATTTCCCGCCGTGCATTGCGCGAAATCACGTCGTTACGTCATTCGTTGTTTGAGTAGTGTCGTTTACGAACATTCCTATTCCCGGACGACTTGCGTCAAAAAAAATAAAAGACGTCGGAAAACGTAGAAATTCGACGTGGGAACGACGGCCATACTTAACATGGGCTGTCTAATATTAGAGCAGCAAAAAGCTGGTATAGTGTTACGCAAAAAAAAGATGACTAAAGGTGCCGTAAGAGATTGCGAATGAAGATCGTAATTTCGGGGATCGCCGGCAAAAGTTCATTTGCATACCCAGACGCGGAAAACGACGGGAAGTCCACCCAGTGGCCGCAATTTTATTGCAGCGTGGATCCGAAGGCGTATGAACACGTAATCCAGTCGAATTGAAGCCCGCAGCCGTCTATTCATGGTTTGAGGTTTTCAACTAGCTAGAAAACGCGCGTAATTGGAAATTACTCCAGTCTAACACCAGTTAGACAGGCGTAATGGCTCTCTGAATCTGGGCCAATATTTTTGTAATGGAAACAGTATCATTAGCAGTAATCAGCAAGGGTTCATGAATAATCGTTTTTGCCAAACCACTCTATTAACATTCTATGAGGAGGTGAGCTGGCATCTAGAAAAGGGAAGGCATGTAGATGTAGACATGGTTTATCTGGATTTTGCAAAATAATTTGAAACAGTTCCCAAGAAAAATTTACTGCACACTAACATTTAGACAGTGAACTTGGCAGCATCAGAGGACATTGTTTGACCGGTAAGTCTGTTATAATGTGCTAGAATGTAGTGCATACTAGCACATTATGGCATAATAGTTGTATGAAGTAAGTTTATCATTTAGTCTATTATCTAGTCCTAGCATGTTGCTTGAAGATGGACTTGGTCTAGCGTGGCCTGTAATTAATCCTCAGAATGTCAGTAAAGCCCTTGATTCCCAAGTTCAAGATAAAAATAACTGGGCTATTTTGAACAAAATATGTTGTCAGGCCAGGGTTCATAATAAAAAAAAAATGCAGCCAGTCAAAAGCACGCAAGGCACTGTCTTAAGAGAGGGACATGTCCTCCTCTCTTCTACTCTGATCCTTATATTGTCAGTCACTTAGCATACATGTCAAGACACAGCCCTCCAGAAACAAACTAATCAGTGGTGAAAATGTTTGAAATATCAGCCGCATCTGCAAGATACTTGCTCTAGTAGATAAAAGGGTAGCTGAAATAAAGTGTAAACTCCAGGGCAATGGGTCAACCTAGTTAAAATAAAATTCCAGTTTTATTGAAGTACACAAAATCATCCAGGTCAGTACTAAGATTTTAGCAAGCTTTATTTCCTATTTTTTTACCAGCTTCTGTTCTGTGGATCTGTAGGTTTATTCTAGTGCACTCACTAAAATCTTTAAAAATGGGTGCTAAGTGGTTGGGTGTCTTTACACTAATCACATAATCATTTCTAGTTTTATAACAAAAACGTTGCAAAATACAGTAGATACTTTTTAAAACACTTTCATCACATCCCAAATATAAGGTGTTACTTTTCTTATTAAGACCCCTTTCACACTGAAGCATTTTTCCAGCGTTTTAGTGTTAAAAATATCGCTATTAAAACGCTCATAAAAAGCTCTCCATGCATCTCAATGGACCCCTTCACACTGAGTCCTGCAAACAGCATCTTTGGAGCAGCTTTTGGGCCCTGAAAAAAACGCTCCAAAGGGCCCCTCTCCATTGAAATTAATTGAAAGCTCTGTAAAAACGCCTTACCCTTTCACACTGAGGCGTTGCACTGGCGGGGCGTTGAGAAAAGTCCTACAAGCAGCATCTTTGGAGCAGCTTTTGGGCGCTGAAAAAAACACTCCAAAAACGCCCTTCTCTATTGAAATGAATTGAAAGCGCTGTAAAAACGTCTTACCCTTTCACACTGAGGCACTGCAAAAACGTTAGGGTCTTAGCGGTGCTTTACCAGCGTTTTTCGGGAGCTGGCAGTGTGAAAGGGCTCTGAAAGCACTCGGTCTTTTACATTGGAATTGCAGATTAGGCTTTGCTCGAATAACGCTTGAAAAATGCCCCAGTGTGAAAGGGGCCTTAAAGATAGTGGGCAGGACCATGCAGATCTTTCCTTCGTGCCGCTGGACCTTAAGGGTGAAGGCTTTTACATTCCCTTTGGTCCACAACACCATAACTTGTCTTGATTACTTTGCTCCAAAAGCCTAATGCCACGTACACAAGATCGGACATTCCGACAACAAAACCGTTGATTTTTCTCTGACGAAATGTTAGCTCAAACTTGTCTTGCATACACACGGTCACAAAAATGTTGTCAGAAATTCCGATCGCCAAGAACGCGGTCACGTACAACACTACGACAAGCCAAGAAAAATTAAGTTCAATGATTCCGAGCATGCGTCAAATTGATTCTGAGCATGCAGAGGATTTTTGTGCGTCGGAATTGTATACAGACGTTTCAGAATTTCCGACAAGAACTTTTGTTGTTGGAAAAATTGAGAACCAGCTCTCAAACATTTGTTGTCGGAAATTCTGACAGCAAATGTCCGATGGAGCTTATACACGGTCGGATTTTCCGACAACAGCTCACATCGAACATTTGTTGTTGGAAATTCCGACCGTTTGTACGCGGCATTACTCTTTATAAGCCAGGCTGCTCAGTTAGCAAAGTGAACGTTCTCTTAATAATGTGTATGTTCATTTAGATTAGTAAATAAGATATGATTTTTGCTTGTACATGATGGGAGGTTGGATCACAGGATAAATGGCCTCTTCATAAATATGATTTTGATTTTGACTGCACATGTGCTGTAGTGGCTGGGAGATATTACAGCAGTGGTTGTGAAGTTCTCCATGATCTGCACAACTTCAATCTGCCAGGAATGAAAAATATTAAAATCAATGGCGGTATGATTATGTCAGATTTTTAAGTCTCAAAGTGGTACATTGTTTTGCATAGAAATTTGGCTTTTTATATTTTAGGCCTGTAATTCTTAGGAGTAACTCACTTAAATGTATCCAAACAAGAGTCTAGTAGACAAACTACGCACATCCTTGTAGGTGCTGACTTTTTCTCAGTTGGCGGGATGTAGTCCATAAAGTGACGACCAGTCAGGCATTCCGGGTTGACAACGCCAGCAGAACGACGTACAGCTCTATTCACAGCCATTGGTGTTTGGTGGTTTACAAAGATCGGTTTGGCAACTTTCCAAATAAAGTCAGAATGAATCACAGGCTTGTCACACTTTTTTTTTGAGCAGAATGTAGGCATTCCACAAGCATTGCTCAAGAAGATACCTGGAGATATTCTGGTAGTATTTTTTTGTTGTTGTTTCCTTATTGCTGGATAGAATGTCATTGCTTGATTCGGTTCTGTCAACACCTCCCATGGTGTTATTGTAGTCTATAACTATTTGTGGCTTCATGATGTCTTTCCCACCTTTTGTGCGTACCATAACAGTGGAGGTATTATGGACTATACTCATTAGGCACACATCTTTCTTGTCATGCCATCGCAGTGCCATCATTTTGCCTTTCTGCCAGGCAACCATTTCTCTAGTCTTCAACTTCTTATTGGTGGCAAGTCGCGCCGCTTAGCCCTAACGGCTCCATAGGCATCCATTTTGTTCGGCAAAAGAAACTCATAAAGTTCAGGAGACATGTAAAAGTTGCCGGTAGTTACAATAGCCCTCATTTAGCAATGGCTCCATCAGTGAAAGAACGAAAGGAGTTGCCATTCCACAGTTGCTGTACTGTATTTTGGGTTGAATTGTGTTTCTTTCCTAGTGTATAGGACTGAAATATTTTTAGAAGCATTTGATATACTTACCAAATTTTCTTGGATGAGTAGTTTCATCAAAATCCTGTTTTTCGAAGTCTAAGTACTTCATGATCAGGGAATATCTGTACTCTAAGGCCCGTACACACGAGCAGACAGATTTGTTCAAATCGGTCGGACAGACTGATTTGAACAAATCTGTCTGCTGGGATGTATTGGTTTGATCGTGTACACGCGATCAAACCAAAATTCCCGCCGGCAGACGGCGCGCTGACGTGTCGGAGACATGGCGGTGGCGTTGACGCCGCCACGTCACCGCACCAGGAAGTGAAATACTTCTGCGCATGCGTCGAATCCATTCGGCAAGTGTGCGAGAAGATATGTCTGCTGGTTAGCGTACTAACCAGCAGACATATCGGGCCGACGGGTTCCCAGCCGACAGATTTGAAAGCATGCTTTCAAATCTGTTGGCTGGCCAAATCTGTCGGCTCGCCCGTACACACGATCGAATCTGTCTGCTGGGACGGTCAGGCCGACCGTTTCCAGCAGATAGATTTGATCGTGTGTACGCGGCCTAACATGACCGTGCCAAAGAATGGAGTGGCAAGTAATGTGTGTTAGTTGTCCAATACCATATCTGCAGGGGTATCCCCACCACTCCTAATATTTTTAGGCTCAGAAATTTGCAAATGTCATCTTTGGTCACTGGTTCCCACTTATTGAAAACTTTGATGCGTAGTAGCTTGTTTCTCTTGGTCTTGGTTTGTCTCTGTAACTATTTTTTCAATAACCTCATTGGTCAGAAATAGTTAAATGTATGACAAGGGGTTGCCATGTTCAACGTGCACTTTCATACCAGGTGCTGTAGTAAATGGGAAATCTCTATTGTGAGACATTTTTTATTAATTTGTATGTGTTCCCTTTATTGTATGTGATGCACTGTATGTTTACAATAACTATTGCATTTGCACGGCCATTGACTCCGCCCCTCTGTCCCACTATATAAGACTGCTTCCCCTCCCCATCCTCTATGCTTGAAAAAGGAGCGCAGCTGCCACACCACTCGCAGTAAAAAAGCTCAGAAACGTGTCACATATTAGTGAGGTCACAGCCCCACGCCTTCCAAGCCTCGCTCTGGATGAAACCTGACATAGCATGGCCGTCTCCCATTTTGCAGTGGTGAAAAGCAAGGAATAGCAAGGCTAAGCGCCCGGCTCTGACAGCTCACTACCTCAACCCCTCCATGGATACCTGATGTCCCAGCAGGAATCCTACCACACTAGTGAGAAGTGCGTCTTCACCATGATCTGATCAATCATCCTGACCCTGCTCTTGGACAGTATCCAGCTTACCTGCAACATTTCTTTCTCTCGTGTGAGTTGATAATTGCTTTTTTTTAATTATTTATTCAGAGGCACCCCTCTCCTTGTTTTTCTCAGCTCTACTGGATTTCTAGCTTCTGGTCTATGTTGGTGGCAGCCTGACTTGAAGACCCATTACTTATCATATACCCATTGTTGGACTTTTATGAACTTTATTTCATGGTCACCTCTGAGGTACTAACTAGTGTGTTGCCCCTTTTACTTGTATTTATAATCAACACAGAGCTCTTTACACAGGGAATGATCTGTGCAAAGCAGGGCTGAGAAACTTATGCCGCGTACACACGGTCATTTTTTGCGATGAAAAAAAACGACGTTTTCTGTGAAGTAAACGACGTTTTTAAAACGTCACTTTTCAAAGACAATTTTGCATACACACCAACGTTTTTTCACAAAAAGCGAGGTTACGTTCACCACTCTTTTCCATTGAAGCTCGCTTCATAACTAGCTTCTGGGCATGCGCGGGCTGAAAAACGTCGTTTTAAAAGACGTTTTTGCTACACACGGTGACTTTTTGTGAAACAAAAAACGACGTTTTGAAAAACGACACAAAAAATTCAAGCATGTTGGAATTTTTTTTGGTCGTTTTTTTGAAGACAAAAAACAACGTTTTGCCCACACACGATCAATTTAAATGACGTTTTAAAAAACGTCGTTTTTTTTCATCGCAAAAAACGACCGTGTGTACGCGGCATTAGAGATCACTTTACGCACATTAAACATTGTTAGGCACATACTGACCCCCTTGATCACCCTAGATGTTAACCCCATCCCAGCCAGTGTATAGTATAATCACTGATCACTGATCACTGTTTTAATGTCACTGGTAATCAGTTAGTCAGTTCCCACCAGCATCAGTTAGTGTAAGATTGTCTGCCACACTATTGCAGTAGTATAAATAAATACACTTGTTTTTTTTTTTTTATCAAAAATATGTAGCAGAATACATTTTGGTGTAAATTTAACAAATATATATTTTTCCCAAATTTTCTGGGCCAGATTCAGAGAGCCATTACGCCTGTCTAACTGGTGTTAGACAGGAGTACTTTCAAATTACGCGCGCCGTATCACTAGTTTGAATCCTCAAACCATGATACGGCGGCGTTGGGCTTCGATCTGACAGGCTTACGTCTTCGTACGCCTTCGGATCTACGCTGCAATCTTTTTGCGGCCGCTGGGTGGAGTTTGTGTCGTTTTCAGCGTCGGGGTATGCAAATGAGCCTTTTCCGGCAATCCACGAAGTTATGAGCGTCGTTCGCAATCACGTACATTTTTTCGCTACGTAAAGTTAAACCAGCTATTAGCTGGTCTAACGTTACGCGGCCCATGTTAAGTATGGCCGTTGTTCCCGCGTCGACTTTCACATTTTTTTTTTTTTTTGCGTAAGTCGTCCGGGAATAGGAATGTCCGTAAACGACGCTACTCAAAAAAAAAATGACGTAACGATGTGATTTCGCGCAATGCATGGCGGGAAATTTCTGAACGGAGCATGCGCAGTTCGATCTCCGCGGGAACGCACCTAATTTAAATGCCTCACGCCCCCTAATCGCGTAGTTTGATTCCGCCGGGAGAAATACACTACGCCGCCGTACCTTACGGGCCAAAATCTCTCTGAATTCCTCCTAGAGCCAGGTAAAGTACGGCGGCGTAGAGTATCTCTGATACTCTGCGGGAATCTAATTCTACCTGAATCTGGCCCTCTGTCTTTTTTCATTTGTATTGCAAAAAAAACAGTGGTGATCAAATATCACCAAAAGAAAGCTCTATTTGTGTAAAAAAAAAGCACAGTGCCGAATAGAAAAAAAAGCCCTGGTCATGAAGGGGGTAAAATGTTCCAGAGCTCAAGTGGTTACAGAGCTCAAGGATGAGCTACATCATTTTCAGAGTTTCCTTAACAGGTGTAGGGACCAAAGTATGTATCCTGTTGTTATTGTTCAAAATTAAATAGTTTCCTATGATCTACTCATATTATTTAAAATCACATTTTATGGGGGGAAAAAGGAAGGTCTATAATGCACATGTGTGTAATAGCACACTTGGGCTTCATATATAAACTTGGAGTAAAAATTATATTTAGCCCACTCCAAAGTATACTTTTATTAAACTGCATTAGAAAAGCCTAATTCAATTTAAACTGGTATCCTATTGATGTGGGCAAAACACTTTTTCTTCCATGCAGGTTTTGTACATCAGCAATATTAGTTCCATTCCAGTCCACTTGAGTGAACAAAACACAATCCAATATCAGATTCATATTATTACCAATTTGTAAATACTCTTGGTGTGACTGCTATGGGACTCGATTACATATCATCTAACCTTGAGTTTGAAGAGAAGCACATTGTGGTCCTGAAGCAGCTTCTTGGCCTCCTCTTGACTTGACCCAATCTCTAGTAAATTTGGTATGGCTTCTGCTAACTGCAACTGGATCAGGTCTCCGCTCTGCAAACAACAACAAATAGTTACTCCTTTATAGGATATATTTGCACATTGATAAACTCAACTAGGTGTTTTATTTTGATCTGCATTTATTTTCTTTTTTCAATTTTCTTTATTTTTCTGCTTTACTCTCACCTGGTGATCACCTGGCAGTAATACACCTTCTGCACTATTGTGACAACGCTCTCTCTCTGTACTGTATTTATGGAGGAGCAGATTTGTCATCCTACACCAGTGATGGCGAACCTTCGCACCCCAGATGTTTTGGAACTACATTCCCCATGATTCTCAACTATACTGCAGAGTAGGAATGAGCCCGATGTTCAAGTCGAACGTAAGTTCAACTCGAACATCGGGTATTCGCCTGATTGCCAAATAGCAAACGTTATGCAGTGTTCGCGGCAAATTCGAAAGCCACGGAACACTGTTTAAAAGTCTATGGGAGATTAACATGAAAAATCAAAAGCGCTAATTTTAAAGGCTTATATGCACGTTATTATCATAAAAAGTGTTTGGGGACGTAAATGGGTGACCCCCCCCCCCCCCCCCCCCCCCTGACGCCAAGCAGTCTCTAGTCTTTTTTACAGTTCTTGACTCTTTTTTTTTTGTGAGCTTTGGGGTCAGACCTTGAAGGGTCTGGTATAGATTTTGAGGGGGGCCCCTATGCCTTTTTTTTTAATTTGTCACAGGTTTCCCCTTAATATCCATACCAGACCTGAAGGGCCTAGTATGAAATTTGGGGGGACCCCCGCACAAATCTTTTTCAAAATTTTGGTTCGGGGGTTCACCTTAATATTCAAACCAGATCTGAAGGGCCTTGTATGGAATTTGGGGGGACCCCCACGCAATTTATTTTTATTAGGAGTTGTCGTGGCTCTTTAACCATGTGATCGGCTGTGTCCAATCAGTGCCCATCAGTGCTGCCTAACCATGCTGCCTAGCAGTGTCCACCAGTGCCACCTATCAGTGCTCTACAGTGCTGCATATCAGTGCCACCTATCAGTGCAACATAATAGTGCCTCCTCATCAGTGCCACCAAATCAGTGTCCATAAGTGCCGCCTGATCAGTGTCCATCTGTGTAGCCTATCAGTGCCCATCAGTTACTTACTTACAAAATTTACTGACAAACTAAGAAAACACTTTTTTTTCGAAATTTTCTGTGTTTTTTTTTTTCGTAAAAAATAAAAAACCCAACAATGATTAAATACCACCGACAGAAAGCTCTATTTCTGTGAAGAAAATTATTAAAAATTCATATGGGCACAGTGTTGCATTACAGTGCAATTGTCATTCAAAGTGCGACAGTGCTGAAAGCTGAAAAATTACCTGGGCAGGAAGGGGGTGAAAGTGCCATGTAGTGAGGTGGTTAGTATGATATAAGATTATTAAATCAAAAAACAAGTATTGTGGTTAGATACAAGTCATCAGTTTATGCGGCTGTGACCAAAGATTCTGTATAATTCTGATCTGCTTTTGGTATTTGACATGATGTGATATGACTTATGCTTGTCCATTCGTCTACCTCCACATCTCTTTCACATCTGAAGGGACCCACCCCAAGGACTCTTCTCAAGTCAAGCTGCCACAGACCATCTACTGTGCCTCCAATGAGATCCCACGCTACCCCACCCACCCACTACAGACCTTTTTTTTTATTGATATTTTCATGTAGATAAAATATGTGTATATTTGTGCCTAACAAAGGTTGGGGGAGCAAGGCAAGATGGCTTTGGCAATAGTTTATCTTGGAAGAGAATAGTGTTGCTCACGAATATTCGCATTGCGAATATTCGCTACGAATATTGCATATTCGAGTATTCGCGAATAACTCGAATATTGCGGCGAATATTCGCTATGGCGAATATTCGTATTTTTTCAAATTTATTTTTAAAACAGATCACATCCTAGTGATCTCCATCGACGTCTAAAAGCATTGCTGGTATGATTAGAGAGAGACCCTGGCCCGAGTAGCTGATGCGATTCTTTTATGTTGCCGAAAATTCGCATTGCGAATTTTCGGCAACATAAAAGAATCGCATCAGTTACTCGGCCCTTCTTTTGCATCAGAGCCAATCAGAATAACTTGAATATTCGACAAACGGAATATTGCGCGATATTCCTTTTGCCGAATATTCGAGTTATTCTGATTGGCTCTGATGCAAAAGAAGGGCGGAGAAGATAATCGCGCAATATTCCTTTTGCCGAATATTCGAGTTATTCTGATTGGCTCTGATGCGCCCTTCTTTTGCATCAGAGCCAATCAGAATAACTTGAATATTCGGCAAAAGGAATATTGCGCGATATTCCTTTTGCCGAATATTCGAGTTATTCTGATTGGCTCTGATGCAAAAGAAGGGCGGAGAAGATAATCGCGCAATAGGAATATTGCGCGATTATCTTCTCCGCCCTTCTTTTGCCCCCTTATTCTCCTTTCTTTTAAGTAGAGTTAGTGTAGAGTTAGTGTTTAGTGCATATCAGTTTAGTAATACAGGAAATGATCTCCGTTTATGAGAATTTCGCAATCATTTTCGCATTAGCGAAATTTCGCATTAGCGAAATTTCGCAAAATTTTTTTTGGATTAAATATCACGAATATTCGATATTAGCGAATATTCGCGAATATTCTTCTATATATTCGCGCAATATCGCGAAATCGAATATGGCGTATTCCGCTCAACACTAGAAGAGAAAACTGTACCTATCTTAGGCTATGATTGGTCATGATTGTCTGGATGTCTTCTGCAATTTCCTGCTTCTCATGAACAATTTTCTCATGATTACAGTGTCTGTTTACAATGGATACCTTTCTGCGTATGTGACTTGTTCTTCCACAGTTTTTGTCCTATTTTTAAAAGCATGTTAAGTGGTTTTATTCACCGCAGTTTACTTTTTGGCAACAGGTTTTCTACAGTTTTTTATTTTGTTTTATTTCTTTGCCGCATTTCATTGCAGATGCCATTTTTTTAAACAAAGTTTAAATGTCCTGAACACAATTTGGCAGAAGTGGCAAGATTAGGCTGAAATCACAATGAAAGTAATGTCAATGATTAGTAATAAGTACTGTACTTATAGTTGTTTTTGTTTTAGTTCAACATTGTTTGCCAAAATCCACCAAATTCTCCAAAAACTTCATTGACCAGTTCATAATGTTTCCAGTAGGAAGTATTTCAATATACCACTTCCTTATGAATATATTGGGCCCTTGTGTGTATATTAAACTGCCTCATCTCTTAACACATGTATTATCATGTTCTTACATTGCTACTTATAGTGTATATGAAACCGCTGGTGGAAATAAGACAGGGAAATGTGAATAAATAAAGTAAATTAGCTTTTCATGACGGGATTATGGATAATCAGTAATAGCACTAACTAAGGATTAAGAACTAATATGACTTTGCTACTGGAACCAGTGCTACATATTTCCTTACAGCAATTAATTATATTAAGCTGCTGCTTAATGTCTTTAAAAGTCTGTGTAGGCTCCAGAGGTACACTGTATATATGATGATTTTTCACACTGATTTGTTCAGTGTCCTGAATAAGAACTTCTTAAAGAAAAAGTATGATGGCTATTAGCAATGTTATTTAAAATGTAACTGTATATTTTAGGTCTTATACATTAGTGGTGGATACCAAATACACTCATGGCTGCTGGAAACATTCATTGTATGATTTTGTTATAATCGATGCCGCCATAACACAGTACACCTCTTAATATGATCTAACTGATAGGCGTGATTATATTATATTATATTTTTATTTATTATAATATTATGATTAATTTATTGTGCAGTGCATTTTAATTTAGACAAATCTCAAAACGGACGATAGAATAATCATACTATATCAAACAATGAAACAAATGATAGAAGAGTCCTTCCTCTAATGCCGCATACGCACGATCGGTTCGTCTGATGAAAACGGTCTCATCGGACGAACCGATCATATGTGGGCCCCATCGTTTTTTTTCCCATCCGTGAAAAAACTTAGAACCTGTTTTAAAAATATCTGATGGTTAAAAAAACGATCGTCTGTGGGGAAATTCATAGGTCACAAATCCACGCATGCTCAGAATCAAGTCGATGTATGCTCGGAAGCATTGAACTTTTTCTCTGCACGTCGTTGTGTTTTACGTCACCACGTTGAACACAAGACTGATGAAAGTCAGCTTAATCAGATATCTGATGAAAAAATACATCGGTCTGTTCTCATCGGATGAACAATCGTGTGTACAGGAAATAAGAGTGTGTCACTCATTGCTGACATTCTTTGGTACCCCTGATACAAACATAAAGTGTGGACAGTGGATTTAATTTCCTAAAACTGAAGATTGAAAAATCTGGTGCAGCTCAGAATAGAAACCAATTAGCGTCCAGACTTTTTTTGTCAAAGCCTATTTCAGTGTTTCTCAAGCCCCCCCAACAGGTCATGTTTTCAGGATTTCTCTCAGATGAAAAGGCTTTGGGAATTACTAAGGCAGTGAAACTGATCACATCACCTGTGCAAAATAATGGAAATCCTGAAAACCTGACCTGTAAGGGGGGCCTTGAGGACTGGAGTTGAGAAACACTGGCCTAATTGAACAAGCTGAAGTTAGAAGCTGATTGGCTACCATGCAGTGGCGTATCATGGGGGGTGCGAGGGGTGCCACCGCCCCTTGTGCAAAATTTAGAGGGGCGCTGTCACGAGTGTGGACTGTCTAGCACGGGGATAAAAGCCCCTTGTTAATCTTATAAAGCCAGAGAGTCTGTGTTGTTCAACAGCAGCTGTTCTTGGGGTGTGGGCGGGTGGCTGGTGTCTGTCTCACGGTGGTAATCAGCAAGGGGCCGAGGTGAGGAGAGATAGGCTGACCGCCCAAGAGCTCGGGACTGGGGAAAAAAGTTACACTGCAGCCGCCTCCTCCTTGACCTAGCCCCCTAGACCCCGGCCCCCCAAGAGATCAGACATTAATGGAGAGTGGAATGGGGATAGATGGAGGTGGGGTTATGGCAGGTGACAAGAAAGTTCCCATGTTGCAAACAGCCATTGGAAATTATAGTGCCATTTGCACTACTAAAAATTATATGAATCATATGAAAAACGCCAGCGAAAAATGTAACAATACATTTAAGTGTTTGTTCACCAATGCCAGAAGCCTTCCAAGCAAAACAGGTGAGTTGGAAGCTCTGGTGCATGAGGAGAGCTATGATGTAATCGGTATTGCTGAAACTTGGCTTCAATCCTCACATGACTGGGCTATTAATATTCCTGGCTATGCTCTCTTTCGGAAAGACAGGGTAAAAAGGAAAGGTGGAGGGGTCTGTCTCTATGTGAGAAGTGACCTCAAAGCAAGCGTGAAAGAGGACCTGGTTGATGGAGAGTGTGATGAAGTTGAAGCATTATGGGTGGAACTGCATACAGATGTGCGTAGTTCAAAGCTAATCATTGGAGTTTGTTATAGACCACCCAATGTTAATGAGGAGGTGGAGACTCGGCTCCTTGCACAGATGGAAAGGGCTGCAAGGGCAGGGACGGTGATAATAATGGGGGATTTTAACTACCCAGAAATTGACTGGAATAATGGAATTTCTGGGACAGTTAAAGGACAAAAATTTAAAAACCTATTGCAGGACAATTTTATGGTCCAGTTTATTGAGGCCCCAACTAGGAATGATGCTCTGTTGGACCTGGTAATCTCAAACCATGCAGAGCTCATTACTAATGTTCAGATAAAGGAACACCTGGGTAGCAGTGATCATAACATGATTTCGTTTAATGTAAACTATAAGCAAGAAATACATACAGGAAAGATAAAAACACTTAATTTCAAGAGAGCAAATTTTCAAAGCATGAGGACTGCTCTCCAGGGCTTGGACTGGGAGGAAATATTGGCACCGATGAACACAGAACAGAAATGGGAATTCTTCAAAAAGACTCTTTGGAACCTCACTGCAAAGTATATTCCCATGGGCAATAAGTTTAAAAGGCTAAAGATAAAACCTATGTGGCTCACGGTCAAAGTTAAAAAAGCTATAAACAATAAGAAAATAGCTTTTAAAAAATATAAAAATGAAGGAACACTAGTGTCGTTTAAATGTTACAAAGAATATAATAGAATATGTAAAAAGGAAATCAAGGATGCAAAAATTCAAAATGAACGACAGATTGCAAAAGATAGTAGGACAAACCCCAAAAAATTCTTTAAATATATTAATAGTAAAAATGTCAAGTCTGAGCATGTAGGCCCTTTACAAAATAATCTAGAGTGGGTGACTGAGGACATAGAGAAGGCAAATTTATTAAATGCTTTCTTCAGCTCTGTGTATACAATGGAGAATGGGGGAGCTCATGTCGATATAGGGGGTGGGAGTGACACAGCCCCAAATCCACAATGGCTCAAAAGTGATATGGTCCAGAAATATTTAGACAGAATAAAGGTGGATAAAGCACCTGGACCAGATGGCATCCACCCACGGATCCTAAAAGAATTGAGCTCTGAAATTTCAAAGCCACTGTATCTAATATTTAGGGACTCATTAATGACTGGAATAGTACCACTGGATTGGCATAAAGCCAATGTGGTGCCCATATTTAAAAAGGGAACAAAGTCTTTACCTAGTAACTATAGACCTGTTAGTTTAACTTCTATAGTTGGGAAGATACTGGAACGTTTAATAAAAGACCACGTGGATGAGTTCTTGCTGGAAACAAACTATTTAAGCAGCAGACAGCATGGATTCATGAAAGACAGAAGTTGTCAGACAAACCTGATTTCTTTTTATGAAGAGGTAAGTAAAACCCTGGACAGAGGCGTAGCAGTGGACGTGGTATACTTGGATTTTGCAAAAGCGTTCGATACAGTTCCCCACACACGGCTCATGTGTAAGGTAAGGTCTACAGGATTAGATATATCAGTTTGTAAATGGATAGAAAACTGGCTGAAAGACAGAATTCAGAGAGTTGTGGTTAATGATTCTTACTCTGAATGGTCCAAGGTTATCAGCGGTGTACCCCAAGGTTCAGTGTTGGGTCCCTTACTTTTCAATATATTTATAAATGATATAGGGTCTGAGATCAAAAGTAACATTTCTGTTTTTGCAGATGACACCAAGCTATGCAGTGGAATAATGTCCTTGCAGGATGTCTCCAATTTACAAGCCGACCTCAATGCTCTGTCTAATTGGGCGACTAAGTGGCAGATGAGGTTTAATGTTGATAAATGTAAAGTTATGCACTTGGGGGCTAAGAATATTCATGCATCATACATGCTAGGGGGAGTACAACTGGGGGGATCTGTAGTGGAGAAGGATCTGGGTGTTTTAGTTGATCATAAGCTCAATAATGGCATGCAATGCCAAGCTGCGGTTTCCAAAGCGAGCAAAGTCCTTTCTTGTATTAAGAGAGGTATGGACTCCAGAGATAGAGATATCATTTTGCCCCTGTACAAATCATTAGTAAGACCTCATCTGGAATATGCAGTCCAGTTTTGGGCACCAGTTCTCAAAAAGGATATCGGAGAACTGGAGAAAGTGCAGAGAAGGGCAACCAAACTGATAAGAGGCATGGAGGAGCTCAGCTATGAGGAAAGATTAGAGGAACTGAATTTATTCACTCTTGAGAAGAGGAGAATAAGGGGGGATATGATCAACATGTACAAATACATAAGAGGTCCATATAGTGAACTTGGTGTTGAGTTATTCACTTTAAGGTCAACACTGAGGACAAGGGGGCACTCTTTACGTCTGGAGGAAAAGAGATTTCACCTCCAAATACGGAAAGGTTTCTTCACAGTAAGAGCTGTGAAAATGTGGAACAGACTCCCTCCAGAGGTGGTTCTGGCCAGCTCAGTAGATTGCGTTAAGAGAGGCCTGGATTATTTCCTAAATGCACATAATATAACTGAGTACTAAGTTTTGTAGGTAAAGTTGATCCGGGGTAAATCCGATTGCCTTTCGGGGGATCAGGAAGGAATTTTTTCCCCTCCGGTAGCAAATTGGATCATCGCTCTGCTGGGGTTTTTTGCCTTCCTCTGGATCAACTGTGGGTATGGAGTTGGGTGTATGGGAGGATGTACTGTGTTTTACTTTGTTTTATTTTTATTTATTTTTATGGTTGAATTGGATGGACTTGTGTCTTTTTTCAACCTGACTAACTATGTAACTATGTAACTATGTAAGATGAGACGCGGCGAGCGCAGCATCTCCCGTGCCTCCAGAGCATGGATTGCTCCAACTTGCTCTCCGCAGTAACATGAGGCCCGGAGAACAGGCTGACTGGGGACTCAGAGGATGGGCGAGGAGGCGCACGCTGCAGGGGAGCTGCTGGAAGGATCAAAGCACCCCTGAATCAAGGAGACAGACTGGCATGAAAGGTAGGGCTAGTCGTTCTCATCTCCCCCTCAGGCTCCTCTCCATCTCTCAGCCTCCCTTCCCTCAAATCCACCTTCTCTCTGATCCCAATATCTCTCTCTCTGCCTCCCTCTCAGTGAATCCTTTGAATCATTTTTGGAGTTTACTAGCAACGTTGTATATTTAGCACAAATTATTTTAAGGGTTTACCAACTCATTCAGTTTGAATTAATGGGGCTTTCAGCATATGGATAAATATAGCAAGGAAGTGCTATTTTGAAACTATTCCATAGCTTCTTAAAAATAGCTTTTGCCTCCCAGGCTATGTCTTGCTGCAGCTGTTTGCAGTGTGGGTCTCCTGTAGTGAGAGCTAGACATGTTCCACCATTGTAAACACTTCCAGACAAGAATCCCAGGCTAGACAGGAATACCACCAGACCTCTCATTGCATTTATTGGAGATTGGCACTAAATTAAGAAAAAATGTCTCTAATCTTTGAGTTTTCTGTTTGAATATATTTTTCATGAAAGTAATATTGATCAATGTAAATCAAGTCTTTAAAAACAGACTTACAAATACATACAGTACATCATAAGAAAGTGAGACGAAGTTTTATCTTGGACATTAAAAGCATAGGCCCAGATTCAGAGAGAATTAGATTATCGTAGAGTATGAGAAATACACTACGCCGCCATTTTTTACCTGGCTCTACGTGGAATCCAGGTAGATTTTGTCCAGTAAACGATGGCGGCGTAGTGTATTTCTCCCGTCGCAATCCATCTGCGCGTAGGGGGCGTGAAGCATTTAAAATAGGCGCGTTCCCGCGGCGATCGAACTGCGCATGCTCTGTTCGCAAATTTCCCGCCGTGCATTGCGCGAAATCACGTCGTTACGTCATTTTTTCTTGAGTAGCGTCGTTTACGGAGATTCCTATTCCCGAACGAGTTACGTAAAAAAAAAATGTTTAAATTCGATGCGGGAACGACGGCCATACTTAACATGGGCTACGCACCGTTAGACCAGCAAAAAGCTGGTCTAACAGTACGTATAAAAAAATAGACGAAAGCGATTGCGAAGACCACTCGTATCTTCATCGATCGCCGTAAAAACTCATTTGCATATCCCGACGCATGAAAACGACGCAAACTCCTCCCAGCGGCCGCAAAAATATCGCAGCGTAGATCCGAAGACTTATGAAGACGTAAGCCTCTCGGATCGAAGCCCGAAGCCGCCGTATCATGATTTGAGGATTCAAACTAGTGATACGGCGCGCAAAATTTGAAATTACTCCTGTCTAACACCAGTTAGACAGGCGTAATTGCTCTGTGAATCTGGGCCATAGTATGTAATACAAATTTACTGCAGTCTAAAGGCCCATACATACGATCGGATTTTTCGACAACAATGGTACGACGGACGTTTTTTTTTTTTTTTAGACAATCCGACCGTCTGTATGTTCCATCGGACAATTGTTGTCGGAATTTACAACAACAAATGTTGGCTGTGAATGCTCTCAAATTTTCCAACAAAACATGTGTTCCATTGGATCGTCCGATCATGTGTACACAAATCCATCAGACTAAAATCCAAAGTACAAACACGCATGCTCCGAACCAATGCTAAACATCAGACAACAATAGCAGAAGTTGTCCAAAGGGTGGCGGTAAAGAGCTGAAAAACCACGTGGTTTGGTGTATGTTGGCTGAAAATGGCCAACTCCCCTTTGCAAAAAGTTCACGGAAAAGTCCAATGGAAGTCCAATCGTGTGTACGAGGCTTAAAGGGGTTGTAAAGGTAAAAAAAACATTTCCTAAATAGCTTCCTTTACCTTAGTGCAGTCCTCCTTCACTTACCTCATCCTTCCATTTTGCTTTTAAATGTCCTTATTTCTTTTGAGAAATCCTCACTTCCTGTTCTTCTGTCTGTAACTCCACACAGTAATGCAAGGCTTTCTCCCTGGTGTGGAGTGTTGTGCTCACCCCCTCCCTTGGACTACAGGAGAGTCAGGACACTCTCTATATTGCAGATAGAGAAAGGAGCTGTATGTTAGTGGGCGTCCTGATTCTCCTGTAGTCCAAGGGAGGGGGCGAGCACGCCTCTTCACACCAGGGAGAAAGCCTTGCATCACTGGGTGGAGTTACAGACAGAAGAACAGGAAGTGAGGATTTCTCAGAAGAAATAAGGACATTTAAAAGAAAAATTGAAGGATGAGGTAAGTGAAGGAGGACTGCACTGAGGTAAAGGAAGCTATTTAGGAAAAAAATTGTACCTTTACAACCCCTTTAACATTTCTTGATTTAAAATTAAATGGAGAACAATTAAATCCTCTGTCAGGTTTTTATTGCTGTCTGTGATTTGAGGGACAGAAAATAAGACCTCTCCAGTGAGATACAGGCAGCAAGAACAATTTGATATGTATACTTCTCCACTTTATCCAAAATCTTAAAAACGGCTTAGATTTTTCATGTGTAAAGCCTCATACACACGATCGGATATTCTGACAACAATTGTCCGATGGACGTGTTTTGTCGGATAATCCGACTGTCTCTATGCTCGGACAATTGTTGTTGGAATTATTGACAACAAATGTTGGATGGCCATGCTCTCAAATTGTCAACAAATGTGTTCTGTCGGATTATCCGATCTTGTGTACACAAGTCTGTTGGACTAAAAAGTACAAACACGCATGCTCTAAACCAATGCTAACCATCAGACAACCATCAGACAACATTAGCAGAAGTTGCCCAAAGGGTGGCACTAAAGAGCTGAAAAATATGTGTTATGTGTTGAATGTATACATGGCTTCTACTATCTGCTCTATTAGTTTGCAGACTTGTCAGGTTGTCACAGTTGTAGCTGCTCACACATGGCACCATGTGAAGTATTACTCTACTTCAGTAATGCTACGCTGGATCTCCTTTCTTCTTTCCGAGTACACGCAGTGTTAGGAAATTGATGGCGGCATTGCAGTACTGACACTACTTGACTTATGATAGTAAAAAGGGATGATCATGTTACAGAAGATGATAGTAAAAAGGGATGATCATGTTACAGAAGATGCTGTAACTTATCTTAGTTGCTATCTGCTTTAGAACGTAAGCTGTTTCCCACTGTGATTACAGTGAATGAATGGCTGGAGTATAGCCTTATATCACAATAATAGAGTTGCAATGACATCACTACAGGGCTGACTGCATTTGAACATTTTATATATTCCTTTGCCACTGCAAAAATAAACAAATGGATTAAATAGTAAAAAAAATAAAACAAAAAATAGAAATTAGATAAGGAACCTTGTAATTAAGCTGCGTTGGTGCCACCAGTGTTTATGATGCATTGATCTATTAAAATAAAAGTCTAGTTTGGAAACAAAAAAAATCCCTAGTGCCCCTTTCAACTCATTCCCAACCCCCCAAAAAAGTAAAGGTAACTGCAAGTGGTTCTAAAGGCAGAAGTTTTTTTATCTTAATGCATATTATGCATTAACCCTTTCGCCACCATGTCCGTACACCCCCCCCCCCCCATTGCACGCACCCGCCATGCTTACCAGGCTCTGCTTGCCCATCTGCGGGCCCAGGACAGTCATGGCAGGAAGAAGAGTGGATACACGTCTGCTCTCCTCCCCTTCTTACAGTGACCCAAAAAGGAACTTCTCTGACGTCACTTCTGGGTCACGTTCTCGGTGTCCCCGGCTCGCTTTGCCGGTGTAGCGATCTGCATTGCAAAACATTCAGTGGAATTCAGGTGAGACATGCAGGGTCTTTTAGACACTGCATATCTCAATAAAGAGAACCTGTGACCAAAAAATCACCACAAAGGGGAATGTTTGACCCCTATGTGATGAAAAAAAAAGTAAAAAAATAAAGCTGCATTTAAGCACATAAAATCCCCCCCCCCCCAAAAAAAACGAGGCCCCGCCCCCACATATACACACGCACAAACGTAAACGCATGCGTCAGGGCGCCTACACGTGAACACGTCGATTGCGATACACATGTTACATAGAGTGGCAATGTTAATTCTACACCAAACTGATACCTATAGGGGGCTTTTGAAGTGTCGCCTATAGAAAATATAGGGTACTGAAGTTTGACGCCATTTTACAGGCACAATTTTTTTTAAGGTTTGGCATGCTGGGTATCTATTTACTTGGCGTAACCTTGTCTTTTATATTTTATCAAAATGTATTTATTTATTTTGTTCTCTTTCAGAAAACATAATGTTTTGGGTTTTGTGTAATCTTCAGGCCTAAAAATATTTTTTAAACAAAAAAATGCAAAAACAGCTCTGACGGCAAAATGGTTAAGATAAAAAACCTTCTGTGTGCAGCAGCCCTTTTCAGACCCTCTGATACTTACCTAATCGATCCAGCAATGTGCATGAGTGCCTCGGCCATCTGGGACTCTCCATCCTGGTTGGCTGAGACACAGCAGTGGCACCATTGGCTCCTGCTGTTGGCAATCAAAGTCAGTAAGCCAATGAGGAGAGAAGGGGGCGGGGTGGGGCCGAACCTTGGGCTTAGGTGCAGGGCCATCTTAATAGCATCATGGACCCCTGGGCAAAGTAATGCTCTGGGGCCCCTACAATGATGACAGTGCAGGCAAACAGACATCAAGTAGGTAGGAAGAAGACTGCCTCCCCTGTGTATCTATAACTCTCAGTACCATCATGGGGCCCCCAATTCCGGGGCAGCGTGGGCTAAGGACCAGCTGCTTTGGGGAAAGTGCAGGGGCCCCCCCATGCAGATGGGGCCCCTGGGCAGTGCCCAGGTGTGCCCTCTCATTAAGACAGCCCTGCTTGGGTGCCCCTACAGCAAGCTAGCTAGCGGCCGAGAAAGGGTTAAAACAATGCGGAGGTGCATTGGCACATTGCCAGCGGTATAGCGACAGTGTCCCATTCATTTCAATGGGCAGGAGCAGCGAAGGAGCGGTATACGCACCGCTCCTTCACCGCTCCAAAGATGCGGTTAGCAGGGCTTTTTTTCCCATCCTGCTAGCGCACCGCACCCTCCGGCTTTCACACTGGCGAAACAGCAGCCGCTGTTTCAGGTCGGTTTTCAGGCACTATGTTTAGCACAATAGTGCCTGCAAACCGCCCCAGTGTGAAAGGGGTCTTAGCAAGCGGCTTACTATGATGGCAGACGCTGAAGGTTCACTTAGACATACATAGCCCAGCTCAGTCCCCCCACTTCCTCCTCACTAGATTTGATTGACAGCAGCAGGAGCCAATGACTCCCACTGCTGCCTTAATGTCCAGCAGGGATGAGCCGAACACCCCCCCATTTGGTTCGCACCAGTACCTTCGAACGGACCGAACGTTTGCGCGAACATTTAAAACCCCATTGACGTCTATGGGACTCAAACGTTCGAATTCAAAAGTGCTCATTTTAAAGCGTAATATGCAAGTTGTTGTCATAAAACGTCTTTGAGAACCCGGGTCTTGCCCCAGGGAACATGTATCAATGGAAAAAAAGTTTTAAAAACGGTCGTTTTTTTCAGGACTTGGGCAAGACCAGGGATTTAAAGTCAGTTTTCCTTTTTTTTTTTTTTATTCATCATTAAAATCACTGCTCTGAGCAGTGATTTTAATGATGCTTAAATTAAAAAAAATATTGTACCTGCTGGGTGTCTATAGTATGCCTGTGAAAACGTCTTTAACCACTTTAGCCCCGGACCATATTGCTGTCCAAAGACCAGAGCACTTTTTTTGATTCGGCACTGCATCGCTTTAACTGACAATTGCGCGGTCGTGCGACGTGGTTCCCAAACAAAATTGGCGTCTTTTTTTTCCCACAAACAGTTTTTTTTTGGTGGTATTTGATCATCTCTGCGGTTTTTATTTTTTGCGCTATAAACAAAAATAGAGCGACTATTTTGAAAAAAATGCAATATTTTTTACATTTTGCTATAATAAATATCCCCAAAAAAGAAATAAAAAAACATTTTTTTTCCTCAGTTTAGGCCGATACGTATTCTTCTACATATTTTTCGTAAAAAAAATCGCAATTAGCGTTTATTGATTGGTTAGCGCAAAATTTATAGCGTTTACAAAAAAGGGGGTAGTTTTATGGCATTTTTATTAATATTTTTTTTTTACTAGTAATGGCGGCGATCAGCGTTTTTTTTCGGTACTGCGATATTATGGCGGACACATCGGACACTTTTGACACATTTTTGGGACCATTGGCATTTTTATAGCGATCAATGCTATAAAAATGCATTGGATTACTATAAAAATGCCATTGGCAGTGAAGGGGTTAACACTATGGGGCAGGGAAGGGGTTAAGTGTGTTCCTGGTGTGTTCTAACTGTATGGGGGGGGGGTTGACTCAGTAGGGGGAATCGCTGATCTTCCGTTCATACATCGTATGAACGGGAGATCAGCGTTTCCCCCGCTGACAGGAACGAGCGGAATGTGTTTACACACATACCTCCCGTTCCCCGCTCTGTAACGCGCGTGCGTGCCTGGCGGCAATCGCGCCCGCCGGGCACGCACGCGGGACTCGGGGGCGTGCGGGCCGCCGGCGGCATGCGCGCCCCCTAGTGGCCGAAAAAGATAGGATGTAGAGCTACGTGCTCTCGCCCAGCAGTGCCACCGTCCCGCAGTAATATGACGGCGGGCGGTCGGCAACCAGTTAAATAGCACAATCACCTGCCTGCCAGTAAATTAGGAAGAACTGATCTTGCTAAACTATACAGTGTATAAATATATGTACAACACCTGGGATGTATATATATCTTCTACACACTGTAACATTAACTGACCAAAAAAGGAAAGAATTCAGCTCTGGAAAAATAATCATACACAATAAACAAATAAACAAATTACAATAATGCAAGCCAGCACTGAAGGATCAATTCAAATAAAACGTCCCAAAGTAACTTCAATAACAAAAAGTGCAGCGCAATAAACACAAACATAAAGTGACATCTAAAATTACAAAAGTGAAATAAGCAAAGAAAGTCCATATAAAGTGCACTGGTGAGTAGAGTAGTCTGATAATGCTCCAATCCAAATGTGACTAGGTGCAAAAAATCCAAGATCAGTGACCCACAGGACAGATCCTCCACCAGATAGTTATAGATGGCCTCTCACCTGAGTTAATCGACCCAGGCGCCATACACACGGCAGAGAACCTCGACGGGCAGAACACATCGTTCCGCCCATCGAGGTTCTCTCCCGGCCGTCGAATTCGGCGACCCGCCCGTCGGGAATGGCAACCAGCCATTCTTCCGGGCGGGCCGTCGAGGAAATAGAGAGCGTGCTCTCTATTTCGGCTCGACGGGCTTCCCGACGGGAAGCTCGCCGAGACCGTACACACGGCCGAGGTCCTCGCTGGAATGCACATTCCAGCGAGGTTCTCGCTGGTTTTCAGCGAGAACCTCGGCCGTGTGTACGGCGGCCCAGGGCTAGATCACACAGCATAAACACAAGCACATCCAGATCTTTAAGATAGGGATACCAAAACAGCAGGCAGCTCAGCAGTTCCCGGATCCACAGATAAGTTTATGCAAATAAAAGAAGGGAAAGACTAGTGCTCTCTGTAGCAAACTGATTTAAAATAACGGTATAAAACTCACATAGCTGACACTCGTGGCAGAGTGTATGGTAAAATGCAGTATGCCCTGGATCTCCAGGTTTCCAGAAGGACAGACGGCAAACACGTGTGAGACGCCGATCGCGGGTGATGTCACGTGACTCCTCCCCCTCGTACGCGTTACGTCCCAGTGGGCGGGACTTCATCAGCGTGGGGCGGAGAGGGAGAGGGAACTGACCAACCTGCCTGCCTGCGCTATCTACCTGCAAACAATGACACTCACTCTGTCTCTCTCTGTTCTCTCTAACCACCGCCGCAACACACTACACAAGGCCGACCTGCAGGCGGCCTTTTATAGTGTGGGGCGTGTACTAAACCCCCTGAGCCACTGCTTGGACAATCATCAGCCAGCGATGCCGCAGTGAATTATGGTCTGTGAAACGTAACTCGAATTTGGCGCGAACTACCCGTTTTGTTTGTATTTCAACAAACAATCGAACGTACGATGTTCGAGTCGAACATGAGTTTGACTCGAATACGAAGCTCATCCTTAATGTCCAGTAAAGGAGAGAGCTGCTGCTTAAAGAAAACACTGCGCTGGATCAAAATCGAGCAAAGGTAGGTATTTGCAGGGGGTGCAGCATTTACAGAAAATGTATTAAACTAATAAAATTTAAAAAAAACATTAGCCTTTAGAACCTCTTTAAACATTTATTAAAGGCTTATTAAAGCTGAGGCTCATTAGATTTCATGAGTGCAAAAAAAAAAAAAAAAACTGCTGTAAAACTCCCTGTGCTCTTTGTCTGCACTGATTGTTATCTGTCACATTATTCCATCTGCCTCTGTAGACTACAGAACACTGCATTATGGAGAACAGGCGAGGGGGAGGTGTTCTGTAGTTCTAACACACCTTTAGTGCTGCATCTTTATATATACAGTACAATGAGTAAAGTGTTCTCTTTTATTAGTACACGGAGTGCCTTACTGTCAGGATCACCAGACAAAGAAAAAGGACAAAAAGCCTGGAAAACAAATGCAGCCACCACATTTAATGACCAGTGAGCTGCAATATATTACATTTTTGTTCTTGAATTTAGATATGGAAACTTGAATTTTGAACATGTCTAAGATGACACATGCAGTATGGCCTTTATATTTTTGGAATGCCTATGAACATAATTGTTATACCAATGCAATTCAGAAGTCAGGGGTACCACCAGGGGCGAACTGACCATTGAGTCACTTGGGCACTGCCCGAGGGCCCCATGCCACTAGGGGGCCCCATCAGGGTAGCCAGGCTTAGTAAAACCAGGGACAGTATGTAAAAATCTGTGTTTTTTTTACATCTGTCCCTGATATGTCCGAAACTGACATGCTTTTGATGTGAAAATCCAGAGATTTTAGCTGCCCCATCTCTGCACTGCCTCCAGCCTCCTGGCGTGGGGGCCCTATAATCTTCTATTGCCCGGGGGCCCCATGAGTTGTCAGTCCACCCCTGGGTACCACACAGTGATTAACATCTAGGTATAATGGCATCTATGTAAAATGTAATATGCTTAATGTGTTTATTTTCTTAGGATTGCCAGTGCCATCTAGTGGCAATAATGTGGTATTTATCTGAAAAAACTTTAATCAGTTAAAATACCACATTATTGCCACTAGATGGAGGTGAAACTTTTTTACACATAGACGCCTATAGGATTCTTTAGCCTGTTAAGAAGCAAGGGGTTAAGAGCTCATGTCATTCAATCTTGTTTAGGTGTTCTTCACAATCCAACCTTAACCACTTCCTTACTGGGCATGTATACCCCCTTCCTGACCAGGTGAAATTTCAGCTTGCGGCACTGCGTCGCTTTAACTGACAATTGCGCGGTCGTGCGACGTGGCTCCCAAACAAAATTGGCGTCCTTTTTTCCCCACAAATAGAGCTTTCTTTTGGTGGTATTTGATCACCTCTGCGGTTTTTATTTATTGCGCTATAAACAAAAAAGGACGACAATTTTGAAAAAAATACAATATTTTTTACTTGTTGCTATAAAAAATAGCCCAATTAAAAAAAAAAAATTCAGTCTAGGCCGATACGTATTCTTCTACATATTTTTGGTAAAAAAAAATAAAAAATCTCAATAAGCGACTGGTTTGCGCAAAAGTTATAGCGCCTACAAAATAAGGGACGGAATTATTTTTTTTTTTTTACTAGTAATGGCGGCGATCTGCGATTTTTATTGCGACTGCGACATCATGGCGGACACATCGGACACTTCTGACACATTTTTGGCACCATTCACATTTATACTGCAATCAGTGCTATAAATATGCACTAATTACTGTATAAATGTGACTGGCAGGGAAGGGGTTAACACTAGTGGGTGAGGAAGGGGTTAAGTGTGTATCCTGCATTGTGTTCTAACTGTGGGGGGAGGGGGGGTGACTGGGGGGTGACCGATCTGTGTTCCTATGTACAAGGAACACAGATCGGTCTCCTCCTCTCCAGAGACAGGACGCTGTCATTGTGAGAGCCGGCAATGAGAAATGATCTTATATGTTTACATATGAGATCATCTCTCATTCGCTGCACAGATCGCATGGCAAACGGCCACTCTGATTGGCCGTTCGCGGCGATCTGTGATTGTCCAAGGGACACGGCCAGTACAGAAGTTCCCCGCTGCGCGCTCTGGAGCGCGCGCTGGGAACGAAGAAAGGGGCTGCCGTGAAAACACGGCACCCCGGAGAATTAGAACCACCTCTGTGCCCTCCTCCGTGCCCTCCTCCGTGCCCTCCTCCTTCTTTGCTCATCTAAAGTCAGTAGTATAGCTATGAGCATGGATGCCACTGGCATGTTGGCATACAGATTGTTGTGCAACACGTGTGACTGCTCAGCTCCTCACTAACAGTGTTGCTTTCTCTGACATGTAGACGAATTGTCTAATTTTGTACCACCTTTTATATGGTCTAATTTTAGACAGGCCATGCAGCTGTTGCGCACAGAGCGTAGCCTGCGCTGCAACAACGTTCTTTTGTGGATCCCCGTAACTCCCTCATTAGCATATTTGAATAGCAAATCAATGGTCTGTCTAGCGCAGTTTTGCGCGGACGGATGCGCCTGTCTATCAAAATTACGACGGACAAAAAAAAGTAGATTTCTTGCGTATCTCGTTTTGGGGATGCGGAGCATCGAAACGCATGCGCAAATTTAGACTTACGCCGCGCATCTCCTGTAACGCCGTTGTAATCGCTCTGTGAATCTGGGCCATTGATTTTAATAAGGCTGGTTCACATATGTGCGATGCATTCACACTGCACATTGCCCAAAAAACGTGTGTGTTTTCTAGGCATTGCGGTGTGGCTCAGATGCAAATTCAGGCCAATTATCTTCTATAGGCACACATCTGATTCACAGATGTGTTCAGTTCTCATCAGGATTTCTCTCCTTCTCCTCACTACACTTCCCCCTCCCCTTCCCCCCTCCCCCAGGTCTCCAAATTCACAGCTAAAATGAAGATGATCTGCTGAACAGTTCTCTTATCTCTTTGCAGAGATAAGAGAGCTGGAATTTGCACCGCACAAGTGTGAAAACAGCCTAAAAGTGGAACTTCACTCACTTAATGAACAGTATAGAATATTTAGTATAGAATATTTATTTGTTTTAATATTTTGTTTTCATTTCTTCAGTTACTTCCTGGTTTACAGGCTTAGGCAAATTATGTCATACATGTCAGGAGTCTTCAGGAGTGGAGGAGGAGATTTTCCAGCTAAGCACACCCTCATGCCCGCATCCCTGAGCTAAGGGCAGATGAACTCCAGGAACTAAATGTTACATGAATCATCTGCCCTTACTCAAGATGGCCACAGCCAGAAACGCTAGAGGGGGTTTCAAAGTGATTTCACAGCAAAAGAAAGCATGGAGACATGGATGGATAGGGGAGTTTACTTTAAATAACATAAAGTAAAGAGGCACCTTCAGAAAAAATTTAAAGTCAGCCGCTACATATATATCGTAGCGGCTGGCTTTTAACATTAGGACACTTACCTGTTTAGGAATCCACCGGTGTCCTCACCTGAGCAGATTTTTTAACCGTCTATTGGGTGCTGCCGCAGCTTCACAGTCAGTTTCCTACTGCAAATGCACTAAGGGCGCTGCACTCTGTGATTGGGCTGGCTGCGGGGGAAAGGAGGACTGGGGCCGTACTTCCTCCTGAGTTTCCTGCGGCAAACTTAGCCAGACATGGGAGCAGGTACCTGTCAAAAACAGGTACTCACTCCCCCCAAAAGGTGCCAAATGTGGCAGTGGAGGGAGCGGAGGAGGCAGACAAGCAGAACTTCCCCTTTTGGGTGGAGCTCCGCTTTAAATAGCATTATTGGTTTGTGGTGCTCAGTGTAGTTCCTCTCCCCACTCTACTGGAAGAGACATAGAATTGTGTTTGGATGGCAGCATTGTCAACCTGTGGAGTGGTAGTGCATGCTAGAAGTTTTAATAGACTTGATGAACATATTAAAGCCAAACTTCAACTAACACTTTTTTAAGCAGTTAAAGCAAAGTTTTTTTCTTCTTTTTTGGGATAATGGTTGTTTACAAAAATGAATAAAAGCTGAGCAATATAAGTACTTTTGCCAATGGACAGTGGCTTAACTCAATGCGCCAACTTGCACTTTTGCTGGACAACTTGGTCTGTTCAAAGAAGTTGAAAACTCACAGACTTACTGGCAGGATCAAAAGGTGAAAATAAAAGAGAAATGCATACACAGAAAACGAATGCAGCCACCACATCTAAGCGATTGGTAAGTTGCAACATATTACATTTTTGTTTTTGGGTTTAATACCATTCTAAGCAGAGCAAACAGAAGTGATCATATGCAGTCATATGGGGTACCCTAATAATCAAACATGGCTACAATTGTTTCTCATATTCCAATGCTTTAACTAGTTCAGCTCTTTAGATGTATTATGTATGCCCAAAGAGTGACTTGCCAATCACAAGCTGATGGGAGCCACCAGTTTGTGTTCTACTTGTTCAACCCGACTTGAAAGTGAAAGTGATATGTGACTATAGCTGCCAATCACCTTCACAGAGTGGGCAGCCCAGTGCACCCCCCCCCCCCCCTTGCACTGATGGCCCCTGTGGTTCCCAGGCTGTTCCACTCTTACCGGGAGTCCAGGACTGCAACTACCAGTTTCATATACAGTATCTCACAAAAGTGAGTACACCCCTCACATTAAATATTTTATTATATCTTCATGTGACAACATTGAACAAATGACTCTTTGCTACAACGTAAAGTAGTGAGTGTACAGTGTATTGTAAATTTACTGTCCCCTCAAAACTCAACGCACATCTATTAATGTCTAAACCGATGACAACAAAAGTGAGCACACCCGTAAGTGTGGCCACCATTATTTTCCAGCACTGCCTTAACCCTCTTGGGCATGGAGTTCACCAGAGCTTCACAGGTTGCCACTGGAGTCCTCTTCCACTACTCCATGATGACATCACTAAGATGGTGGATGTTAGAGACCTTGCACTCCTCCACCTTCCGTTTGAAGATTCCCCACAGATGCTCAATAGGGTTTAGATCCTGAGACATGCTTGGTCAGTCCATCACCTTTACCCTCAGCTTCTTTAGCAAGGTAGTGGTCGTCTTGGAGGTGTGATTATAATGTTATCATGTTGGAATACTGCCCAGCGGCCCAGTCTCTGAAGGGAGGGGATCATACTCCAGAATGTCACAGTATATGTTGGCATTCATGGTTCCCTCAATGAACTGTAGCTCCCCTAGTGCCGGGAGCACTCAGTCAGTCCCAGACCACGATACTCCCACCACCATGCTTGACAGTAGGCAAGACACACTTGTCTTTGTACTCCTCATCTGGTTGACGCCACACACGCTTGACACCATCTGAAAAAAATACATTTATCTTGGTCTCATCAGACCACCGGACGTGGTTCCAGTAATCCATGTCCTCAGTCTGCATGTCTTCAGCAAACTGTTTGCAGGCTTTTTTGTGCATCATCTTTAGAAGAGGCTTCCTTCTGGGACGAAAGCCATGCAGTGTGCGGTGTATGGTCTGAGCACTGACAGGCTGACCCCCCTAACCCCTTCAGCAATGCTGGCAGCACTCATGCGTCTATTTCCCAAAGACAACCTCTGGATATGATGCTGAGCATGTGCACTCAAAGTCTTTGGTCGACCATGGTGAGGCCTGTTCTTAGTGGAACCTGTCCTATTAAACTTCTGTATGGTCTTGGCCACTGTGCAGCAGCTCAGTTTCAGGGTCTTGGCAATCTTCTTATAGCCTAGACCATCTTTATGTAGAGCAAAAATACTTTTTTTCAGATCCTCTGAGTTCTTTGCCATGAGGTTCCATATTGAACTTCCAGTGACCAGTATAAGAGAGTGAGAGTGATAACATCAAATTTAACACACCTGCTCCCCATTTACACCTGAGACCTTGTAACACTAACGAGTCACATGACACCGGGAAGAGAAAATGGCTAACTGGGCCCAATTTAGACATTTTCACTTAGGGGTGTACTTACTTTTGTTGCCAGCAGTTTAGTGTGTCAGTGCCAGTGTGTGTTGAGGTATTTTGAGGGGACAGCACATTTACACTGTTATACAAGCTGTACAATCACTACTTTATATTGTAGCAAAGTGTCATTTCTTCGGTGTTGTCTCATGAAAAGATATAATAAAATATTTACAAAAATGTTAGAGGTGTACTCACTTTTGTGAGATACTGTATATCCATGCCTTGATCTCCCATATAAACAAAGAAACTAGAAGCAACAATGATTCTATCACTTTTCCGATTTCAGATCCACAGTTTCCTGTCTGGTACAACCCTGGTGTGAAGGGCAGGGGAGACGTTGGGGTCTATTAAACCCCTAATGTCTCCAAAAAGAGTACCTGTGACCTGCTAAATGTTATCACTTGGTGGTTTATTAACCCTATGGTATAACAATCAAGTAAAAATAAATAAAAGAAAAAAGTAAAAAAAAAAAACATCATAAAATACATTAAAATGTTAAATAATTGCTGTAACCTCCATTACCCCGCACACATGCAGAAACGCAAAAACAAGCCCAGGGTGTGCACACGCATGTAAACCATGATCTCACACATGTGACATATTGTTGTGAATGTCAGAGTGAAAGCAATCATTCTAGCACAAGTGCTCCTGGTTAAAGGGGTTGTAAAGGTTTAATTATTTTTTTTATTTTTTTTAACTTCCATAGCAGGCACTTAAGCACCTTCCAGCCCAAGCCAATGTTCAGCTTTCAGCGCTGTCACACTTTGAATGACAATTGTGCGGTCATGCTACACTGTACCCAAACAATTTTTTTATGATTTTGTTCCCACAAATAGAGATTTCTTTTAGTGGTATTTGATCACCTCTGCGATTTTTACAACTAAAAAAAGACCGAAAATTTTGAAAAAAAAAAGATGTTTTATTTTTTTCTGTTAATATTTTTTGTAAATAAGTAAGTTTTCCTCTTTGATTACGGGCACTGATATGGTGGCACTGAGGGGCACCGATGAGGCGGCACTGAAGGACACTGATAGGCGGCACTGATGGGCACTCATAGGCAGCACTGATGGGCGGTACTGATGGGTACTTATGGGTGGCACAGATGGGCACTGATAGATAGGCACTGGGAATGGATGGGCACTGAGGGGTGGCACTGATGGACACTGAGGGGTGGCACTGATGGCATTGCTGGGCATCACTTGTTGATCCCATATTGGCATCTATTCTCATTTTATTTATTTTTTATTATTGCCCCCTTCCCTGGTGGTCCAGTGTGGGCTTCCTTGGTGGTCCAGTGTGGGCATCCGAGGGGGGGCTGCACTGATAAACAATCAGCGCAAACCCCCCTTGTCAGGAGAGCCGCCGATCGGCTCTCCTCTACTCGCGTCTGTCAGACGCGAGTGGGGAAGAGCTGATCAACGGCTCTTCCTGTTTACATCGTGATCAGCCGTGATTGGACACGGCTGATCACGTGGTAAAAAGCTTCCGCCGGAGGGCGCTCACCGGCATGGTATCCTGCTGGACGTCAATAGACGTCCATTTAGGATTTCAGAACCACTTCCCGGACATCAAAATTAATTAAATTAAAATTAAGATTTTTACATGTGTGCAAAAATAAAAAAATAAATGCTCTAGAATTGAACTTATTACTTATGCTGGCCATACACTATACGAAAAATCTGCTGAAATTCGGTAGTCCAGACAGTTCGAACAGTTAGTGGGCACAAAATCAATAATCGTTAAGACGTTTTTGAGCCAAAAAACCGAAGGACAAGTTTGGAAATTTTCTGCCGAACGAACGATAAATCGGAAGGTTAATGTGTTTCCCTTCACACTTTCTGCACTAGGTATATGTAAAAAAAAAAAAATAATCAATTTTTTTATGTATGTCCACTGAACGATTTATCGGTCATTTGCGCTCACGGCAGAACATTTGTTTTTCAAAAGTTTGTTCGGATGATTTTTCATAGAGTGTATGCCCAGCATTACTCTAGCACCAACTTATTCTGTAGTGGTGTACAGTGAAAAGGTACACAGGCAGTAGTTACGATACAGATCACATTAAGAACATAACATGGATAGAAGGCCCATGTGTACAAAAGAGCAGAATTTCTTTAGAAATCACTTTTGCATGGCCTTATAAAGTAAACTCGACCCGTGTGCATATTTCCAGACCAATGACAAATGTCATCAGTGGCAGTTCAGAAGTGAAGGTCACAAGGCAGCAGAATGTGGAGTGTGCAATTAAAGGAATATGGAGAATTTACATTGATAAAACTTTTCGGGACTCTGGTTAAGTTTAGGTAAGCACAATATAGCAACACTTTACGCTACATCCGATCAAGTTAGCGCTACAAATTGCTTACCTTGAGAACAGAGATGATTATTCGAGATTCTCCAGCTTGTATCGCAACAGAACTGAGTGTGGTCGTAGACGGCTGTCCAGACAAACTGCTTTCGCCAGACATGTTGTGCCAAAAATCCAAGTCCACAATTGTATTATGTATACAGAGGCTTAAAGGAACCGTCCTCCACCGTGGTCACACATAAAAATGAAGAGTAAAACTATTGGAAATCATTGAGCAGCAAAGCTCAGGCAGCCTTGAAAGCTGAAGCAAAGAACAGGAGGATAAAAATAGATGGTCCCATTGAGTTTATCATCATGCTGCCTGTGAGCTGACACTCCCCTAACTTTAGAGCAGAGATCTGCTGGAACACTTGTACTATTATCAGAGATGTTGAGGCCGTTTTCAGTCCGTGGGCTTCTGATGCTGGACGAGCAAATGGAAAAAGAATCACTTCAATCACAAGAGCTAAATTTGCTGTCACTTTTCCTATCAGTGAAAATGTTATAATTAGCATTGTGGCTTTTTTATCTCCTGTGTGCATGGCTATATTCATAGCTGGCTATAGGTACATACATCTACTGTCCAGTCATTGTTATCTGTCAATACAACTTCTTCAAGGGCCTGTACAGGAAACATTTTGATTTATTTTTTAATTGCTGTATAAACCTAGTAGTGAAAGCTCGCGCACAGATCTTTTGTACTTGAGCGCCCCCTTACTTTCTGTAGGGGCGTTACACTAAAGTTAGTGGGGAATGGGAGAGTTACGCAGGTCCCATTTACAATTTGTCAAATTTCAGGCTGCTGTCATTTCAGAATAGTCCTGTAGGTCAGTCTGCGCTCCAGGGGTGTGTTCCCACCCCTGGGCGGCAGCTGGCGCTAGAGGGGTTCTGGCAGACTCGTTTTTCTCAGCAGCCAATCAGAGGGGTTGGTTCTCACGCTAGGGCATGCTGGGGGAGGCTATATGTGGGGTTTCTTTTCTGAGGGGTCCAAGTTCCAGGTGTGGCATCCACCTTCAGGGTGCGCGCATCCATGGACCCCGCAGCCATGGCCTACCTGGCCGAAGTTGCGCACCATGCGGAGCTTCACCCTGACATAGAGAGGAGTCCCAGTAGCTGCTGGGTCCCAAACCTTTCCTAGAAGGATCCCAAGCTGGGAGCTGTAAGGTGGGGGATCAGCTTGAGGAGAACCCGGAGGCAGGTGATCCAATAGGGCTTGAAAAAACCATCGGGGATCTGGTGACCAGGAGATTGACAGGTACACTTCAACTGTCAACCGTTGACCCTGACTAAATTCACTGGGAGGACTCGCTCATTCCGGATCACGCTCATTCAAGTACTAGGCTTGTGGCAGAGGCCCGAGCCAGGCCTGTGGCAGAGGTCTGGTCCTCCCAGCTGTTGCAAGTGACGCCTCGGCTGCCAGGCCTGTGGCAGAGGTCTGTCCGGGGGCACTTTACCCACTCTGACTAGAGGGGCGACGAACTAAGCTCATCATTAATGAGAGCAGGATTGCTCTCATTAACACCAGCAAAGTGGATGGACTGTGGGTGTCTATAATAACGCAGTGCAGCGTCCTGAATAAATTGGGACAACAGATGTTAAGAATACAGAAAAAATTTACTTTATAGGCACCAATTATAAAAATACAAATAAATGTATTAACATATAACCCGTGAAGGTTTGTTAAAAAAGAAAACACATACAATACATAAAATAAAATATTAAAAAGAGAACTGCAGTAGCAACTGCAGAGACCATATATTGAGCCAATAAAGGTCCAAAAAGAGTCAACACATCTCACAAGGGACGTGAATAACTGTAATGCATGATACGACAACTGCTACCTATGACTGTGTTGTTTTACCAAATTTGGGCCTCTGTTCCAGCCATGACTGTACTGTGAGTGACCACTATTGTTGTCTGGGGTGTTGGTCCCACCCCAGGCCAAGGGTGACAAAAGTCAAGCCGAGGTGTATTGGGTGTTTTTCCTCAACAGCCAATCAGTGGGGGTTGATCACCTCGCTGTGCATGCTGGGGGAGAGTACTTAATGGTAAGATGTCACTAGTTCGGGGTTGTCGCCTTTGCTGCCGGTCCTGGCTGTCGTCCCACCACCCCCCGCGTGTGGCCCTCATGGCCACGGGTGCGTGTTCAAGTGTTCCTGGCTCCGGGACCACGTTGGTCTGGGGTTGTGATCTACTATGTGGGCCTGGTAGTCAGACTGGGTCTACAATTGCAGAGTGGTCCTGTGCTGTCTGTCCTGAGGGAGGAAGCCACCCGATACAGCACCTGTCTTGGAGAGCACAAGGCTGGTATCTCAGGAGGGGCCTTGAACTTCATCAAAGGACGCCCGATTGCTGAGAGTGATGGTCGCCTGTCAGTTTTGAGATCTCAAGTTTATTCAAAAGAGATCCTGTGTTAAGAAGGATTTTGGACCGAATACATCTCCACCTTTGGGAAGGTCTGTGGCAGAGATTTTGCTAAAGTGTGACATCCTGGCTGCTAGGCTAGTGAGAGAGGCCTATCCAGGTGCGCAATACCCACTCTGGCTAGAGTGGCGATGAAAGCTACATTGCTGGAAGCAGGATTGTTTCCGAACAAAGTTTTACACCTGAACCTACTACCTATTACCCTTCTACCACTTCAGCTACTACTTTTTTCTTCTACCCCGTTGGGTAATAAAGCACAGAAAAAGACACCTAAAGTGTGGGCATTGCAGTTCTTCTCAACTCTCATCGTATACCCTAGACGGCAAAGGAATAGAGGTAACATGCCACCCAAAACAAACCAGCATCTCCTTTGGTAGTGCTACACCTAATTTTGCCACCCCCTTGGCTCCACCCCTGACCCCCCCCCCCCTTTGCCCTGCCCATGTATACCCCACCTTTTTAATGAAGCGCCCAGCAAATGCCACCTTACTAGCACCCATCAATGCAGCCTCACCAGCGCCCATCAAATACAGCCTACCAGCGCCCATCAAATACAGCCTACCAGTGCCCGTCAATTAATGTTTGCTTGCTTCCATTCATTTGGGAGTCATGACACAGACACAGTCCTCCATTGCCACTGTGCCTCTGACATTATGTGCGAACAGAGCAGTGGTTGCCTGCTGATGCTAAAATTTAGCTGCTTGCTGCAGAGAGAGGAGAGTAGGAACAACAGTGGCCAGGCGCCAGGCGCCCTAGGCAGTATTGTGCCCTAGGCACTGCCTAGTTTGCCTAGTGGTAGCACCGGCCCTGTTTGGAGGGACTGTCCCTCTTTTGAGACCACATACCTCTGTCCCTTGTGCAGCTTCAGTGGGTTCTTTGAGTTCCATGTAACTGAGGCTGTGGCAAGGAAAGTGTCCTTTGTCTGCATACTATGAGCTAAAAGGCACCCCTCTTTATTATTTCAGAAATTTGGAAGGTATGGTACCCCATTCTTGTTACCATACCAGTGTTCTCATGTTTCCCTAATAGCTAATATGTTTCCCAATAACAAATTCTGACGGACCCCAAACTATGCGGAGAAATGAGGGCAGTGGTATTGAACACAGTACCATCTTCACTTTCCCTAGAAAATGAAAACAAAATGAATCAGATTTGAATCTGTTGTCTAGGTTGGGCATCCAGAAAAGGTGAAAAGGCTGAACTTCAGCCAGAAATACACTATGGGCCAGATTCAGGTAGAGTTGCGCTGGAGTATTTCGATATGCGCCGCGTAACTGTGAATATGCGCCGTCGTTTCTATGTGGCCGTACCCACCAAACTAGATGCGACAGAAAACGGGCCATTTCCGATCGGCTTAACTTTCCGACGCCAGAGTCTCGTCAGCTCATAATTTCGCTTGGCGCATCAGTCGCGCCTATTGATTTCCCCTGCAAATATGCAAATGAGGGAGATTTCCCAATTCGCGAACGGATTAGCACCATACGCTGGCTACATGCGCCGCACGTATCTCGTCCGTCCGGCGCAAAGTTATTTCTACAAATAGATGCTTTATCTTTACTCCAGACGGCCACAGGTCAGCAGGAGAGCAGCTACAGCAGCGTTACCGACGATAAGAGCTAGCTGAGCACCCCCACTTGCAGGACAACACCTCTATCCATGCTTGTCTGTCAAATTTTACAGCCATGGAGGAAGACATCATAGGTCTCCATAGCCGAGATGACGGCTGACAGCTCCTGGCCTTTAAAGTTCAGCTTTCTCCTGTGTGTTTGCGGGGAACTGGAGCAGCCATCTCAGAACAAAAGTAACTTCACTGCGGGGAGGGGGAACAGGATATACTTTAGTGCTGGAATGGCGCATCTACGGGCGCATTTAAACGCCCAACGGAACGAATTGCGCTGACGTTTCCCGTGAAGTGGTGCCGACGGAAGTTGTGAGCATGCGCACAAGGGGGCGAGTGAAGCCTCACTTACTGCGCATGCTCTGTGGATGATGCGCGGAACGTAAGCCTCTGCGCTGGGCTCTGCCCATCATTTACATATGATCACACCCACTTCCACTTGCATCGGGTTACGCCAGCGCATTTTCGTTACTCCGGCGCAAGTTTAGGAGCAAGTGCTATGTGAATTACAGTACTTGCGCCGAAAGTGTCGGCGGAGTAACGTAAATGAGAAACGTTACTCCAAAGTAAAGAAGCGCACATCTACCTGAATCTGGCCCTATATTGCCAAATGTATTGGGACGCCTGCCTATACACACACATTTACTTTAATGGCATCCCAGTCTTAATCTGTAGGGTTCAATGCTGAGTTGGCCCGCCCTTTGCAGCTATACCAGCTTCAACTCTTGTGGGAAGGCTGCCCACAAGGTTTAAGGCCGCATACACACGATCGGTCCAACCCGATGAGAATGGTCCGACGGACCGTTTTCTTTGGTTCACAGACTGATGGTCTGATGGTCTTATGTGCGTACACACCATCAGTTCAAAAAACTATCGTGCCAGTACGCGGTGGCATAAAATACAACGACGTGCTGAAAAAAATGAAGTTCAATGCTTCCAAGAATGCGTCAACTTGATTCTGAGCATGCGTGGATTTTTAACCGATGGTCGTGCGTACTAACGATCGGTTTTGACCTATCATAAGGCGTACATAAGGTTAAAATTTAAAGTAAGTTGTCTTTTTTTTTTAACCAAAGGTTAAATAACCTATGGGACCTACACACGACCGATGAAAATGGTCCATCAGACCGTTGTCCTCTGGTTAACCTATCGTGTGTACGTGGCCTAAGGCCTAGGTTAACCAGAAGACAATTGTCTGATGGACCTTTTTTACTGGTCCAAACTAATCGTGTGTGGGCCCCATAGGTTATTTAACCTTCGGTTAAAAAAAAAAGACAACTTGCTTTAAATTTTAACCTATGGATTCCTAACCGATAGGTCAAAACCGATCGTTAGTAGACACGACCATCGGTTAAAAATCCTTGCATGCTCAGAATCAAGTCGACGCATGCTTGGAAGCATTGAACTTCATTTTTGCCAGCACGTCGTTGTGTTTTACGTCACCGCGTTCTGACACGATAGGTTTTTTACTGATTGTGTGTAGGCACATCAGACCATCAGTCAGCTTCATCGGTTAACCTATGACAACGATCCTTCAGACCGTTCTCATCGGATGGACTGATCGTGTGTACAAGGCTTTACAGGTTTTCTTCTAAGATTACCTTGTATTTGGCTCCATCGACTCTGATTAGCTTCCCTGTCCCTGCTGAAGAAAAGCATCACCACAACATGATGCTGCCACCACCATGTTTCAAGGTGGGAATGGTGTATTCAGGGTGATGTGCAGTGTTAGTTTTCTGCCACACGTAGTGTTTTGCTTATATGCCAAAAAGTTAAATTTTGGTCTCATCTGACCAGAGCACCTTCTTCCACATGTTTGCTGTGTCCCCCACATGGCTTCTTATGGCTTTCTTTGAACGATGGCTTTCTTCCTGCTACTCTTCCATAAAGGCCAGATTTGTGGAGGGTGCAACTAATAGTTGTCCTGTGGACAGATACTTTCCACCTGAGGTGTGGATCTCTGCAGCTCCCCCAGAGTTATCATGGGCCTCTTGGCTGCTTCTCTGATTAACGTTCTCCTTGCCCGGCCTGTCAGTTTAGGTGGATGGCCATGTCTTGGTAGGTTTGCAGTTGTGCCATACTCTTTCCATTTTCAGATGATAGATTGAACAGTCCTCCTTGAGATGTTCAAAGCTTGGGATTATTTTTTATAACCTAACCCTGATTAAAACTTTTAAGCAACTTTATCCCTGACCTGTCTGGTGTGTTCCTTGGCCTTCATGATGTTGTGTATTCACTAAGGTTCTCTAACAAACCTCTGAGGGCTTCAGAGGTATTTATAATGAGATTAAATTACACACATGTGGACTCTATTTACTAATTAGGTGACTTCTAAAGGCAATTGGTTCCACTAGATTTTAATTAGGGATATCAGAGTAAGCCCAGGTTCACACTGGGTACGATTTAGTTCGATTTGAGATGCGATTTCACATGTGAAATCGCATCTCAAATCGGCGGCAATTGCCGGCAATGACGCCGTCCTAATAGGTGCGACGCAGCATCTGCGGCGCTGCACCGATTTCAAAAAGTAGTTCCTGTACTACTTTTTGCGATTTCAGGACGCGATTTACATTGACATCTGTGCAGAAACCTGCACAGATGTCTCCTAAATCGCTCCGAAATCGGGACTGCCAGAGGGAGTGAAATCGTGCGAGTTCAGCTGAAATCGCGCGATTTCACTCCCGCAGCCCAGTGTGAACCAGGGCTTAAGGGGGCTGAATACAAATGCACACCACACTTCAGATATTTATTTACAAAAATGTTGAAAACCATTCATCGAACTCCTTCCAATTATTTGCCACATTGCGTGGGTCTATAAAATACAATCCCAATAAAATACATTTACCTTTTTGGTTGTAACATGACAAAATATGGAAAATGTAAAGGGGTATGTATACTTTTTCAAGACACTGTATGTATTTTTGCTAATTTGATTATATCTCTTTATATAGTTGTACTGTTGCACTTTAATACTTTCTGAAGAAGCCAATTTGGAGAAACATGCAGAAAATACAAGTGTGCTTGGAATTCAGTACAATGTAACATTGTCTCTTGTCAAATTGTATATATGTACAGTATGTATATTGCCTATATAGCTATGGATTTTAGCTTTTGTATGAATAAAGCACATACATTTTAATACTTACCTCTTTGGTGGATAAATAAATAGTTCATGTAAATCAGCAGCTACTGTGGTCCTGCAACCACCATGGTAGTTACTCATGCTGTTATTCAGTAATGTTTGTAGTTGAATTTAACATACATTTAATTGTTTTTAAAAGTAAATACCTTTATTAAATTGTGTTTTTTCATCTGCCTAGACTTTAGGGATTATGGGAAGAAGTGCAAACACAGCATACACACTCTACTGTATGTGGAATGTGTTGGTGATCAGACCTAAAACAGTGGTAAACCACTAAAGCAATATTCCAGGCAAAAATATCAAGAATCTTTTTTTATATGTTGAAAGGTAAAATAGTAAAGATTTGATTTTTCTGCAATATTCAACTTCAATACAGAGATTTCCCCTGCAGTACATTTTTTGGCACTAGGTGTCTTTAGCCTGATGGCCTGCATCATTCAACCCTCTCCCCCTGAGCCCAAGTTGTCTACACTTACACTCTACGGCCCGAATTCACATAGAGTGGCGTATATATACTCCGGCGTAGCTTATCGTCTTTACGCTATGCCGGCACAACGTAGAGAGGCAAGCATGCTATTCACGAAGAATATGCGCTTCACGTTGCGCCGGCGTAGCGTATAGTTGTTGGCGTAAGCCGACGTAAGTCAAAGTAGGTGGAAGTGGGCGTGATATATTTAAATGAAGCTTAACCCCATGCAAATGATGGCGCCAGCTTAAAAAAATGAACTGCGCATGCGTCGTCTCTTGGACGCATCCCAGTGCGCATGCTCACAGTTATGTCGAAATAGCTGCCTAAGATACTTTCGAACACTGTCTACGACGTGAACGTAACCTACGCACAGCCCTATTCACGTAGTACTACGTAAACGGCGTACACAACGTAAAATTCGGCGGCGGCGTTCCCTGGCCCATACCTTTGCATTGCCTGCTATATGAGGAATAACTTTAAGCCGGATGTAATCCTTACGCAAATCGTGTATATGAAGCGGTCGGGTGCATCTACATTCGTGAATTGTAGTATCTTACTCATTTGCATATTTAAAATGGGAACGCCAAATGCATCCAGCGTAACTATGCGCCCACGATAGGGCGGCATAGGCAAGTTACGTCTGGCGGCTGAAGCCTTGCTTTTCGACGTATCTAGCTTTGTGAATCGGCGCAGAGATGCGACGGCGCACATTTGTACTTACGACGGCGTATCTTTTGATAAGCCAAAGTAAATCCATCGTGAATCCGGCCTACTACTCTACAATTACACTCTACTACTCTACATTTACTCTGCTTACATTTAATAAAAAAATTTAATGGTGTATTAATAATTACAGAGCTGCATTAATTTGTGTCTTCTTTATATATATATATATATATATATATATATATATATATATATATATATATATATATATATACCTAGAGTTCAGCTTTAACCACCATATTATAGCTTATTTACAGAATCTAGAAATTATTTTAATTGACTCTGACCCACATGTATTCAATTCAATACTCTATTAAAGGCCCCATCACATCTGAGCATTTTGTAGCTCAAAGTTACAAAACACAAAACACTCAACATTAAAAATTCCATTGTATTTTGTCTCTCGCTCAAAAAAGTACTTGAGCTTCTTTGCAGCCATACTTGGGCGTTGGGGCCAAAAACACGTGATCCTGCCCCAAAGTTGTGCCTAAAACACACAAAAAAGGCCTTTAAAATCATCTGAATACGCTATGATCAGATGTGAATGTAGTCTTAAGCCTCGTACACATTACCAGTTTTCCCGGCAGGAAAACTGCCAGGAGAGCATTTGGCCGGGAATCCCGGCTGTGTGTATGCTCCCTAGCAGTTTTCCCATCAGGAAAACAGCTGGGAATCCCGACGGGAAAATAGAGAACCTGGCTCTCTATTTTCTCGTCGGGATTCCCAGCCGAGTGTTTCCTGCTGAGAAAACCGGTCGTCTGTATGCTTACCTGTCCGAAGGTAAACCCGCGCATGCTCGATAAGCCTTTGACACATGTGCGGTAGCATACAAGGCATAGCGTACGGTGTAGCAAGATGGTAGTGACAGCATCGAATATGACGAGCACCGGTTTGTCATAGTCGATGACGTCAACGCGTTCTTGCCATTCAAAAGAACGGCGGTTCTTTTGAATGGCTGTCTGTATGCACGGCTTGGCAAGCCTCTAGTCTCTGTCCCAGACAGTAATAAAAAAACTGACTTAGGTTCTGACCTTCCCCACTCATTGCAAAACCAAAAAGCTAAGTTTTTTGTCTGGGTTTGTAGCCACAAAACTTTTTCTTTTACAAAAGTTGTATTAATAGAAAAAAAAGAAACAGTCTCAACATATCAGTACATAAATATAATGGGCACATCAAATATGCAATAGGAAGGGGGGGGGGTCCCAGTAAGAAGGGGATGAGAGGGGGGTATCCAGAAGTCCCTAAATTGAAAAAAGTTGAGTGTCAAATCTAGAAGGTTGGTGACTCGTTATCCAAGGCTGCCAAGCCTTGAGAAATTTACTGTGGGTATCAGAGGTGAGAGACATCAGCTTCTCATTTATCATAATATCATTCATTCGATTTTTGACTGCCTCGAAGCTGAGCACCGGGGTTTTCCAGGCCCTCGCAATAGTCAATTTTCGTGGCACTAAATAGGTGCTAAGCTAATTGGCGTTCTGGATGCAGGAGTACAAGGTTTACATAAAAGAGCTTCATAAGGGTCCCTCCTAAGGTTAGAATGAAACATATTACGAAGAAGGGAATAGACCCAGACCCAGAGTCTGCAGACCTTTGGGCATGTCCACCAAATGTGAGCCATCGTACCCTTCAGGGAACAACCCCGAAAGCAATTAGGGGAATAAGAGGGAATAAAACGAGCTATCCTGGCTGGTGTGTAGTACCACCTGTGAAATATCTTGTATGCATTCTCTAGGATGAGAACATTTCTGGAATTCTTCATAAGAGAAACCGTCATGATCTGCCAGTCCTCCGGATCCAGTTTTTTACCTAAGTCTTCCTCCCATTGGAGATGATTTACTCTAACTGGGGGTTTCCTAGAGGAGATACTAGAGGAATAAATTAAAGAAATCAAACCTGGAGAGTGGGGTTGGCCCCCTACAAATTTTCTCAAAAGGGGTCAAAGCATAGGGAGTAGGCTGGGCCCCCACAAGTTGTTGGAGAAAGTGTCTGATCTGCAAACAATGTCAAACGTGATTATTCTCATGGGGGTGAGCAGAGAATGGGCATCCACACATCCATTATTCACCCACCAATTCATTATTCACCCACCAAGAGAATTGTTTAGGATTTTCGCAAATAGGGGGGAATAATGGACACTGAGTGATGACACAAAACGTTTTCTTATTAATAATTGTATTGCTTCTGACAGTTTCTGTAATTTCAAAGTAGAACACTTTTTTTCCTTAATCACGTCATCCATCTTATTACAGCTACAATTTGTCAAATTATCTATTTTGTTATTATTCACAAAAATAACATCCTTTCGAGAAAAAAAAAATCAAATCGCACTATAAGAATAGATAAGTAAATCTGAGATCCTGAAAAGTGACTGCAGTCCACAAGCTGTTTTACTAGAAGTAGCAGACATACCAGGAGTTGCTTTTGGTTGTAGATGACAGCTGTGTGATATCTTGCAACAGAGCAGCTGGGAGAGGGACCCAGGACAGGAGTGAGGGCATATATCTGTCAGCCTTCACCACATTGTACTATCTCCAGGCTAAACAACTTGGAGTGTCTGCATTCATTACTACTTGGCACAGTGTTAACTGTTGAATGCAAATTAATAAGTGACTTTTTTGATGTGGTAGCGCAGCGTTTTTAATATATGCAAGATCTGTAATATGTTGTGCTGGCTTATTAAAGGGGAGTTCCACCCACAATTTCACTTTTTAAATATAAATACCCCTGTAATACATCAGCTTAATGTTTTCTAGTAAAGTTAGTCTGTAAACTAAGGTCCGTTTTGTTAGGTTGTTACAGTATTTAGTTTATAATCTAGAAATAGACCGTGGCCATCTTAAGTGTGGGCATCATGAAGCCAGACTGTATGACTTCCTGGATTTCAGCTTTGCATATCTCGCACAGTGCTTAGTGCAGCACAAGTAATGTAATAGGTTTCAGTCAGGTTTGCAAGGACTACTGGGAGACATGATGTCTATCCCAGAAACCCTTGCAAATACCCATGTGACTTAATAGCCTAGGCTAATAAGGAGGAGTAAGTAATGAAGGACTACAAAATAAAGGTATTTACAAGCAACAAAATAAATAAAAATTGTCCATTCTGAACACTATGAGATTAGGGCATGCAGCACAGACAAACATAAAAAATGGGTGGCACTACACCTTAACATGACAACATTACAAAAGAAAGGACATTTAATGAATATGTATTATATTGGGAGAATGGTAGTTCTTTACAACGTATACAGACTAGAGGAAAACTTTGATCAAAATAAAAACAGTAGAACCATGCCAAGTGAATAACTAACTACTTTTACCTTTGTTTTTAGAGCTACCCTCCCCAACCCACCCCTTTCCTGAGGAGTCACTGGATTGTTTGTATCCTCCCGCCCTGCTCCAGTAATAAGGGAAGGAAAGAGTATGCTCAAGGTGAATGTGATTAGCCTGATGGACGCAACGTCTGGGTGCTAGCCCTGGTTCGCTTTTGTGACACTGAAACCCAAACAAAATTGGCTGCACACCATGGTCATTCCAAAAAACTTTATTATGCAATCATTAAAAAAAGGGACCACTATCAGGACACGGTCAGGCTAAAACTGGTTAATGCATTTCACACAGACTAGAGGAAAACTTTGAGAAAAAACAAAACAAACAGTAGAACCATAAATAACTACTTACTTATACCCTTGGTCTTTTTTTAGTGCTACCCCCTGGGTTGTTTGGTTCCTCCTGCCCTGCTCCAGTGATGAGACCACCCCCCCCCCCCCCCAATACCTGGACCCAAGTAAAACAGACATGCCTAGAAACAGCTTCAATGGAATTTATTAAAGATGCTAAAAGCAATGTAAGGAAAAACTGGTTATAGCCAAATGGCAACCATTAATTTCCTCCCAGCTGCCTGTAAAATAGCAAGACCAAACACACTAGACAGGGGGGTAAAAGGAATGATTTTGTAAGTGTGCCCACCCACAAATAAATGAAGGGTCTATAAAATTTATCAGGTATGTTTTAAATGATAGAAACAAACTAAAAACCCTGAAAAAAAACACATAAAACAAATGCTATAAATTACGTTACAGCTCAGTAAGTAAAATACCGTAAGTATTTGATTCCCAAGCAAAACATGACTTAATACTTGGTGGAGAAACCCTTGTTGGCAAGCACAGGGGTAAGTTATTTCTTGTAGTTGGTTACCAGGTTTGCACACATTTTAGGAGGGATTTTGGTCCACTCTTCTTTATAGATCTTCTTTAAATCCTTAAGGTTTCTTGGCTGTGTCTTGGCAACTCGAAATCTCAGCTCCCGCCATACATTTTCTATAGGATTAAGGTCTGGAGACTGACTAGGCCATTTCATGACCTTAATGTGCTTCTTCTCGAGCCACTCCTTTGTTAGCTTGGCGTTATGTTTTTGGTCATTGTCACGCTGGAAGACCCATCCATGACCCATCTTCAGTGTTCTGGCTGAGGGAAGAAGGTTCTCATTCAAGACTTTACAATACATGGCCCCATCCATTGGTCCCAAAGCATAAGGTTTCCACCTCCATGATTGACTGTAGGGATGGTGTTTTTAGGGTAACAGTCAGCATTTTTATTTCTCCAAACACGGCAAAACAAGCTCAATTTTTGTCTCATCTGACCACAGCATTTTTTCCCAATCCTTCTCTGAATTATTTAGATGTTCATTGGCATGACTGTACACATGCCTTTTTGAGGGGACTTGCCGTGTTTGGAGGAAGAAAAATGCAGACTATGACCCTAAGAACACCATCCCTACAGTCAAGCATAGAGGTGGAAACATTATGCTTTGGGACGGTTTCTCTACTAAAGGTGGATAGGGCCATGTATTGTAAAATATTGCATGAGAACCTTCCTCCCTCAGCCAACACAATGAAGATGGGTCATGGATGGGTCTTCCAGCATGACAATTAAACATTCCAACAAGGCAGCAAAGTAGACATGTGCAATTTGTTTTGATTTTTTTTATAAAATTTGAAAGAACGAAAACACGAAATTTGAAAATCTAAAAGTTTAAAAATTAGAAGATCAGAAAGTTAGAAAATCAGAAAATAAGAACCAAAATCCAAAAAATCGAAAGAACGAAAATGCGAAAATTAGAAAATGAGAACAACATTTTGAAAATCAGAAAATATGAAAGAACGAAAATCCATTAATAAAAACGAAAATTTGAAAATCCGAAAGAACAAAAAAAATTTGGATAATTTCTATTATAATTAAAATATTAAGTTTATTAATCATATTACAGTTTTGTTATTATTATTACTTATTAATAATAAAAACAATAACAGTTATAAACTATTATTTTACAGGTATTAAAAATGGAATTTCTTTTCAAATTTGGCTGTTAGTGAACGTAATGAATACAAATGTATCTAAAGTTACCAATTATCCGGCATTCATTATTTTGGATAATTAGTAACTTCGGATAAATTTGTTTTCGTTTCATTCACCAACAGCCAAATCTGAAAGGAAATTCCAATACCTATAATTTATAAGTCCATCAGACCATTCTCATCAGTTTGACCGATCGTATGTACCCGGCATTACTGATTTTTTCATTTCAAATTTTTGTTCTTTCGAATTGTCAGATTTTCAAATTATTCTGAATTATTGAAATAATGAATATCGAATCTAAACGACTAGAATGTAACAAATTAGAAACTATACAAATTATCGAAATAACGAATACTGCATTTAAATGAATGGACCATAACAAATTCAAATTTATTTAGAGTTACGAATTCATTCGAAATAACGAATATCGATCATAACGAATGATCCGAAAAACTGAAAAAAAAACTAAAAACTAAAAAAAAAAATTTCGGCAGTGCACGTCTTCAACAATAGAGTGGCTCAAGAAGAAGAACATCAAAGTCATGGAGTGGCCTAGCCAGTCTTCAGATCTTAATCCTATAGAAAATTTATGGAGGGAGATGAAACTGAGTTGCCAAGTGACAGGCAAGAAATCTTAAAGATTTAGAAAGGGGTTAAAAAAAAAATTGATGGCCACGGTCTACGCTGTTCATCTGGAGCTTACAGGAGCTCAACAAAAAGAGGAGGAAGCATGGAAAGGCAATAAACCGGGAGAATAGAGAAAGAGAGAGAAGAAACGAGAGAACATAGAGAAGGGAGGGAGATGGGCACCCCAGGGGTTTTTAAGCTGTACCACATGGAACCTTTACAGTTCTAAGAATCGGGAGGTCATTTGAAAAGGTGGGAAGTGGCTTATCCATGGATGCCAAATCTGTTGGAATTTGTCATACATGTCCTAGGGATTGCCATCAATCTTTTGTTAATAAGTGTACTGTGATCTCTGGTTTTAACCTCTTCAAAGCTAAGAAGTGGTGTTTTCCATGACTGCGCTATAATTTGCTTTGTTGCCGTAAAAATGTAAGTAATTAGCGTGCGTTCCCGATGGGTGGCATCTGCGATAGGTTTATGTAAACGAAGATTTCCTTTCTATTGCTGTTGTCGTGCCAACTAAACATTTGGGGCCAGATTCACGTACATCTGCGCATTATTGGACCGGCGTAGCGCACCGCCTTTGCGTTAGACTTGCGCAATGTAGCGGCGCAATCACCCTATTCTCGTCGGTTTCGCGCAGAAATTTGCGCCTGCGCAACGTTATTTCTGAGGCGCAAGGCAGAGTAATACAAATTGGGAAGGACGTGGGCGTGTTACATTGAAATGAGCTGTGACCCCATGCAAATGAAGGGCCGGCCGTCTCGCGCATGCGCGCTTGAAGCAGACCATGGTCCGCACCTCTGTGCGCATGCTCACAACTCGGGAACGGCGCAATCGGTGAAATTGAAAGTGGACCAGGGCAAAATCGTGAACTATGCAGACAGCATAAATAGACAGACACAAACGCACTTACTTTGCAAAAGTACATCCCTTTGTATCCCTCCCTATACAGGGAGTGCAGAATTATTAGGCAAGTTGTGTTTTTGAGGATTAATTTTATTATTGAACAACAACCATGTTCTCAATGAACCCAAAACACTCATTAATATCAAAGCTGAATATTTTTGGAAGTAGTTTTTAGTTTGTTTTTAGTTTTAGCTATTTTAGGGGGATATCTGTGTGTGCAGGTGACTATTACTGTGCATAATTATTAGGCAACTTAACAAAAAACAAATATATACCCATTTCAATTATTTATTTTTACCAGTGAAACCAATATAACATCTCAACATTCACAAATATACATTTCTGACATTCAAAAACAAAACAAAAAACAAATCAGTGACCAATATAGCCACCTTTCTTTGCAAGGACACTCAAAAGCCTGCCATCCATGGATTCTGTCAGTGTTTTGATCTGTTCACCATCAACATTGCGTGCAGCAGCAACCACAGCCTCCCAGACACTGTTCAGAGAGGTGTACTGTTTTCCCTCCTTGTAAATCTCACATTTGATGATGGACCACAGGTTCTCAATGGGGTTCAGATCAGGTGAACAAGGAGGCCATGTCATTAGTTTTTCTTCTTTTATACCCTTTCTTGCCAGCCACGCTGTGGAGTACTTGGACGCGTGTGCTGGAGCATTGTCCTGCATGAAAATCATGTTTTTCTTGAAGGATGCAGACTTCTTCCTGTACCACTGCTTGAAGAAGGGGTCTTCCAGAAACTGGCAGTAGGACTGGGAGTTGAGCTTGATTCCATCCTCAACCCGAAAAGGTCCCACAAGCTCATCTTTGATGATACCAGCCCAAACCAGTACTCCACCTCCACCTTGCTGGCGTCTGAGTCGGACTGGAGCTCTCTGCCCTTTACCAATCCAGCCACGGGCCCATCCATCTGGCCCATCAAGACTCACTCTCATTTCATCAGTCCATAAAACCTTAGAAAAATCATTCTTGAGATATTTCTTGGCCCAGTCTTGACGTTTCAGCTTGTGTGTCTTGTTCAGTGGTGGTCGTCTTTCAGCCTTTCTTACCTTGGCCATGTCTCTGAGTATTGCACACCTTGTGCTTTTGGGCACTCCAGTGATGTTGCAGCTCTGAAATATGGCCAAACTGGTGGCAAGTGGCATCTTGGCAGCTGCACGCTTGACTTTTCTCAGTTCATGGGCAGTTATTTTGCGCCTTGGCTTTTCCACACGCTTCTTGCGACCCTGTTGACTATTTTGAATGAAACGCTTGATTGTTCGATGATCACGCTTCAGAAGCTTTGCAATTTTAAGAGTGCTGCATCCCTCTGCAAGATATCTCACTATTTTTGACTTTTCTGAGCCTGTCAAGTCCTTCTTCTGACCCATTTTGCCAAAGGAAAGGAAGTTGCCTAATAATTATGCACACCTGATATAGGGTGTTGATGTCATTAGACCACACCCCTTCTCATTACAGAGATGCACATCACCTAATATGCTTAATTGGTAGTAGGCTTTCGAGCCTATACAGCTTGGAGTAAGACAACATGCATAAAGATGATGATGTGGTCAAAATACTAATTTGCCTAATAATTCTGCACTCCCTGTACAGCAAGGTGCTTTTGTTCTGTTGCTTATTAGCGTTTGTTTGTTTGTTTGTGACGTGTCTGAGATATTTGGTGACTGTTTTGCCAAATAATTGTTGTCTTTTCTGTGTTTTCTTTGTTGTGTTTTTTTCAAATTTTCTTTTTGCTGGGCATTTTTTTTTTGTGTTGTGAATGTTTTTTGGATGTGGGGGTGATATTCCTGCTGGAAAAGGGGTGTCACCCTCAGTTTTGGTGGAGAAGGGTTCCCCAGGACCAGGGAGAAGTGATCCCCAGGTCCGTGTGAATGGTGTATGAATGTACAGTGACATAATTGTAGCCGTGGCGTGGCGTGGCTGCTCACAAGTCCTGCATGGTGGGCTTGTGCCAATCCAATGTGATGAGGATGTGATGTGTCTGTGCTAGGGACCACAGTGGTGTGCATGCATGCATTCTCATTGTGCCACGATTAATGTGTGTGTTTTAACATGCAAATAATATAAGCTAAAATATTGTCTGATGGCGCAAGGGGAGATGGATAATAGAATTACCTTGGCAAGTGATCTAGATATCAGAATGAATATTCATGAAAAACAAGATGAGTTCATAAGTCCACAGGAAATCCAAGTTAGCAAGTTAGCACTTTAGCGGCAGCAATCCCTGAATAGCAGAAGCATACTCTGTACAAAGGTAGACAAAAAGAAACAAGGATGCGCCCAATCTAAGTGCAATAACGTATTTAATCGATAAAATAAGATACAAAAGGAGAACGGCCAAATGGCTACTCACACATTAAAAGTGGATAATAGGCATGTATGAGACCGTGGATGTAGTCATCATCCGGTGTATGAGGGGTGTCCGCTCATGGTGGTGAGGTGCTGTAGATGGAATACAGCAAGTGGAACAGCCTGGAGGAACTTGTTGGGAGCGCCGTGTACGGCGGCGTGCGTCTCACGATGGAGCGCAAACACAAGCCAGTCTCACCGGAAGTGACGTGGATCTGAAGAAGCAGCTGGGCTGTGAAACGCGTCATCCTATTGGTTCCCTCGTTTGAGCCACGTCACGTCACTTCCGGTAAGACTGGCTTGTGTTTGCGCTCCATCGTGAGACGCACGCCGCCGTACACGGCGCTCCCAACAAGTTCCTCCAGGCTGTTCCACTTGCTGTTTTCCATCTACAGCACCTCACCACCATGAGCGGACACCCCTCATACAACGGATGATGACTACATCCACGGTCTCATACATGCCTATTATCCACTTTTAATGTGTGAGTAGCCATTTGGCCGTTCTCCTTTTGTATCTTATTTTATCGATTAAATACGTTATTGCACTTAGATTGGGCGCATCCTTGTTTCTTTTTGTCTAAATAATATGAGCTGGCTCCTGGCTGCTCTTCCCTCAGAAGACAGGGTAGCCTTGGTTAGGGGGGGTTCCGTATAGGAGTCATGAGATGGGGTCCCAGTGCATATGCAGAGTCACCCTAAAGGGATAAGACAGGAGGATGTTAGTAGTGCATGTGCCCCTTGTGATTTCAGCATCATGGGGGGGACAGTCATGCCTGCCACCCATGTCACTTACCAACCAGCCAGCTGTCCCCATACATGTTCTGTTCGAAATCTATTGGGATGGGGCTAGGATTGTATATGTAGCTGTCATGGGTGGTGTCATGTGTTGGGCTCCTGGAGGGTTGTGGTTAATTCCAGGATGGCATGAGGGGTGAATCTGAAGATGCGAGACACCTCAGAATCACTCATGCCAAAGATGTCTATGCGTGTGTGATATATCAAGTGTTTTAAAGGGCTATTGAAAGATAGTGAGACCGTGTTTGTAATTTGTATGTATGTTATGTATTGATGTATATATGTATGTATATTTTTTGTAAAAATGTTTTTTAAAGCAAAGAAATTTTTTTGGTAAAAAAAAAAAAAAATTCTCTCCCGTACCCTCCTCCGTGCCCTCCTCCTTCTTTGCTCATCTAAAGTCAGTAGTATAGCTATGAGCATGGATGCCACTGGCATGATGGCATACAGTTTGTTGGGCAGCAAGTGTGACTGCTCAGCTCCTCACTAACAGTGTTGCTTTCTCTGACATGTAGACGAATTGTCTAATTTTATACCACCTTTTCTATGGTCTAATTTTAGACAGGCCGTGCAGCTGTTGCGCACAGAGCGTAGCCTGCGCTGCACCAATGTTCTTTTGTGGATCCCCGTAACTCCCTCATTAGCATATTTGAATAGCAAATCAATGGTGTGTCTAGCGCAGTTTTGCGCGGACGGATGCGCCTGTCTAACGAAATTACGCTAGACAAAAAAAAGTAGATTTCTTGCGCATCTCGTTTTGGGGATGCGGAGTATCGAAACGCATGCGCAAATTTAGACTTATGCCGCGCATCTCCTGTTATGCCGGCGTAATCGCTCTGTGAATCTGGCACTTGGTATTTTTCCCTCACTCAATCCAAGTGATTTTGTTGATTATCCCATTTAGAAGTAACTTGTTGTGGTTTAGTTCATATTTTATTTATTTTTGTCAGGGCTAAAAAATGTAAAAAGAAAAAAATATTTTGTAGTCAGGTAAATGTAAAATAATATTGCTTATTCTCTTTTAGAGAGATTGGTCGAGCCATAATTCCTTTTCACATGTATTTCTCTTTTGTTCCTTTGTTGCTAAAAGCTTGTTTACAAATCTCAACAGCTCAAGCTTATATTAACATTCATATTAAAAGTGAATAAGCCAGAGACACACATGTCTCTGAAGTTTCATAAAATTACTTCAGTGGCTGTCAGGACATTAGAACGACTATACACCTTTTTTTGGGGCAACCTATAGTACTCTTGAAATAATTTACAAGATTCTGTGTGCATATACACATTTACACACACACACACACACAACTTTTAAAATAAAATACAACTGACTCAAACCTCATTAGGTTTCCCTATGCCATCCTGCTTTAATAAAAGTAGGCATTTATAAATCTAGTATTTGCCCACAGTTCCTAAATAAGAATTGAATTCCTCAGTTTTAGTTTTGCAGGTCAGTGCTTTTTATATGCAAGATTGTAGGTGAATGGAAAGCATTTATGCTTTTACTGCACTCAGGAAAGTGTTATTAAAGATCCATGCTAATCTGAATTTCAAGGCTCTGTAGAAGTCAGCATTATCTAATGGAGCATTTTCATTATGTACTGTTCAGCAAAATGTCACATAATGTGTTTTGGCATTATTTCATTATTTGTTAGTCAACAAGTACTAATAACCTGCATATCCATTCGAGCTCTAATGCTATAACTAGTTAGGAATCTGCATAAAAGGACTCTGTTCTCTTGCAAATTAATAAAATGTACCATAATTGCACCATTTCAGAACACAAACCTGAAGACACTACTTTTTTAAGGGGTAAGGCATAGGTATGAGAAAAGTCTATGGGCCAGATTCACATACAATTAGATTCGCGTAGAGTATCAGAAATACTCTACGCCGCCGTATTTCATCTGGCTCTACGTGGAATCCCGGTAGATTTTGTCCAGTAAACTACGGCGGTGTAGTGTATTTTTCCCGGCGCAAGCCATCTATGCGAGTAGGGGGCGTGAAGCATTTAAAATAGGCGCGTTCCCGCGGCGATCGAACTGCGCATGCTCCGTTCAGAAATTTCCCGCCATGCATTGCGCGAAATCAAGTCGTTACGTCATTTTTTTTTGAGTAGCGTAGTTTACGGACATTCCTATTCCCGAACGAGTTATGTAAAAAAATAAAAAAAAATTAATTCGACGCGGGAACGACGGCCATACTTAACATGGGCTACGCACCGTTAGACCAGCAAATAGCTGGTCTAACAGTACGTAGCAAATAAATGACGTAAGCGATTGCGAAGGCCGCTCGTATCTTCGTGGATCGCCGTAAAAAGTCATTTGCATATCCCGATGCTGAAAACGACGCGGACTCCTCCCAGCGGCCGCAAAAAGTTTGCAGCGTAGATCCGAAGGCTTACGAAGACGTAAGCCTCTCGGATCGAAGCCCGAAGCCGCCGTATCATGGTTTGAGGATTCAAACTAGTGATACGGCGCGCAAAATTTGAAATTACTCCTGTCTAACACCAGTTAGACAGGCGTAATCGCTCTGTGAATCTGGGCCAATGTTTTTTTATATCTAATATAATGGGCCTAGGAGGTGTCTCATATTGTATGACTTTGCATAAAAATCATAAGAGACAAAAGCAGTGTTTGGTATATAATGGAGTCAGTTACATTATATTTACAGTAGTTATTATTGCATAGGCTATATGTGCATTAAAGGAGGAGGAGGGAGGGTTGACAACATTTTTGGATAAATCAAATCCTTGCATATTCAGGAAACCCTTGCCCTTGATTGGACAGTCAGTTCAGTTTTTGCTACTTATGAAAGGGTATGGCAGAAGCGCTGTAAAATTCTGTGTGCGACTCATGCCCCGTACACACGTGGGGGATTTCCGACGCAAAAAGTTCCCGCCGGCAATCCAGAGGCCAAAAGCCAAGAACCTGCTCGGTCAGTCTTTCCCCCTACACACGGCCGGTTTTCCCGACAGGAAAACTGCGATGAAGCCTTTGGCCAGGAATCCCAGCCGCGTGTATGCTCCATAGGAAAACTGCCAAAAAACGCTGGGCAAAACCGCCGGGCAAAAGTCAGCCGATTTTCCTGGTGGTTTTTGGGCAGTTTTCCCATTGGAAAAACTGAGAGAAGCATACACACGGCCGGGATTCCCAGCCAAAAGCTCTCCTCGCAGTTTGCCCGACGGGAAAACTGATCGTGTGTACGAGGCATTAGAGGTGGGAATCTGTTAAATCTGAATTCTGGGCAAAAACTATTTCAGGACATTAACTACCAAATACTGTCTAATGATGTGTGCCCCACTCATGACTGATGATTATACAATCAGACTTGTATTTTGGCCAGCTTGGTTTAAATGTGTATGGAACCACTCTGCCTTTAGTAGAAGTGTCTAAATCTAGTTTTGCATGGCTGCTTTCAACCAATGCTAACTTATAGTCTGTGTCTTGATCAGCTCTCCTCTAAGCTCAACCTGGCTGTTAGTTCACCCTTCTGTCATCAGTGGCACTGTCACCTCTGGTATCCATGTGAGGTTTCACAGTAAGCCTGGATTTTCCTAGCCATTCTCTGGGAGTTTCCTGTGCTAGTGGTGCATTATTGGAAGGGGTTTAAATGTCTGGGGCTGGTTGATGCAAGCTCTCCCCCCCCCCCTAGGCTCTGGCCTGGGGAGGGTGTATGTGCTGTAGCTGCTTCTTTAGGTCCATCTGTCTAAAGGGGCCTGAAGGTGACGAAGGCCTGGTGCATGGGCCCAAAAGCAAATGGATTTGAGCTGTCCTTCTCTGAGTACAGGATGGAGTCCTATGGAGGCTGGTTGCCATCTCCAGAGGAAAAAGTATGCTGTTGCTACCAGTGACGTCTGCTAAAGTGTTCTAACACAGGAGTGTTGGTCTCAACTTAGTGGTCCTTTAGTGATCCCATTGTAGGTGTATTAAGAATGGTATAATATATCACAGGTGCTCACTGTCCTCCTCCATTTGTCCTCGTGAGGTCCAAGAGTGTGACTTCTTGTAAGTTCTTTGGAGGCGGGGCTGTAGAGACTGAGATTAACTTTATAAGGCAGACTCTGGTTTCAAGACATGTCCATTTCTTTTCCATCATGATAAATGGTAAATATACATCATCACATATATGAAGAAATGTAATGCATAATATATAAAGTTGTATAAGATATTTTTCTTTTTTTTCCCGCTTAGAATGTAAATCCCCCAGATGAAGACCACAATTCAAGGGGTCGAAACGCGTTGGGTTGACCTTATGGATGACCATGTTGTAATGTAATTTCTATGGCAATACCAGAGCTTATTTTTTATAACTCTCTAATAACTATTACTATTGTCTGCTGCTAAAAAAAAAAAGTGGGGGAACTTCCCATTTTGTCAACTTAGTGGTCCTTTTCCTGTGCAGTGATGCATGAAGTACTGGAGTTCTGCTTTAACTCCTTCAGCTCTGGAAGGTTTACCCCCCTTCATTGCCAGGCAATTTCTTGCGATACGGCACTGCAATATTTTAACTGACAATTGCATGGTCGTGCAACGCTGTACCCAAATAAGATTTAAACGCAATGTTCCCCACACACACATTTAAGAAAACCGTCCATTTGCTGTATATTTATCATGTGACCATAAAATAAATATTTCATCACCACTGCGGTTTTTATTTTTTACTTTCTGCTATAAAACATTCATAATAATAATAAAAAAAAATGTCTTCATCAATTTAGGCCAAAATGTATTCTGCTGCATATTTTTTGGTAAAAAATCACAATAAGCGTATATTGATTGGTTTGCGCAAAAGTTATGGGGCCAGATTCAGAAAGAATTGTCAAAGTTTCGGCGGGCGTAGCGTATCTCATATACACTACGCCGCCAGGTTCCGTATTCAGAAAGAACTTGCGCCCTAAGTTAAGGCGGCGTAGTGTAAATGGGCCGGCGCAAGCCCGTCCGTGGACGTATCCCAGTGCGCATGCTCCAAAATCACGTCGGCTAGAGATACGTCGAACACTGATTACGAAGTGAACGTAACTTACGCACAGCCCTATTCGCGTACGACTTACGCAAACGACGTAAATAACGTACAATTCGATGCTGTTCCGACATCCATACTTAACATTGCCTGCGCCTCATATAGCAGGGGTAACTTTAGGCCGGTCGAACGCCTTACGTAAACGATGTATATCAATATGCCGGGCGCAACTGCGTTCGTGAATCGGCGTATCTAGCTCATTTGCATATTTTTAATGGAACGCCGAATGCGTCCAGTGTAACTATGCGCCCACGATACGCCGGCGTAGGCAAGTTACGTCGGACGGCTGAAGCCATGTTTTTCGGCGTATCTTGCTTTCTGAATCGGCGTAAAGATGCGACGGCGCACATTTTAAATTACGACCGCGTATCAGGAGATAAACCGGCATACATTCTTTCTGAATCTGGCCCATAGTGTCTACAAAATAGGGGATAGAATTATGTCATTTTTATTTTATTTTATTTACTAGTAATGGCGAGGACCAGCGATTTTTAGCGGGACTGTGACATTGCAGATGGACAAATCTGACACTTTGTGACACTTTATGGGGACCAGTGACACTAATATAGTGATCAATGCTAAAAAAATGATACTGGCAGGGAAGGTGTTAACATCACTGGCGATTAAAGGGTTAAATGTATTCCCTGGGAGTGCTTGCTGACTGGGGATGCTTTGACTGGGGGAAAACAGATGTCTCACTATGCTTTAGTGACAGAGGCGACTCTAAGCTTTGTGAGGCTTTAGGCAAAAGTTGACATGGGGCCCCACTCAGGCCCATGATGGGAAAAATAATTAAAGGACAAGAGCCTCTTCCCCACAACCCTGGCTGGTGGTTGTGGGGGGTCTGTGGACAGGGGGCTCATCTGAATCTGGAAGCCCCCTTTAACAAGGTGGCCTTGTGGCGACATTGACTGAGGGCATTCTGGGTCATTGACGACACAAGGGGTGATGTCACCGATATTCACTGGTCGTTAGGGACGCTGGCGGCCCCGCTCCTGAGTCAGGGCTCATAACGCTGCTGAGCACAGCAGCATTAGTGTCCCCTGTCCCTCAAAACTGGGGTAATGCATTGGTCAAGTTAGGTGGCCGCGAGGCCCCTGTGAGTGCGAGGCTTTAGGCGACCGCCTAATTTGCCTAATTAAAGAGCCGCCTCTGCTTAGTGATCTACCCCTAAGGGGGAATGTCAGCCCACCCTGTCTTTGGGGGTACCCCTACACTTCCAAGGCTCAGGGGGCTGCTACATGTCTGTATAGTGAGCTCCTCTTGGATTTCTATTGACGTATTTATTCTAAAATTCCATTAGGTATCCTTATTTAAAACCTATTTGCCAGAGAATAAAATGATCAATTAGTATTGGACCTGCATTTATAATATCTTGGTATTCTGTTTGACCCTCGAAATAACAGTTTTATATTCTCTTGTTTTCAGTTCTATATATTAGAGCCTTCTATGGGTCACAAGTGGTCAAGTCATAAAAATCCTTGTGTTTTAAAAGTTTTTTTCTATCTCTTAGCATCTCATGCTAAAATTAGAGAAGACCGCAAATAGGAAATCTGAGGAATTCATTTAATCCCTTAGTTCTTATTAAAGCTTAAAAATGAATTAAAGTGCAATTTCAAATATATGTGGGAGCCAGGGTTATTAAAGGAAAGATTGTGACTCATGCGACGTGCTTTACATATGCTAAGTAATAACAAATAGCTTGTTTGATTGAAAAAATATAACAGTAATAGAGCCAAACTCTTTCCACCTTATCTGAATTAGTAATAATTATAAAGGACACAAAATAATGCAGCACAGTAATTGTGAATGCGTTTTAAATACAAGAAGTGTAAGTACCTAAATTTAATCTGGTATCATCTTTTGCAGTCCCTGTACAGGGAGGAGGAAATAGCAATACAAAGAGCCAATCAGTAAACATGCTGATAGAAGGAGAAAGCAGAGTGAGGGGTCAACACTGTGCTGCTTCCCCTTTCACTATCCAATGACAGAATGGGGGTGGTACATGACAACCTGGGATTAAAGGCCAAAAGTTAAAGGGGGTAATAAACTCAAAACCAAAAATGTAATATATATTGCAGAAAACAAAACACGTGCGTTACCAACTCGCAAAATAAATAAAAAGCTGCTGCGGACACTCAAAAGTGATCCCACACCTTAACCACTTAAGGACCACCAAACGCAGATGTACTGTGACAGGGAGGGCATTCTGAACGGTGGTCTGAGTATGTAAACAAGGCAGACCACTGTTTTGTCAGAGAGGAAGATGGAGATCTTGTGTTTCTGCTAAGCAGCAATACTGATCTCAGTCTTCCTCCAGTTAAGTAATTCCTCACACAGTTAGAAAGCACTCCCTAGGAGCACACTTAACCCTTTGATCTCCCCTGATGTTAAACCCTTCCCTGGCAGTGTCATTAGTACAGTGAGGCCTTGTACACACGAGGGGATATTTCCGCTGAACATGGTCCGACGGATCATTTCAGCCGAAAAATCCCCTCGTCTGTAGGGGCAAACGGACGCTTTTTGCCGGATTCATCCGGCGGAAAAATTTCAAAGCATGCTTTGAAATAATTCCGCCGGATAGCTGGCCGTCAGATATGTCCGCTGGTTAGTACGGCAAACCAGCGGACATATCTTGCCACACATGCGTCGTATCCTGTGAATGGATCCGACGCATGCGCGCGGAAGTGTTTACTTCCTGGTGCGGTGACGTGGCGGTCACGTGGCGGCGTCAACGTCACCGCCGCGTCACCGCGCTGTCCGCCGGCGGGGAATTTGATCCGATGGTGTGTACAGCCATCGGATCAAAACATCCCGGCGCAAATATACGCTGTAAACGGTCCGGGGACCGTTTACAGCGGATATTTCCCCTCGTGTGTACAAGGCCTGATGGTGCATTTTTTTTTAGCACTGATCACTGTGTGAGTGTCACTGGTCTCCAAAAAGTGTCACTTATGCCGCATACACACGACCGTTTTTCATGACGTTAAAAATGGTCATTAAAACCGATCATGTGTAGGCTCCAGAGCATTTTTCTTGATGTGAAAAATGGCCATTAAAAATTTAGGACATGCTGAAAAAAACGTGCATGCTCAGAAGCAAGTTATGAGACGGGAGCACTCGTTCTGGTAAAACAAGCGTTTGTAATGGAGATAGCACATTTGTCACGCTGTAACAGACTGAAAAGCACAAAAACTGAAAAGCGTGAATCGTCTCTCAAACTTTTACTAACACAAAATCAGCAAAAGCAGCCCAAAGGGTGGCGCCATCCGAATGGAACTTTCCCTTTATAGTACAAGGCATCTTCCCTGTTCTGCCTAGTGACACAACACTGATCTTCTGCTCCCTGTTGTCATCGGGAGCAGCAATCACAGTTGTGTCACATGTAGTCCAGCCCCCACACAATTAGAATCACTTCCTAGGACACACTTAACCCCTTCTATGCCAGTATCATTTACACAGTAATCAGTGCATTTTTATAGCACTGATCGCTGTATAAATGACAATGGTCCCAATATAGTGTTAAAAGTGTCCGATCGAAGTGTCCGCCAGTCACGATAAAAATCGATGATAAAAATGCCTCAACTGCAATCTCAGTGTGAAAGCAGTTGAGGCTTTTTCAGGTGCTATTTTTAGCGCTAAAGCGTCTGAAAAACGCAGGGTGTCAAAAACAGTCGTGCAGCTTCTTTGCATCGCTTTAGGGTGTCCTTTTATGAAAGTGAGATCAGCGGCGATCCCGACTCTCACCGCTGTTCTCAGGTCTTACACAGTTTATGAAACTGAGGTAATCAGATGAGAACATGTTCTCATCTGATTATCTCAGCACAGTGAGAATCTGTAACTGACTGTCACAGAAACGGCCAGTTTATGAAGGTGCGATCTCGGCACCTCACTGGCGATCTGTGACAGAATTCTCACTTTCTCCAGTTTTGGGCACCAGTTCTCAAAAAGGATATCGGAGAACTGGAGAAAGTGCAGAGAAGGGCAACCAAACTGATAAGAGGCATGGAGGAGCTCAGCTATGAGGAAAGATTAGAGGAACTGAATTTATTCACTCTTGAGAAGAGGAGAATAAGGGGGGATATGATCAACATGTACAAATACATAAGAGGTCCATATAGTGAACTTGGTGTTGAGTTATTCACTTTAAGGTCAACACTGAGGACAAGGGGGCACTCTTTACGTCTGGAGGAAAAGAGATTTCACCTCCAAATACGGAAAGGTTTCTTCACAGTAAGAGCTGTGAAAATGTGGAACAGACTCCCTCCAGAGGTGGTTCTGGCCAGCTCAGTAGATTGCTTTAAGAGAGGCCTGGATTCTTTCCTAAATACACATAATATAACTGAGTACTAAGTTTTGTAGGTAAAGTTGATCCGGGGTAAATCCGATTGCCTTTCGGGGGATCAGGAAGGAATTTTTTCCCCTCCGGTAGCAAATTGGATCATCGCTCTGCTGGGGTTTTTTGCCTTCCTCTGGATCAACTGTGGGTATGGAGTTGGGTGTATGGGAGGATGTACTGTGCTTTACTTTGTTTTATTTATTTATTTATTTTTTTTTATTTTTTTTATGGTTGAACTGGATGGACTTGTGTCTTTTTTCAACCTGACTAACTAACTATGTAACTTTCTGATTCACCATCTCAGAGGTGGAGAATCAGAGAGAGAAGCACGAAGCTGGCTGAGTATTGTGGAGGAAGAAGGAAGTCTTTTGACTTCCATGCTTCACACACAAGCAGCCATAGAGTCAGAACACATTTTCCCCACCATTACACACCCCAAAATGAGCAGGTTAGAGATTTATAGTGTGTGTATATATATAATATATCATATATATAATCATATAGCATATATATGTGTTTGTGTTTATTTCTATGTTTATTAATAAATTATATATATATATATATATATATATATATATATACACACACACACACACATATATATATGTATATATATATATATATATATATATATATATATATATATATATATATATACACACATATATATATATATATATACATATATATATATATACACACATACATATATATATATATATATATATATATATAAATCTACATATATATATATATATATACACACACACACACACACACACACACACACATATATATATATATATATATATATATATATATATATATATATATATATATATATATATATATATATATATATATATATTATATATATATATATATATGTGTGTATAAATATATATAATTCTACTTGAATTAAAATGCTATGATTAAAGTAATTTTTATATCATTTTTAATTTATTAGTAAAAAAAAAGAAAAAAAGTAAACCCTAAAATATGGTTTTACCCATGAACTGTTCTATTGCAGTTATACAGGGTTTATATTTGTATACTTAAAAAAAAATGATTATAAATGTATTTTTCATTTATATGAATGGTGTATAGCATGGTGCATTACATATGTGGGATTCCATTCATTTACTATACACCATTCACATTTAAATAGGCACATGTATGAGCTTTAAATATTGAAAAAACAATGTTTTTTAATAATTAGGTTAATGTATATTGTTTGGTGGGAATGCAACTTTATTAATATGTGGTGTGTAATGTGTGCTGATTCGTGTTCAACGTGTATTTTTCACTTCCTCATACTGTAATCCCGCTAAATCACGCGAGATTACAGTGAGAGAAGCCGTTCTCAGGAGTTTCCAGCCGTTTGTAGATCGCTCCTCATCTCAACATGAGAAGCGATCTACAAAGTTTCATAAACAGGCACTCAGAGGAGAGCGATCTCCCCTGAGAATGCCTGAGAACTGAATAGCGGTATTTTACCGCACTTTCATAAAAGGACACCTAGGAGCGGAGAATACACCGCTCCTAAAGCGCCCCTGCCCATTGAAATCAATGGGCAGCGCCGCTGAACTGCCGGCAAAGCACCGCTTTGCGTGCACTTTTTACCCTTTTTCGGATGCTAGTTGAGGTTAAAAACGTTGTGCTAGTGGCCAAAAAGCGCTGCAAAAACTACGGTAAAGCGCCGCTAAAAATAGCAGCGCTTTACGGCCAGCGCCCGATTGCTTTCAATGTGAAAACACTCTAAAGGAGTTTAGGGGTGAAAAATCCTCCACAGCCTTCTCTAACACTGCCTTAGTGTCCTCTTCATTCACTTCCATGTGCATCTTGTCTAGGTAGGATATATCAAATCCTCAGGTAGAGACAGGAGAGCTGGAGCTTGGCATTTGTAACCCTGGACAGAGATGGATGTATTAAATGTTAGTCGTCTAAAGAATTGTGACATAGATACAAAAAACACTATCTATGTCAGTTATGCCACTGGTTGCGTGGTGAAATGAAACTAGAGTAGGATGCAGAAACTGGTGTTAACCACTTCAGCTCTGGAACGATTTATCCCCTAATGACCAAGTTATTTTTTGGGATATGGCACTATGTTGTTTTAACTAACAATTGCGCAGTCATGCGACACTGTACTCAAATAAAAAATAAAGTTGCCTGTGCTGGTATTTCATCACCTCTGCGTGTTTTTTTTTTTTTTGCGCTAGAAACAAAAAAGCCGACAATTTTGAAAAAAAAAATACATATATATATATATATATATATATATAGGATATATATATTTGTTACTGTCTGCTAAAAAAACACATCCAATAATAAAAAAATTAAAATCTAATTTCATCAATTTAGTCCACATGTTTTTGGTGACCAAAAGTCCCAATAAGCGAATATTGATTGGTTTGAGCAAAAGTTTTTCATTATACCCCTGAAGAGACCACATACAGGTTAAAACGCGTCGGGGAACGCACACCGTGTTAACATTGTGTAATGTAATAATGGTGTGCATAACTGTATATATATATATATATATATATATATATATATATATATATATATATATATATATATATTCATTGTGGAACCTTTTTATCATCAGACCAGTAAAATGTTTTTATAACATCAATTTTATTTATCTCTACGATATCTATTAATTGTTCATTAAATGATATCTCATACTACCATTGTTGTATTTTCCGTTTGACTCTAAATATTTTGCTGTCCAAAGCTCCATGGGGAAACTTTCCTTTTTCAATCGTACTTTCGGGGTGTGCAGCGCCCTTGTCTCCTGCCTATGTGTCTTTTACCAGCTAACTGTAATATCCATAGACATCTTCCCACTGTAATATGGTCCACATCTCCCGCACTGTATAGGAAGATTAGTGCTTGCTTAGTCTTACCAGAGATGCCAGCCGAACACGAGCAGTTGAGGCCGGGTGATGATGTCAGCGCGCCACTCTAGGCTCACCTAGGCCGCCGACGGGTGGACCATGATGGCTGCCACTCCGGGAGCTAGGTCGAAGCCGTGGCCTTTCCTATGGCCGAGGCAGCAGCGGAGCTCCGCGGATCACATGGTGTGCCGATCCGCATATGGTGACCTGTTCAGATCACGGATCATTTACGATCCGTTGTAGCACTTAGTACCGATCAAAAGAATTTTGATCGATCAAAAAAATTAACGACTAATCGAGGAATTAATATTAGAAGTTGCAGTGAAAGAAAATATACCAGACCAAGTATGTATTCTTAATTATTTATTATCATAAAAGAATGCAGGGCACTTTCAGACACAGATGTACTAGTATTAAATGCAACATACTAAAAAAAGTACTTGAATGAACAATTACTTTAAAAAGGGGGCACCTATTTGAAGAGAACCTGTATAGAGACCTGCATTTCCATTTCTTAAAATAATTGTCTGGTCGTCATGTCGATCCAGTGATTTTAATTATACCTTGGTCACCAACCTGGATCAACTATACTGATAAAGAGCTTTGTGTTGTCTTCAACCATGCTTGCTCTGGGTCACCGTCAGAAAATACCAGATTAGCACAACAGCTGGCAACAAGCATTTTCAGAAGAGAAGGTCAGCAATGGCATCCTTCATATCTTCTTACTACAAGTTTGCTTTAATTAGAAGAAAAAAAAAGGACGACAATGTAATCTGTTCTAAGCCCGCTAGAGCCCCCTAGTGGAAGGGAAATGTCATAGGTACCAGTGTATTAGTTGTCATGTATATATATAGGGCACAGTGCCCAAAAAAATAGAATCCCCTGCATTAGAAAATGAATTTCTGGATGATCATTGCCCTTTATATGTATAATTTGATAAACAGAGATAAGAAACAACCATTTTTTTTTCAAATGCTTTGTATGTAAATAGCTTACAGAGAATTTTTTTTCCCCAGAGACACATGTTTTTTTTTTTTTTTTTTTACTAAAGGCAAATCCACTTTGCACTACAAGATTTGCAACAACTGCACTTCCAAGTGCACTTTGCACTTGTAGTAAATAACCCCCATTGTGGCTGCACATTCAACTCTCCTCCGATTCTACAGGTAGATCTGGAAATATCACATATTTGTATTTTATGACAATTTAAACCCTTTTAGTGTTACAAATCACATCAGTTGAAACAGATAATTTATATTTAAAGTAGAATGTTCTGTGCACCAGACTTGTATTCTGATTATCTGTATCTGTGTTGTGAAAATAACATGTAAATTTTGTAATTTACATAAGACAATCATATGTGGAGTGCAGGCTCCATCTAGTGTTCTTTTTTGGTATTGCTTCAGTTCTGTTTATTTAAATACTGTGTTTGTAGTTAAAGTGGTTGTAAACCACTTTTTTTAACTTTTACCTACAGGTAAGCCTATAATAAGGCTTACCTGTAGGTATAAAGAATATCTCCTAAACCTGTACGGTTTAGGAGATATTCCCCTCGCAATGCGCCGCTGATTGCAGTGGCGCATGCACAGGGGGAATCCACGGCGAAAGGACCGGCATCCGCCAGACCCTGGCCGGATTTAAATCTCCTGCGCGCGGGAGTGAAGTCATCGCCACTCCAGCCAGTCACAGCGCTGGAGGGGCGATACCCGGAAGACACGCCGAGTCAAGATGAGATCTCGCTCGGCGTGCACCAGGTAAGTTCCCTACACCTCGTTCCGAGGTAAGTATTTCATAATGAGCTAATATGCGGTGCATATTAGCTCATTATGGCTTTTCCCTTGCAGGTCTAAAAAAAAAAAGAAAAAAAAAGGAAGTTGTTATTAAACAGGGAATTCTGGGTAGAATCTTAACAGGAAGTGAACAGCCACCATGCTCTGAAAAGACACTGCGGGGAGCAGGACATGTCTTACTCAATCTATCGCCATCACCCCTTAGAGAACTTAAAAAGTACATTTTTACTATCATATCTTGCATTGTATGTCATTGTTTCTGCTATGTATGCTGTATTGTATGCAAAAGTGTACTTATTGAGGTCTATTTCTGTTATTTTGTAGTTTCACCTAGCTTGTTCTAATTAACAGAGATCAAAGAAATATGGTATCTGAAGTTTATGGGATAAGTAGGTTTAGTTAAATGTCCTTGAGACAGAACATAGAACGCTTTCCCCATGGCACTCGGTGGATAGATGAGCTCACCCCCGTCCTTCTGGGCTGGATTCATTACAGTTTTTGATCCGGGCGACGTGGGCAACTTTAGTGATCCTCCCCCTCCTTTACTCTGCCAGACGAATCATGGCGTCCCCTATCCCTATATATGCACACACAGTCTCTCTTCAGCAGTCTGTTCCTCCACAGGCAGGAGATGCGGAGGAGAAACTTTTTCCACCTCTAAGCAGCAAACTAGGTATACATTTCCTCACTTTCCCTTTACTGACTTATTATCATTCATCACTTATTATTCACAAGAAATATAATATCTTCCTGGTTCTTTTTTTTTGTTTTTATTAAAAAAAAATTGTCCCTTGACTCTAGCCGTAAGGTTTTGCGTCTGGGGCTCTTTCACCTGCTTATCTGATTGGAACTTTCACATATGCACAGTGCTATACACCACATAACATTTTTGAATAATAAAATCTATTCATCTTTGAAAATCTTTGTACGGTGCTGACAGTCACCTTCTGTATAAAATAATTTCTGCAACTGTGCACACAATTGTACTCCTCAGTCACGGTAAGCACACATTAACACTTTCAGTTCAACATTACACTTACTCATTTTTCTCTCCTCTTTCTCTTTTTCTGTTTTCTTTCCCCCCTTCCTTTTCCCTTCCCTCATGCTTTTTTCCCCTCTTTTCCTTGTATTCCCTTTTTCTCACACCCCTGCACTTCTCTCTTTTCTCCTTCACCTCTTTAGTTTACTTCCCTGGCACATTTATTATTACCATTTTAATTTTTTCACCCTTATCTATTAATGCACAGTGGCCGACCCTTTTTTTTCTGGTGGGTCAGGCGGAGCATCCACACTGGCTCCCTGGGCTCAATTTTCCCTCAGGACTGACGTTTTACCTATACAGCTTTAAGGTAAATAAAGACATATAAACATATAACAAATCTGACTAAATATATTTATAAAGAACAGAGTAAGGCTGCATTCACATCTAGACGTCGGCGGCAGCGGCGTATTCGGGCGACATGCAATAGGCGTTTTGTCCCCGCGATTTGCGGTGACAAAATGCCTATTGCTTTTTTGCTGGAGGGCAGAATTTTACACTGTCGGCTATGGCCGAACGCCCGATACGCCTGAAAAAAAGGGTCCGGGACTTGTTTCAGGCTTCACGCTTCAGGCGTATCGGCGTTTGGCGTAGAGATGTGAATGGAGCCGACAATGTAAATTCCCCCCTCCAGCGTATGTCAGGCTGCTTCAGCGTCGGGCTTCAGGCGACAAAACGCCTAGATGTGAATGGAGCCTTAGGCTGCATTCACACCTTAGCGCGGCGTTTTGCCGCAACAAATTGCGGCGTTTGTTACCGCGATTTGCTGCGACAAAACGCGTAGTTTTTAACCTTGTTTTTTTACAGTTCATTGTCAGCTATGCCCAACGCCGAAGCGCCTCAAAAAAATGGTCCGGGACTTGTTTTGAGCTTCAGGCGTACGGCGTTTCGGCATGGAGATGTGAACTATCTCCATAGAGAACAATGTTAAATCACCCCTCCAGCGTATTTTAGGCTGCACTAGCGTCGGGCTTTAGGCGACAAAACGCCTAGGTGTGAATGGAGCTTTAATGAACATTCCTTTTTGTCTCCATCCTCGACCCACTGTTACCCTTCCCCTCCCTCCCTACCTTCTCCTTTTGTCTTTTTCCCCTTTTCCCTCCCCTCTCTCTTCCTCCCCTTGTCCCTTTTTCTAGGTCTTTCTTCCTCCTCTCTCCCTCCCTCTTCTTTCCCCTCCACTCGCCCTCTTCATTTTCTTTCTCTTCCCCTTCCTGTTCCCATTCCCTTTCCCCCCCCCCTTTTTTCCCCTCCCCCATTTCCTCTACTACCTCATTCTGCATTTGTGAGACACTGCTGCACTTACAGGGGCATAAGATGTAACTGCATGTTTTTCTCTCTTTAATGGGATATAAAATTTGTTGTTTTTCTAAAAAGTTTACATATATGTGAAACAACATGATACTGGTATATAAACCGACATATGCTATATATGAAATGTTAATATTTACTCATTACAATTTACCCAAATACTGTATGTCAGTTTTAATTGATGTTTGACAACTCAATGTTAAATGATAATCTATTTGTGCCATTTCTAAGGCCCTGACGAAGCAGGTGTTCCTGCAAAACGTGTAGGCCACATCCTCTATCTTTCATCAGGATCTGCACATCCTGGATACAAGATATAGGGGTCAATTCACAAAGCTTTATTTTCAGATTGCGGGTGTTATTTTAACGATTTTGCACGTTATTGAAGCTAGTTCAATTCACTAAACGATTTAACGCTTTGAAAAATCATCAAATAATGTTTCACTACACAGAACCGATATTTTAAGGTGTGGATCCTGATTTAACAATTTGATCGTTATTTTAAAGAGTCAAATCGTTAAATATGTACAGAAGTGCAATTCACAAAGATTTTTTTGACAGTTATCGATTGTTAATTTAACACCTCCCTCAGGGTGTCGTTATGACATTTCCCAGGCGATATTTTGTTGTTAGAGGAAGCTTTTGGCGATTTTTGTAGTGTAGTAAAGTTTTTAGTAGTGTTGGGCAAGATGGAACCATGCTCTATTTGAACTTAAAATTATCCAGAGGCGAAAAAGAACACGTTAGAATGTTGTTCAGATTTATAAACGTGTATTACGTTCACATACTATTTTGGATGACTTTTCTGAAACCCAGGTGATAGCTAAATTCTGATTATCATCTCCCATGATTTATTCTCTGTATGAGGAAATACACATTGCTTTATAAAAACACACCACTAGAAGTTTTGCACATCACATGCTCAATCTCCATGTGTGTCTTGCTTGTGTCTCTCTCTCTCTCTCTGCATCTGCTATTTTCCACATGCAGCTGTTCTCCTCCCCTTCTGCTCCCAGAATGCATCTCTCCAGCATTATTTAACGATCTTAGACATTATTATTACGATTTGGGACGTTAAAATAACTCTTGAGTAGTTAGCATAACGATTGGATAAAGAGTCAGTTGAAAACCATAACGACTATGTTGAATAACGATTATAGCTTTCGTGAATACCATGTTTGCTAGCGTTAAATAAGGAGTGCTAATTTAACAACTGAAGAAAACTAATAACGTTTCTCTTTGTGAATTGACCCCACAGTACACTGTATTTTGTTTTAAATTGCATTCGATTTTAAGTAATCTCTGCCTATGTTTGGCAAATAAAACTTTTTCTACTTTCTTACAATTGTGGTACTCATATTTTTTGTTTATTCTCAATCGAGGCACAATTAAAGTCCCACTACACTCTTCCTTTTTTTATTTTAATTATAGAACTATAGGAAAACCCCCCCCCCCCCCATTTTGGATAGAGTAAGGGAATGTTATAACCATTGCAGAGATTTCCTTTAACTTCCTGTCTCACAGCCTGGCAGGAAGTAAGAGGAAATTCCTGTAAATAAGGGAATTCCTTGGAGACCCCCAGAGACCAGAACTAGTGTCCCAATTGGAAGATTTCTCCTCTCTTACTTTTCTGTGGACAACCCAAAACGTGGGATTTTCTTTTACTTTCAATAACAATGGTAAATAGGTCAAATAGTCAAGGTGATTCTTCCTAATGGGGGCACAGACAGCAATAAAAACTGATAAGCATTCTAATCCCTCTCCACTCTAAAACTATGAAAAAAAGTTTTTCCTTTAGTTATACGTTAAGATTGCTTGCCTGTTGGGTATGCAACAAGTGTGATGAAGAAGGCGTTAGGCCCCGGCCACCCTTACCCACTTGGGACAAAAAGTCGGTCAAACTGGTACAAGAAAATTGCACGCTTACCTTGCATTAGGATTTTCCAGCTCACAGGTCCGAAATGCTGGCAGACAGAGTAATTGTCACTGGGTTCAAATTTATCATACTGCCACCAGATAGGGTTCAGCCTATCAACCATTCACAATAGTAGGGATCACACTCATGATATACAGTAGAACAAACGCCTGTAGCACACAATACAGACAGGTACATCCAGAAATGTACGCTACAGCAGCACTCTTCAAAGAGACTGTGATTCTTTAAGTTCTGTGTTAGTGTATTAGAGACAATATTAACACTTTTAAGAATATTGTTTATTGATAAAAAAAAGGCAAAACAAAATACTTTCATACAAAGGGTAATATAAATGAACAAAGACAATAAGGAAACAGAGATATAAAAAGGAATGAAGGGTGAAAATACTTAATGTCCTGGTTCTGTGCGTTCAGCAGAGTCCAATCAATGAGCACATTTATTATTTATTTTTACTTGGAGCCTGGAAAGCATTGAACCCGCGCTCAGCAGATCATAGGTGCCATGCATGACTCTTCTCAATGTATCTGTCTGCTTGCATCTTGTATGGGCAGACACACACTGACAGGAAGAATGAATGAACTACCAGAGTTCATTGAAACTACAAGCTGACAGCCACAAAGGCTGTTGGGACTTGTAGTATACCATTCAAAGAGGGCTGTGAATGAATGATAAAAAAAGAAAAAATAGTGTACTACAGCGCTAATTAAATAATTAATCCTAGGAACACCAAGATAAAAAACTAAATAACACAGCTGCTATCCATGTGATACCAAATCAAACAGTGAGAAAAATATTATATAATAGGAACCGCTAATATTAACTTATGGGTGTAAATCATACAAACAAACAAATCAAACAAACAAACAAATCAGGGAGAAACAATCTCCATATGTGTTAGAATTCATGTGATTAGTCCTAAATCAGGTGCACAGTGAAGGCAGCAGCACGGATTCCATAGAAGAACAAAACATAACATGAATGATGCCCTCCTTCACTGAGAGTGTGGATCCCAGTCCTTCAAACTGTGAATCAGGTGATCAGGCACTCGTATGCGGATAGATATGAAAAAAAGGAAAAAGAAAACCTCATTGCACAAACATCAAATAGCAGGCGGATAATGCGATCCAAAAACATCAACAGATGCACTCACGAATCCCCGCTTAGCATAAGCATGATACGCCACTCAGTGTGCTGTCTCCTCAACTCGATCCGATAGGCTCGGATTCGATCGTAGACTCCTCCCTACGCGTTACGTCACGGGCACGCGACTTATTCATGGGTTGCTACGGTGATTGAGGATAGCTTGTGTTTAAATAGCCTCCTCGGTGTCAGCGTGTCATCGGAGTGAGCAACAGGGAAAAAAAAAGGCAAACATCATTGTGGCTACAAACCTTGCACATAGTAGGTTTTATATGAGCGCAAAGGCCGATACATAGATATACAGAATTTTAATACATATATCAAATAAATGAAAAAGATTAAGAACACTACCATTTAAATACCTAAATACCTAAATACGCCATCTCGTGGCCAGGTACTGAACAGAGCATACATAACCATATAGTATACTGATTAAATTAATACAAAATTTATAAATTGTATATATATATGATAATGAAAAAATAAAAAATATATGCTATTACATGTGCATCTACACTGATAATAACAATGGGACCATCACTAAGACCCAAAGAAGAATAAAATAAAATAAAAATAAAAATCATGAGATTAAAATAAAATCTAAAAATCAGAAATGAAACAATTAAGATCAAAAACTATATTCAGGCCATTGGGAGATAAAGTTTGCATCTCATGTATCCAGCGAGACTCAGACTTGCTCAGTTCCCTTATTTTGTGACTGCCTCTCCAGTGTGGATTATATTTGGCAATGGCCCAAAATTTCATTTCTCTGGGATTTTTATGGTGACACACATCAAAATGTCGGGACACATTATGTTTGGGGAAAGCCTTCTGAATATTTTGGACATGCTCCCTGATACGCTTCCACATTGGTCGCTTAGTCCGTCCAATATACTGAAGCGAACAGGAGCACTCCAAAACATAAACTACCCCCTCAGTCCTACAGGTAATCAGGTCCTTTATGTCATATTCCCTTTTGGTAACCGTGGATATAAATTTAGAACATTTTTGTCCATTAAAATTGGTCTGTCTACACGCAAAACACCGTTTACACGGAAAGAAACCTTTTCCTTGGTAGAAGGTAAGTGAATTATTTCTCATTGGCGGGTCAGGGATGTTTTTCGCTACCAGATCCCTTAGGGTTGGAGCTCTTCTATATACCACCCTTGGGTAGCTGGGTAGAATTCCCTGTAGTTGCCTATCCGCTTTTAGTATTGGCCAATGCTTTTTTAGAATGGCTTCAAGTTGCTTATGTTGCGTGTTATAGTTTAAAATAATTGGTAATTCAGTTTCCAGCCTGTTTTGTTTTACTTTATCTTGTACTAGGGAGGTGCGTGGGGTTTCAAACACCTTCGTGATTTGTTCCTGAATAAAATCCTTATTGTAACCTTTATCAATAAATTTCATTCCAATCATTTTTGCTTGATCCAAAAATACCTGCGAATCTGAGCAGTTTCTTCGGATCCTTAACAATTGCCCCTTGGGTATGTTAATTAACCATGGGTCATGGTGACAGCTGTCTACAGGTATGTAGCTGTTTCTTTGGACCGGCTCGAAGTAAGTTTTGGTTTTCAGCTGTTGATTTTCCATAGTGATCTCCAGATCAAGGAACTGAATGGTTGTGTTGCTAATAGTATAGGTAAGTTTAATATTTTTTTGGTTACTATTAAGTTTTCCAAAGAATTCTGTTAGGGAGCTCTCATCACCTTTCCAGATGATGATACAGTCATCAATAAATCTTCTGTACAGTAGGAGCTGTTCGGGCATATTCTCATATATAGATGACTCCTCCCATTCAGACATGAAAACATTAGCAACACTTGGTGCATATTTGGCACCCATTCCAATGCCATTAAGTTGTCGGTAATACTCTGATTTGTACCAGAAATAATTGTGCTGTAGCCCATATGCCAAACATCTTAGGATAAAACGTTTCTGTTTGGATATGAGGTGACCAAAGTTATTTAGTGCCCATTTCGTTGCCCCAATAGCTTCCTGGTGGTTTATAACCGTATACAATGATGCCACATCGGCCGTGGCTAGTAGGTAACCACAATCAGGTTCAATTGGAGTACTCTCAAGGATTTGTATCAAATGCTTCGTGTCCCTGAGGTACGCCTTTGTTTGGGGCACTAGTGGCTGTATATATTTATCCACATACTCCCCTAGACGTGAATTAATGGACTGGATACCATTTATAATGGGTCGTCCAGGGGGTTTGATAGAGTCCTTGTGGATCTTTGGAACTGTATAGATAATGGGTACTCTGCACACTTCAGGTATTAGGTATTTGGTTTCTCTTTTGTTCAATACACCTTTTTCTTTCCCTCTATGGATTAATTCAACTAGCTCCTCTTTGTATTCTCCTGTAGGATTGGCTTGTAATTTGATATAAGTGTTCGCATCCTCCAATTGTTTGGCCAACTCCTCATGGTAGTAGTCCTTGGATAGGACCACTATGGCCCCACCCTTATCGGCTGGTCTTATAATTACCTTTTTGTTTTCTTCCAAAGACTTGATACCCTTATGTATGGCCATAGTATTAGGTGTTTTCTTCACTTTGAGATAATCCAAGTCCTTGAGGACCATTTTAGAGAACACTTCTATATGCTGATTATTTAATACTTGTGGATTGAACAATGATTTGTTCCTCAGATAACTCTGTTCCACTCTTCCTGGCATATTGTGTTTTGACTGATCCCTAATTGGCTGTGTAAGCATGTACTTTTTGATATTTAATTTGCGTGTGAACTTTTTAATATCCACATATGTATCGAATTTATTTAAATTCCGCTTGGGGGCAAACTTGAGTCCCTTATCAAGTGTGATTAATTCAGTTGGGCTCAGGAGTACCCCACTTAGGTTAATAATACCTTCTCCTATTGGACCTTTCTTCTTTTTGTGTCCCCCTCTGCATCCCCTCTTTGATTTGGACTTCGACAATAAGTTGCTTCCCCTTGTCGTAAGGGAGGAGACCTCTCTCTCCGGCGATGGTCTAAAAAAGAGGAAGAACGGGGATCCACATCCTCTCTATAGCTAGATAGTGGTTCATATTTATTTTGAGTCTGTATAGGACTTCTTCTTCCATCTTGTTGGTGGTATTCATTACTTGGTGGACCTCGTTGTTGATATGTATAAGTCGGATCCCTTGTATAAAGCTGAGCTTCATGGTAATCCCTTGGGTCCCCTCTGTCTTGAGTGTAATGAGGGTCATTCAGATAACCTTGTGTATATCCCCCTTGGGGTCCATACTGATTTTTTGGGGGGTTGGATGGTTTATGGTTCCCCTTTTTCTTCCAATTAGTGTTTTTTGGAGATTTGGACCGGGGTTTACCATTATTTTTATTATTTTTCCACCATTGTTTCGGTGTTCTCGGCTCATTATGTTCAAATCTTGGTGGTCTAGGTGGTTCAGTGACATAATCTCTTGGATGTCTATTGTAATCATTCTCATACATTCTACCTGGTTCAGGTGTTCTGTGTCTTATCTCTCTTTCAGGAGAGACAATTCGTACCTCCCTGTCAGGTGAGGATGATACTGAGCCACCTCCACCTTGTTTTAGATTCAGTTGCCATTTGAATGTTTGGTGAAGACGATAGTCATTACTGTCCCTAAAGTACTTCCTCCTTTTACGTTGCTTTATTTCAAGGTCCTTTTGCTCCAAGACCTTATTTAATTGGCTCGTGAGTGTTGCAAAGGGTGGGGTGTCTTTATGACTTTCCAAAGAAGTTTTGCATTCAGCTATTAGCTTATTAATGTTAGCAATTTTCCTTTGTTTTCTTTTAATAAGGAAATGCAGAACTTCCAACCCCTTTTCGTTGAAGAATTGATACCATTCTTCAATAGAATCTTTATCCAGTAAACCATCATTGATGGGAATGTCCCATCTGAGTCTTCTAGGGACTATTCCTTCTTTGATGTATTGCTCATGTGTAGTGAGGTCCCACCAAACACTCACTTTTTTCTCCATCAGGTGCCCGAATTTCCTAAAGTTAGTATCCAGGTCACCCGTTTGAGAAATGGTTTTGGTGGTGAAAACTTCTTTTAAATCAATGGTACGATTTTCCATAAAATTAAAGATATCCATAATTGCTGCTAGGTAGTGAGAATAGGTGGTGTGAAATAAGAAAAAATAGTGTACTACAGCGCTAATTAAATAATTAATCCTAGGAACACCAAGATATAAAACTACCTAGCAGCAATTATGGATATCTTTAATTTTATGGAAAATCGTACCATTGATTTAAAAGAAGTTTTCACCACCAAAACCATTTCTCAAACGGGTGACCTGGATACTAACTTTAGGAAATTCGGGCACCTGATGGAGAAAAAAGTGAGTGTTTGGTGGGACCTCACTACACATGAGCAATACATCAAAGAAGGAATAGTCCCTAGAAGACTCAGATGGGACATTCCCATCAATGATGGTTTACTGGATAAAGATTCTATTGAAGAATGGTATCAATTCTTCAACGAAAAGGGGTTGGAAGTTCTGCATTTCCTTATTAAAAGAAAACAAAGGAAAATTGCTAACATTAATAAGCTAATAGCTGAATGCAAAACTTCTTTGGAAAGTCATAAAGACACCCCACCCTTTGCAACACTCACGAGCCAATTAAATAAGGTCTTGGAGCAAAAGGACCTTGAAATAAAGCAACGTAAAAGGAGGAAGTACTTTAGGGACAGTAATGACTATCGTCTTCACCAAACATTCAAATGGCAACTGAATCTAAAACAAGGTGGAGGTGGCTCAGTATCATCCTCACCTGACAGGGAGGTACGAATTGTCTCTCCTGAAAGAGAGATAAGACACAGAACACCTGAACCAGGTAGAATGTATGAGAATGATTACAATAGACATCCAAGAGATTATGTCACTGAACCACCTAGACCACCAAGATTTGAACATAATGAGCCGAGAACACCGAAACAATGGTGGAAAAATAATAAAAATAATGGTAAACACCGGTCCAAATCTCCAAAAAACACTAATTGGAAGAAAAAGGGGAACCATAAACCATCCAACCCCCCAAAAAATCAGTATGGACCCCAAGGGGGATATACACAAGGTTATCTGAATGACCCTCATTACACTCAAGACAGAGGGGACCCAAGGGATTACCATGAAGCTCAGCTTTATACAAGGGATCCGACTTATACATATCAACAAAGAGGTCCACCAAGTAATGAATACCACCAACAAGATGGAAGAAGAAGTCCTATACAGACTCAAAATAAATATGAACCACTATCTAGCTATAGAGAGGATGTGGATCCCCGTTCTTCCTCTTTTTTAGACCATCGCCGGAGAGAGAGGTCTCCTCCCTTACGACAAGGGGAAGCAACTTATTGTCGAAGTCCAAATCAAAGAGGGGATGCAGAGGGGGACACAAAAAGAAGAAAGGTCCAATAGGAGAAGGTATTATTAACCTAAGTGGGGTACTCCTGAGCCCAACTGAATTAATCACACTTGATAAGGGACTCAAGTTTGCCCCCAAGCGGAATTTAAATAAATTCGATACATATGTGGATATTAAAAAGTTCACACGCAAATTAAATATCAAAAAGTACATGCTTACACAGCCAATTAGGGATCAGTCAAAACACAATATGCCAGGAAGAGTGGAACAGAGTTATCTGAGGAACAAATCATTGTTCAATCCACAAGTATTAAATAATCAGCATATAGAAGTGTTCTCTAAAATGGTCCTCAAGGACTTGGATTATCTCAAAGTGAAGAAAACACCTAATACTATGGCCATACATAAGGGTATCAAGTCTTTGGAAGAAAACAAAAGGGTAATTATAAGACCAGCCGATAAGGGTGGGGCCATAGTGGTCCTATCCAAGGACTACTACCATGAGGAGTTGGCCAAACAATTGGAGGATGCGAACACTTATATCAAATTACAAGCCAATCCTACAGGAGAATACAAAGAGGAGCTAGTTGAATTAATCCATAGAGGGAAAGAAAAAGGTGTATTGAACAAAAGAGAAACCAAATACCTAATACCTGAAGTGTGCAGAGTACCCATTATCTATACAGTTCCAAAGATCCACAAGGACTCTATCAAACCCCCTGGACGACCCATTATAAATGGTATCCAGTCCATTAATTCACGTCTAGGGGAGTATGTGGATAAATATATACAGCCACTAGTGCCCCAAACAAAGGCGTACCTCAGGGACACGAAGCATTTGATACAAATCCTTGAGAGTACTCCAATTGAACCTGATTGTGGTTACCTACTAGCCACGGCCGATGTGGCATCATTGTATACGGTTATAAACCACCAGGAAGCTATTGGGGCAACGAAATGGGCACTAAATAACTTTGGTCACCTCATATCCAAACAGAAACGTTTTATCCTAAGATGTTTGGCATATGGGCTACAGCACAATTATTTCTGGTACAAATCAGAGTATTACCGACAACTTAATGGCATTGGAATGGGTGCCAAATATGCAAACATTATGCTAATGTTTTCATGTCTGAATGGGAGGAGTCATCTATATATGAGAATATGCCCGAACAGCTCCTACTGTACAGAAGATTTATTGATGACTGTATCATCATCTGGAAAGGTGATGAGAGCTCCCTAACAGAATTCTTTGGAAAACTTAATAGTAACCAAAAAAATATTAAACTTACCTATACTATTAGCAACACAACCATTCAGTTCCTTGATCTGGAGATCACTATGGAAAATCAACAGCTGAAAACCAAAACTTACTTCAAGCCGGTCCAAAGAAACAGCTACATACCTGTAGACAGCTGTCACCATGACCCATGGTTAATTAACATACCCAAGGGGCAATTGTTAAGGATCCGAAGAAACTGCTCAGATTCGCAGGTATTTTTGGATCAAGCAAAAATGATTGGAATGAAATTTATTGATAAAGGTTACAATAAGGATTTTATTCAGGAACAAATCACGAAGGTGTTTGAAACCCCACGCACCTCCCTAGTACAAGATAAAGCAAAACAAAACAGGCTGGAAACTGAATTACCAATTATTTTAAACTATAACACGCAACATAAGCAACTTGAAGCCATTCTAAAAAAGCATTGGCCAATACTAAAAGCGGATAGGCAACTACAGGGAATTCTACCCAGCTACCCAAGGGTGGTATATAGAAGAGCTCCAACCCTAAGGGATCTGGTAGCGAAAAACATCCCTGACCCGCCAATGAGAAATAATTCACTTACCTTCTACCAAGGAAAAGGTTTCTTTCCGTGTAAACGGTGTTTTGCGTGTAGACAGACCAATTTTAATGGACAAAAATGTTCTAAATTTATATCCACGGTTACCAAAAGGGAATATGACATAAAGGACCTGATTACCTGTAGGACTGAGGGGGTAGTTTATGTTTTGGAGTGCTCCTGTTCGCTTCAGTATATTGGACGGACTAAGCGACCAATGTGGAAGCGTATCAGGGAGCATGTCCAAAATATTCAGAAGGCTTTCCCCAAACATAATGTGTCCCGACATTTTGATGTGTGTCACCATAAAAATCCCAGAGAAATGAAATTTTGGGCCATTGCCAAATATAATCCACACTGGAGAGGCAGTCACAAAATAAGGGAACTGAGCAAGTCTGAGTCTCGCTGGATACATGAGATGCAAACTTTATCTCCCAATGGCCTGAATATAGTTTTTGATCTTAATTGTTTCATTTCTGATTTTTAGATTTTATTTTAATCTCATGATTTTTATTTTTATTTTATTTTATTCTTCTTTGGGTCTTAGTGATGGTCCCATTGTTATTATCAGTGTAGATGCACATGTAATAGCATATATTTTTTATTTTTTCATTATCATATATATATACAATTTATAAATTTTGTATTAATTTAATCAGTATACTATATGGTTATGTATGCTCTGTTCAGTACCTGGCCACGAGATGGCGTATTTAGGTATTTAAATGGTAATCATTAGTGTTCTTAATCTTTTTAATTTATTTGATATATGTATTAAAATTCTGTATATCTATGTATCGGCCTTTGCGCTCATATAAAACCTACTATGTGCAAGGTTTGTAGCCACAATGATGTTTGCCTTTTTTTTCCCTGTTGCTCACTCCGATGACACGCTGACACAGAGGAGGCTATTTAAACACAAGCTATCCTCAATCACCGTAGCAACCCATGAATAAGTCGCGTGCCCGTGACGTAACGCGTAGGGAGGAGTCTACGATCGAATCCGAGCCTATCGGATCGAGTTGAGGAGACAGCACACTGAGTGGCGTATCATGCTTATGCTAAGCGGGGATTCGTGAGTGCATCTGTTGATGTTTTTGGATCGCATTATCCGCCTGCTATTTGATGTTTGTGCAATGAGGTTTTCTTTTTCCTTTTTTTCATATCTATCCGCATACGAGTGCCTGATCACCTGATTCACAGTTTGAAGGACTGGGATCCACACTCTCAGTGAAGGAGGGCATCATTCATGTTATGTTTTGTTCTTCTATGGAATCCGTGCTGCTGCCTTCACTGTGCACCTGATTTAGGACTAATCACATGAATTCTAACACATATGGAGATTGTTTCTCCCTGATTTGTTTGTTTGTTTGATTTGTTTGTTTGTATGATTTACACCCATAAGTTAATATTAGCGCATCCTATTATATAATAATGTGAATGAATGATGTGGCTGGGCAGGCGGAGCCCCGCATGGCCATGTTTTTTTCAAACAGTGACAGCAGGCATCCAGAGAAGATGCCCGCTGTCACTGTGGGGTAGGGGTGAAGGGGGGGGGGAGGCTGCAGCTGCTGGAACATGTTACATGCTTCAGCCTAAATACAGGTGACCAGGTGACCTTATCCTTTAAAGAAGAGCTCCAGGCTGCAAATAAAGTGCCCCTTTTCTGGTCCTGTGGAGGGTTAGGACACCAAATCTGAACAATGCAAAGGAGTTGCTGATGGGATATCATCGAGTTTATTACCATGTAGTGGCCACTATCTAAATACAGTTTTATACAGGAATATCTTCAAATACTTACAAGTTGCTTTCTGGTAACGTATATTATTGTCCAGCATAAAATTACCTTTTGAATAAATACAAATATGATAAGTATAGGATGGCTGTTTCACCTAGAAGTGATGTGTCCAGTTTGCCTCCAGTACCTTCTAATATAGTGGTGGTTGGGCTTTAAATGCTGCGAATTAACCGATACAGGTAAATATGCCCCTGCTCTGGTTTTAATATTATCCGCTCAGGACATATGAAAGATTCTGCTAGTCCTATCAAAGTACTGATAAGGGTGTGATGAATGCAGCTAAAAGTTTGTTAATTGTACATGATGCCTTCCTGGGGAAAAAGTAAAACTAATTTCTGGCTGCCATGGATCATCTCACACAGCCCAGTTCATATTATCATCGCAACAAGCAATAGGTTTTGTAATTTTCTTGTAACGATCATGGAGAATTCAAGGGATTGCAGTGCCTTCTCTGTAATGTGGTCATTATCAATTTCTTAGGGAAATATACAACAATCAATATTTTACAATATGCATTTCAAACAGGTTGATGGACAAAATGGAAATGTAATGTTGATTTTTCATTTAATAGTTCCAGACATCTAAGGCTACTATATAGCAGATGTCACATACAGAAGGTAGACTCATAAGGGTTGATTTACTAAAACTGAAGAGTGCAAAATCTGGTGCAGTTGAACATGGTAGCCAATGAGCTTCCAACTTCAGCTTATTCAAAAAAGCTTTGACGAAACTGCACCAGATTTTGCACTCTCCAGTTTTAGTAAATCGGTCTTATAGACTCAAGAGAACTAGTTATGTGCCGTTTTACTAAGGGGGACCTGCTCAGATACCGTACATCTGACATTTTGGCTCGTTGGATAAAATAGGAATTTTAAGAACTATTTTGCTCCTAATTTGTGGAATGTTCCCCGGTATAACAGAATTTCCATGAATCTTCCAGGACAGATTACTTAATTTGGATGCTGCCCTGGAAGATTAGTGGAAATACTGTTACCGATAAGTCTAATGGAGGTTTTCCCTTATCTTCCAGGTTCGAAGGTATCCAAGAGTTCCATCATCAGATGAATCAGAGATAAGATTCTCTGGGCTTATACATTTTAAGGTCAGGTACCCCCCTACCTAGGTTAGAGCCCACTCTAGAAGGTCACTGGCCATATCATGGGCAGAAAGAGCAGGAGTTTCATGGGAACAAATTTCGAAGGCTTCAGTCTGGTCCTCATTCCACGTTTATCAAGAACTACCATGTTCAAATGCTCTCTAGCCAGGACCTGTCCTTCAACAGGAAAGTTCTGCAGGCTGAGGTACAAGGGATGGGATTTTACGATTTGCTTTTCCATTAGAGGGCGAAGCCAATCATCTCTCAAGTATGCTGTCCTGGAAGAGGTGGGAAAACCTTTGTTAAACTTGGTGGTATTGGTATTTTCATGAATATTCCAGGACAGCATTCATATTAAGTAAGCTGTCCTGGGAGACGAGGGGAAAACGTGTTTGTAAATTTCATCTATACCTGTTTGAGAAAGGTTTTAGATCAGGATATGGCAGATGTTATACCCACACAAAAAACACTACCACTGACAGTAGATTACTCATGAGAGTTAAAGATGCTGCCAAGTAATCTGAATATGGGTATAGCTCTCTACTCCAATCTACAGGGAAAAACCCTTAGGCCCCGTACACACGACCGAGCTTCTCGGCAGAATCCAGCGAGAAGCTCGCTGGGAGACATATTCTGCCGAGAAAATTGGTCGTGTGTACACTTTCGACGAGCGTCCCGACGGGAAGCTCGTCGAGCCAAAATAGAGAGCATGCTCTCTTTTTCCTCGTTGTTCAATGAGGAAATTTGGCTCGATGACCTTTTCGACCGCTCATCGGGAACCTCGTCGGGCGGAACGATGAGTTTAGCCCGACTAGGTTCTCGGACGTGTGTACGGGGCCTCAGGCCTCGTACACACGACCGTTTTCCCTCAACAAAATCCATCAAGAAAAATGCTGGCAGAGCTTTTTTGCCGAGGAAAACGGTAGTTTATATGTTTTTCGTTGAGAAAACTGTCGTGGATCTCGACGAGAAAAAAAGAGAACATGTTCCCTTTTTTCTTGTCGGGAGTCAGTTTCCTCGTCCTGTTTCTCGTTGGGCTGTTTTACGACTAAAAGCACATTCGTGTGTATGCTTAGAAACGCACGCATGCTCAGAATAAAGTATGAGACGGGAGCGTACCTTTGGTAAAAGTAGCGTTCGTAATGGAAATAGCACATTTGTCACATTGTAACAGACTGAAAAGTGTGAATCGCCTCTCACCAAACTTTTACTTAACACGCAGTAACATGAGATCAGCAAAAGCAGCCCCAAGGGTGGCGCCAGTGGTATATGGTCCCTCGATTGGCGTTAAATGCTCATCTTTTGGTGTACCTCATTTTGCTTTCCACTATAAGGTCCCTTTGGACCACAAAACTGGGGGCATGTGAGCAGCCTACATGAAGGACTTTGGTTTGCACCAAGTCTTTTTTTCTCTCTCAAGTCTAATCAAACAACCTGTAACATTTTAACTACAACTATTAATAGGTGTCACTACAACCAGTTTCAACAAGAATCCGATTTGTGGATGTTAGCAGCACACACAGTTCCTATTTAATCCAGACACTGAGCTTTAATCTTCCAAATATATATATATATATATATATAAAAAAAAATCTGAAAGTGAAAAAATACATGCCAATAAAGTAAGCAAAATGTCCAACCTTAAAAAGATGGTTTATTCAGCACAAACAGCTTAAATACATTGTCCCATACAAGTAAGAAAACATTTGATTCATGAACATGATATATCAAAGATTTCATGGACAGGTTGTATAATGGCACAATAAAAAATGAAATGTCTTTAGATATTAAGACAAGAAGAAGTACGCTAAATCCTAAGAACAATCCACGTCCTACAAAGACTACGTTATCCACTCAGGGACAGCACTTTTCATATACGTCTCCTCCGCCTTCTAATGATCATGGAGAATCCTTCATTTTAGGTAGCACCATTGAAAAGCATTTGCCAGCTGCTTACCTAGAACCAGAACTACCAAATAAGGTAAAGCTTTTTGAACCCATCTGCTTCCAGAGGGCTTTAGATTATTATTATCCAGCCACGCGTTTCGGGCCCTTTTAGAGAGCCTAAAGGTAGTGTCGAGTGCAGCACTACACTGTGTAATACACTTGATGATTTCACAGCACAGTATATAAGTAAGGCTTTATAGATGTGTTACAATACGCAGAGCAATGATCGGGATGAGAAGATGCTGCTTCATGAGATGGTTGTGAAATGCATTTCAATGTATGACCACATGCTGTAGCTTATGGGGGAAAAAAATCACAGTCCGGTCTCTCTTAACTCTCTCTTATGGAGACATCAGGCTCTAGCAGTTGCTGTTTTTTCAGACAGACCATCTTGATTCTCTCCCTGATGTGTTCTGCTGTGGAGGCCATGTCACTTGGACTTCCAAAATACTGTTCACTTCTGCAAGAAACAAAATGCATTATTTTTTTAGATTTCAAAGCATGCAACTCAGAACTTGATTTTATGTTCACCAAATAGAATTTTTTTCACAGCAGTATGACATTTCACATAGAATGAACACAAAACAGGTTTTCTTGGTTTTGGATAGAATAGAAAGGTTTGAATTTTCCTCCTTGGACAAAAGTCGATTGAAAATCCAAAATTTTAATCGAGTCTGCCAATGGAGCAACCCACAAAATTAATTTAGGTGACAAATTAGAACACTGAAGTAGTCGCCAAAAGAAGCTAGTCCATCATAGAGGCCTTGTATATGGGCATTTATTTAAATCTCATCCTTCTCAAAATACACATATAATTACTTCGACCTGGCACAGTTATTAGATATTTATTCGTTTTACTCTGACACTATCTTATAAACATGCCATTTAAATACTTGATTTCCAGTAAAGACACAGTTCCTTACCAAGTAGTCAGGTTTTCATATGTAGAACCAATTGGAACTTATTATAGCAGCAGCCCCCCAAATACTTATCTGAGCCCCATCGCGACTCAGCAATGTGCACAAGAGCCTTGGCTCTCCAGGGACTCTCCCTCTTTGGCTGAGATAGCAGCAGGAGCCATTGGCTCTCGCTGCTGTCAATCACAGCCAGTGAGCCAATGAGGAAGGGGGGCAGGGCAGAGTTGCGGCTCTGTGTGTAAATGAAGATGCAGAGCAGCGGTTTGGGAATGAGCATGCTTGGGTGTCCCTATAGTAAGCGTTTGCTCTGGGGGCACTTGGCAGGAGGAAGGGGCCAAGAGTTCCTTTAGGGGACATTACAAGAGGAGGATCGGGGCTGCTCTGTGCAGTGGACATAGAATAATATATATATATATATATATATATATATATATATATATATATATATATATATAAAATCTCAATGCATGTTTTAAATCATGTCAACATCAGAATTTGACAACTGGGACTAGAGTATTATACATTTTTTTGGTAGATTTTTATTAAACTTTTTTTATTCTAATGGCAGTATTTCTAAGTACTAGGACCCATTAAAACAATAGTGGATAAGTCAGCAGAAATGGTTTTATTTATATTTGATTCTGAAATTGGTGAAATGTGTTTGCTTGTATAAAACAACTATATTTTGCGGCCATGGAGGACAGGGCTGCGGTTAGAAATTGTGAGGCCCCATACAGCCTGCCTAATAGGGCCCCCCCTGAAAATATCAAACCAATAATTTCACAAAAAATACACTAAAATCATAAAATTGTATTGCTTTGATAAATAAAGTTATGTGTATCAACACAGTTTATTATGCTTCAGTTATGAATGAACACAGTACTGATCCTAGCAACCCAGTTGGAGCTGGCTGCAACTTTGGGGAATATACCCACAGCAGGATGGAGATATTACCAAATGACATTTTTTTTTTTTAACAAAATTAAACCTTTACTTAGATTAATAAACTTCAGTTATGGAGTTTGAGGGCCAGTGTATTTGTTTGAGGGACCCTAGACATCTATTGTCCCAGATGTATAGACTGATCCTCAGAACCCAAAATAATAAGGTACTGACAGGTAAAAATATTAAATTAACTTATTCAACATCCATAAGTTTGCATGTTTAGGAAACGGCTCATAAATTTATGACAAGATGGTATAAGACACCAGTAAGACGAACTCAGATGTATCCAGCGGCGGACACCCAGTGTTGGAGAGGCTGTGAGCAGAAGGGTACATTTCTCGATTTGTGGTGGGAATTGAACCATGGATCGAGAAGGTGACCCCTAGACCTATGGAATTTACACCTCTATGCTTCCTATTCAATGGAACGTCCAACTCCATTAAAGCCTATTGGAAGAGTATTACACCGCATTTATTGAATGCAGTCAAAATTATTAATCCCTAGATTCTGGAACCAGATTTCCTGTCCAACCTTGATGGACTGAAAAAAGGAGGTTAATTGGATAATTGAAGCCAAAAGGTGGATTCAAGTAGTAAAGGGCCAACAAGGGGAATTTGAGAAGACATGGGTGGGCTGGGTACAATGTACATCCGAGATGGTTTGATGGGGAGGTGACATGGAATGGGAGAATATGAGATGTATTAGATTCATAAGGGCCCTAGTACAACTACTTGTGGTTTTACAGGTGGTAAATATCCCATAAGATAGTTTTTGTATCTGGCTTTCTCTTGTAACTCCAATTCTCTTTATATTATATACTATTGAAATATGGAATACAATAATGTATAATATTGGATATGTTGAACTCTAAATAAAATACAAATTTGATTAGAAAAACAAAAAACAAACAAAAAAACACATAGTACTGATCACTCACGGTTTTCATTCAGAAAAGGAAGGGGACGGTACATTACATATTTACTGACCCCTTCCCCAGCTCTCCATATCCTGAACACCCCCCCCCCCCACCCCTTTGTGCCTGCAGCAGCCAGTGGGAGAGTGAAGCTGGTAGAACTGGAGGGGGCAAACAGCAGGGAGAATCTGATGTGGGCAGGACAGGCAGGATGATCTGTGTGGTGGGGATGAGACACACAAGCATCGTTCCTGTAATTGCACCCATGCAGCACTGATCATCCTCCCTGCCCTGCTCAAATCTGATTCCCCCTGCTGCCCCGATTCCCCCTGCTGCCCCCCCCCCCGTGTGCCTGGGCCCCGTACAGGAGGATTGGCGGTACCCCCTTATCAGCAACCCTGCCTCTTTTATCAGAGGTAACAAACTTTTCCCAGACAGATATAAAACAAATTTCTATCTGAAACTCATACTTTGGCGTTGTGGAATTTCCTTATGCCTGGCTCCGCAGTGACTTCACTGCCATGCACCCACTTTACAATTGGCTTTTAACGCAGAAACCTCAGGCCAAAAATGACTGCAATGGGCTAACAGCTCTTTTAGAGCCTCACTTGATATTTTATTTATTGCCAATTCCACACTCTCATTGAAAAGCAAAGCTTGAGAAAGGTCTACCCAGAATAATAACATACCCATCAGGATAAATTACAGGGACTGTTAGCCTATCCAGCAACGATTTTCCAACAGCTTCAACTTCATCAAATTGTTCAAAATCCAACACAGATTCGGGAAGGTCTGGACTTTCTTGTAATATCTGAAGGATGTGGAAAAAGAAAAAAGGTTGGCTAAGTCAATCAGTTTGGTTGTAACATTTTCCAAGTTACATTATGATGATGTAAAGTGAATCCATTATAAAGGCAGAACATCTGTTCGCTTTGATGGAAGCAGTCATTAGCCAGCTTGTGTCAAACGCAAATTCTGAAGAAGCGGCTCAGTGAATAGGTTTGTCTTAACTGATCGTAATCGTACTGCTCTGTCACACAAGTTAAGCAATGTCTACTACCATAAAAAACTTCTCAAAACTTTTGACAGATTCCTTTCAAAATGCAGACTTATTTTTTTCTACCTGATAAACCTATTAAAGCGGTAGTAAACCGCTGAAAAAAACAAAAAAAAAAAAAAAAAACACCTAAAAATAAAAACCTGCAAGACAATAATGCATACTGTGCTAGCTCGCTGGACAATCAACAAATGACAGGAAACAAAAGCGGTCATTCCTCTGCTCATCTGGTTTTCTGTTCCTATCAGCACATTTGCTCGCAGCAGCATACCTGATTGGCCAGGAGTATGAGCTCTGCTGTATATGGATCTACAAGGGGTGCAAGCATCAGACTGCAATACATATCCTTGTCTCACAAGTAGGGATGAGGTCCAGCGTGTTCGCACAGACCACATGCACAGCCCGCCAGGAAGTCTGCATGGCGCTGCGCTAATCACAGGCAGGGAGACATTTCCCGATCTCTGCAGCCGAGTATCGGGACAATGTCTCCCTGCCTGTGATTAGCGCAGCGCCGTGCAGACTTCCTGGTGGGCTCTGCACGTGGACTGTGCGAACACGCCGGAGCTCATCCCTACTCACAAGTTGTTGAGTCATGGAACAAGAATATGCATATTAGTTATCTTGACACTACTGGATGCATGCTTGCTCCAGGTGAAGCCAGGATGACGGCGACAACTTACACGCTCAAGAACCAGCCAGCAATGGCTATAAGGACAGGTTCCCTTTAAATGAAAAAGTTTTCACCAATACGAGTTGAAGCCACTCTGTAGAGAGAGAAGTATTTCCTAATAGATGTTACAGAAAAGTGATGACATTTTGTGTAATAACAATGATTACAGCATGTCCATATCTATCTAAAAGCCCAAACAACAAAGTACATGCACTTAAAACTATTCTAAAGAAATAATTCAATCCACTCCAAATACTTCAATGCTGTGCTCTTGAAAATGAAAGAACTCTATTGTACAGGCAAGGAAGAATGCTCTACAGAAGTGCACGTGACCTTTAAATGACTGAAGCTACTTGGCTTGGGTCATATGCAAATAGCTCTAACCTTTTCGGCGTTAGAGTGAAACGCAAGTGCCATTTCCAGCCGGTGAACCCTCTCTTCTGAGGTTATCGTAAACTGCTTCCATACTCTGTTGAGCTTCGGAAGTGTGTCCCCCGATGACCTCGATGAACATCTCAGAGACTGACACAATACAACTGTGGCTTGCAGTAACTGTCGCCCGTAATCATATGTACTCTGTAGAGAGGACCAAAAGAAAGAGAAAATTATAGATGTAAAGAAACAGAATTATTTGTTCTCATTGCTACATTTAGGAGGTCAGACACTTTACTTTCCAGCTAGAATTATCAGGAAATATTCAGCATGGTTATCTTGTGTTATGATTTAGCGGGCTGGTAAAATAAAAATTGTTATGGAAAAAATAAAATAAAAATTGTAGCAGAGGAAATGCGGATTGCCCATAGAGACTAAGCACCTGTGGTTTTATCATCTTCTGTACTGCAAAAGTGTCAGCTGGAATTTTATTGTTATAAATGTTCATTTTTTCCTGTTCTCTTCTTTTCATAATTTTGTATTGGAGAAATGTTTTTACAACAGAATACATTTTAGAGCACACATTGGTCCTTGGCCATTAGATGTTACATACACGCACGCTTGGGTTTGGGAGGATGGCAATGTTTTGATAATGTGGTGTAAAGTAGAACTAGACGAGGGTATGCATCCCTACATGAAAAAAGATCACTCATCTAAAATGTACGAGTACAAAAATAAATGAATTGGGACTTTAAATATCCGTCTAGTGGACAGATGTACACAACAAAATATATAAAAAAAATATACAAATCTTTGTTCCATTAAATTAAAACCTCATTATAAAAACATACAAATTTGTACGTGGACTTCAATTCTACCACTTGTCTTCCATTTAGGGAAGTAGAGGATGTATGGTATGATCGTCCTCTGAGATTGATGTGTGGGTCGACGCATTTCACAGAAAAATCCACTTCATCAGGACCTCAAATCTCAAGTGAAATTACAACTTGACGCCAAGATAAGACTATAAAATTAAATTACAGATAATATAGTAAGCATGTGTAACATTAAAGTTATATTCTGAAGTGATAGGGAGAAGAGGAAAATAATTAAAGGAAATTGGGGAAACAGGAATGGAAAAAAAAGCAACGTTTTGTTTTTTCTTCCCCATTGCGTTTCCCCAATTCCTATTTTTGCTCTTCTCTCTCTCCCTTCAGGAGATAGCTGTATTGTTACAAATGATGCTTACTATATTATATGTAATTTATTTTATTTATTTCATTTCTAGCATTATCCTAGTGTCCAGTTGTACTTTTACATGAGACTTGGTCCTGATGAAGCAGATTTTTTTCCCCAAAAGTGCCGACCCACACATCAATTTCAGAGGACAACCATACCATACATCCTCTACTTCGCTAAATGGAAGACAAGTGGTAGAATTAAAGTCCATGTACAAATTGTAGGTTTTTAATATGAGGTTTTAATTGAATGTAATAAAGATATGTATATTTTTAAATATATTTTGTAGGGCTGTGGAAATTAAAGATTAATTCCTCGATTAATCGTAATTTTTTTTAATCGATAAAAATTATTTTGATCGGTACTAGTGGTGCAACGGATCGTAAATGATCAGCGATCCGAACCGGTCACCAGATGCGGATTGGCACACCACTTGATCCGCAAGAGCTCCGCTGCTGCCTCGGCCATAGGAAAGGCATGCGGCTACGGCCAGGCTCCCGGAGCAGTGGCCATCTTGGTCCACCCAGCGGTGGCCTAGGTGAGCCTAGAGCGGCACGCTGACGCCGTCACTCGGCCTCAACTGCTCGTGTTCGGCCAGCTTCTCTGGTAGGACTAAGCAAGCACTTATTTTCCTATACAGTGGGGGAGAGGTCTGTGGATATTACAGTGGGGGAGAGGTCTGTGGATATTACAGTGGAGGAGAGGTCTGTGGATATTACAGTGGAGGAGAGGTCTGTGGATATTACAGTGGAGACTATATATGGTGGTGATCTGAAAAATCTTTGTGCGTTATATTTAATCGAAATTAGTCGATCGATAAAAATAAAAAAACGATCGAACACGAAAATGTTCATCAGTAACAGCCCTAATATTTTGTTGAGTACATCTGTCCATTGGAGGAATATTTAAGGTCCCATTTTATTTATTTTTGTTATGGGTTCATTAATATGCCTGTTTTTCACTTCCAGCTTGAAAGTGTTTTTAACCCTTCGATGTCATTAAAGTGTTATAAGAAGGAACCAGCTACATGCAGGCCAAGCAGAAAGGATTCTTCTGTGAAAAATGTATAATTTTGTAAGAAGAGGTCACGTTTACATTGTTCCTGGCGCTGTGTTGCCTGCCTTTTTCCTTGTTAGTGTTGTCCTTTCTGCCCATTGGTGCCAAGGCATCTGAAAGAACCATGTAAATGGACTTGTGACTATGTCTTTCCCTTTGGGGGGGATAGAAAATATAATTGAAAAGGCTTTCAAGGTGCCAAACCCATATCTATTACAGGGATATTCCTCCATTATTTGAACTGCCTCTGAGTAGAGTACTCTGTACTGCGGTGTCTCACTCCTGGAAAATTTACATAATTAGCGCACATCAGCATTTACCCATGAGTTCTTGTAGCACTTTTTCTATAAACCTTTCTAAGATTTGGACAGAAAAAATCTTCAAACCACTTCTTCCACTTAGTTCTGTGTTTTAGTGTGTAATGTAGGTGAGCAATGTTAAACTGCAGCAGAGACTATGGTACAAAATGGAAGTTGGAGGGAGGGAGCCAACTTGTGGGAGGAGTGGCGGTGGTCAGGTAACTGAGGTTTCGTATGGAGAGGTAGTCTGTAGGGTTCAAGAGTCATCCTTCCTGGGCAACTGGGCTACGGTTACTGGCCCTTGACTGTGGCTCAGGACCCTTCCTAGGGACCCACAAATTAGTTCATGTGTGACATATGGCTTCTGTCCTTGACCTATGACAAAGTGTGTCATGGACCCTGTATGTGTAATGGACAGGAGCAGTGGTGCTCAGGTGACTGAGGCCTCTAATAAAAAGGTTTTAGGCTTCCACTCCCGAAATGCAAAACTAAAACTATAGCAATTTTAGTTTAAATGTACTATTTAAACTTATCTTTAAGTAAACACACAACAGAATGACCACAATGGGGGTAAGTTGTCAAGAACCAATTCAATACTAGTATAAAGTCTAAACGGCAGTTACCTGAGCTACATCCACAAATTTTCGGTGCTTTTCTATTAAAATTTTTGTTTCTTGACTGTCGTCTCCCAGTCTCACGTGCGTCTTTAACAAGGCATCTAGTAATTCATTTAACCAGTCTACCGCCTAAATAAGATCAATAAGCAATTTTAATACAGCAGATTACATCTATGACTTGTAAAATCTTCAACGCCACTGCTGGCATGCAAAAAGTATTATGACAATATAAAATACTATCTTTTTACAAAAAAACAGCCTCCTATAGAATTTTTTTTTTTTTATATCACGGAAATAGAAAAGTGGCAGCCGGCAACATCTCTACACTTGCATGTTGACTCCATTGCAGCCATACTGTGCCCACCATTGCAGACACACTGTGCCCACCATTGCAGCCTAGTCTGGGCAGAGGAATGTATGACTGGAGGAAGAGGAGAGCCGCGGGATCACAGAGTGGGATAGCACACTGTTACAGCTTACATTACAATTGTCTCCGCTCTGCTCGATACAGCCCCACCTCCGTGCCTGTGATAGACAGAAGGCACCCCAGCATTTGACCAGTGTTTTGTCTATCACAGTTGATCATTTTAATGTAAGCTGTAACAGCGTGCTATCTACACTCTGTGATCCACAAGACTTTATAGGCATAAGCATTTCACAAACAGTGAGCGTAGTTATGTATATATACATTTAGGCAAGGGTCAGATTCACCATCAAGCATGCACATATACATAGGCAGGAGAGGCATAGAGGTGGCTTTTCCCTTTACAATTATTGGCCACCATTTTTCACCATCATCAGCAGTCCACTCAGAAAGGGGACACACAATCATATTACAATCTTCTAAGCCAGGTTAGGACCAGGAAATTAAGGTAATGTCAAGTGTAGCATGAGTGATCCTAGCAGACCGGTTACTTGGGAGGTGCAATATAGAGGGGGGCTGGGACAGTTTATGTTAAAATGTGGTTTAACACAAGTGAGAAGGGGGCCTTTAGTGTTTACAGGTTCTTTTTGCAAACATTGGCTAACACATGGAAGATTTCATGCCCTTAGGAATTAGACCCTTGTCAAAATGGGAGTCTTTCAAAGCTTTCAGTATCAAAAAACCTAATTGGACATTGAATACAGGTTCTGAACTTTTATTATTGCATTTGGATTTTTATTTACTACTTTAGGTTTTGCATTTTCTTTTTCCAGGTGTACATCTCATGTTTTATTGATACAACTCTACCCTGACTACTTGCAGTCTAGCCTGCTTCAGTTGCTCACTAAATTGCATCTTCTCTGTTCCACACGAAGGATTGTAGTTTCAAAAATGGAAAGAGGGATTATTATCAACTATTACCATTCATATATTTAGCATCAGTCAATCATTTTTATGGCAGGCTTTCTTCTTTCCCTTCCATATTTTCCTTATTGCAGATTTGTGCAAAGCAAAATTTGACATGAAATATAAATTGGCAGACAGTACAGAAAGTGCCTATCGTCTCGGCAAGGAACAGCAAAAGAACTAATAGTCTTTTGGGAAAAGGCTAATGTTAGGTATTTGCATGAGCTATTAGATGTGGTCCTGTATTTCAGATAAAAATAAAGAGAAACACTGCAACCAATCCAAAATCATACCGGACTGTTCTGTTTTCTTCTAATGGAAGCTAAAATCTCAAAAGCTTATGGTCAGCCCCATCTAAAATCAATAGTACTGTATCACCTGAGGCCAGTTACTTCACTGGGTATATGTAAGGGTTCACAACCACTTCAAAGAACAACTTGTACAGGTACAGTTGTCTTTAATGCAACCTTTACCCAAGTTTGAGAATGTAGACCTAAGTATTAGAGGAGTGCTGTCTGTCGTATTAAGCAAGCTGAAAGGAGGCTTTTAGTTAGCTTCAGCACTACTTGAAACTTGTTAAAAGCATGCTAGCAGCTTGTAGCTTCCCCTAAAAACCTTACTAATGGTTTGTGAAAACATATTGTACACACTGATCTAATCAGTATAACGCTCGTATGTACAAGACTTTATAGGCATGAGCACTTCACAAACCGTGAGTGCAGCAGAGGCAAAGTGGCTTTTCCCTTTACAATGCTTGGCCAAATTTTTTTCCCCCCATCATCTGCAGGAATAGTCTTCTCAGAAAGGGGACATTCTTCTAAGCCAGGTTAGGACCAGGAAACTAAGGTAATATCAAGTGAAGGAAAGGACCACATCTAATGGCTCATGCAAATACATAACATTAGCTTTTCCCCCAAAAAGCTAATTTCCCATGAAGGCCCTATAAACATTAAAGGCCCCTTCTTGCGTGTGCGTTAGGCTTCATGTAGACGGGACATTGTTCAAACTCTCCTGAACGATTTAACTCTACAGCTAGAAACGAGCATCTAAAAACGTCCGTTTAGCCGCGTTTACATGCCACAATTACCTGCGTTTGCGTCTAGAAGCGTTTGACTATTTTTTTAAAGTTTTGGTTAAAATGAAAAAATGTCTGTAAACGAAACGCTGCATTTGGCGCTTGAAAAGCCTCTACACACAGCTTTTGAACAAATTTTTTGGGGTTCCAGAAAAAGCCTCTAAACTTAACTGCCTAGAAACCACTATAAACAACCCTGTGTGCTGATAAGATAAGAGGAGAGTTCAGGATCAGTTGACATAATGCCCAACTGCTCCTAAATGTCCGTTTACCAGCAGCAGTGTTCATGAGGCCTAAAACTACATACTCACATTTTACATAAACTGTCCCAGCCCCCCTCCCTAGTGCACCTCCCAAGTAACACCAGTCTGCTAAGGTCACTTATGTTTCATATAATATGCCATTATGCAATGTATACCAGCACAATATGCCTTTACTTTGCAGGTCAGGAGAAAAAAAAAAGAAAGAAAGAAATCCAGCAGTTTAATTCCTCTTTAAAGCGAAGGTTCACCCAAAAATCAACTTTCTGACATTAGATCCAGCATACTGCTAACATCTGCAGTATGCGTTTTTTTTTTGTTGTACTTATCGTTTTATGAGCCGTTGTTATCCGGCTCCGAGCGGGGAATGGGCGTTCCTAAGCCAAGAGGAGTTGATTGACGGGCTGCTAAGGCATGTCACGCCTTCCGAAAATACCCGAGTGTCACTTCGGGTATTTTCGGAAGGCGTGACACGCCTTAGCAGCCCGTCAATTAACTCCTCTTGGCTTAGGAATGCCCATTCCCCGCAGGATTCCCCGCTCGGAAGCCGGATAACAACGGCTCATAAAACGTTAAGTACATAACAAAATAAAAAAAAAAAACAGCATACTGCAGATGTTAGCAGTATGCTGGATCTAATGTCAGAAAGTTGATTTTTGCATGAACCTCCGCTTTAAGCATTTAAGATTTTAGCTTTCATTAGAAGAAAACAGAACCACCCAGTATCATACATTCTAATACAGCAAAGTATTACTTGGAAGGTGCACTAGGGAGGGGGGCTGAGACAGTTTATGTAACACACACAGGTTTTTATTTTTATTTTAAACCTGCGGTTTTCTACTGCTTTAAGGGCCTATGAGGCACATAACCCTGCAGAGAAATGTCATCAGATGCTGCTTGTGGTCCAAACCACTGGTATCCACCTGAAATACTGGCAGAATGAGTGGGGCACATTATTGGGTCACTGTACTTCATTACATTTTACAAACAGATTTTATTTAATAGCCTTAAACAAGGGAAATAATTTGCAGCAATCAGTTTGAGTTCAGCTTGCACTTGTCAGACTAATAAATGTTGACTTCACTAATAAATGATTACTTTAAATCAAGACCTTTTTCCCTACTGCTGCTTGCAGGTTCTGTTTATTTCATTCCTTAAAGTGGTTGTAAAGGCAGAAGATTTTTAATCTTAAAGCATGCTATGCATTAAGATAAAAAGCCTTCTGTGTGCAGCAGCCCCCCTCACCTGAGGTCCCTCTCTGTCCAGCGATGTCCACGACAGGGACATGTGGTGAGGTCATTGGCTGGGGAGGCACTGGCTAGTATCAGAGCCAGATACACACAGGTTACATACGCTGCAAATCTTAGAACAAGAGCAATAATTCTAGCACAAGACCTCGAATTCTAAACACGTGACCCAGAAAAAAAAATCTAAGCGTCTCCTACGGAGATTTAGTACTGATGTTAGGCGCCATTCCATGAGTGTGTGCAATTTTAAAGCGTGACATGTTAGGTATCTATTTACTTGGCGTAACATCATCTTTCATAGTATACCAAAAAAAAAAATTTTTTTTTTTTGGGGGATTAAGAAACTGTTAAAATAAATTGCTGCGCGAATACTGTGCAACATAAAATGTTGCAACAACCACCATTTAATTTCCTAGGTTGTCTGCGAAAACAATATTATATATAATGATTGGGGGTTCTGATTAATTTTCTAACACCAATTATGATTTTTACATGTAGGAGAGAAGTGTCAGAATTGGCCTGGGTAGCAAGGGGTTAATTATCATAAGTAATATACAAATAATTATCATATATTGTTTTTGAGGTAATGTACTATATATTCAAAATCTGTACTCAAGCAGGTGGATTAACGGACACATTACTGAAGTTTGAAGTTGTAGCTTCCAACCAGTAATTTTACAGTAAATAGATAAATAATAAATGATTATGTTCTAACAAATGCCATAATAATATATGATTTAGCTTGAATAAAACAGTACCTTTTTAGCAGCAGAAGATTCTCCCTCTTAACTGTGTGAGAAAAACACGGGATTATGGGTAAATCTTGGACAGCCTCCATTGCAGAATATTTATTGGACAGCTGGGGCCAATGGTAATTTACCATTGGTCCAAGGCTCCAAGCTGTCCATTGAGCTCAGTGCCTCTGACAGTGAGGGGCACTGTGAGCTCATCCCCTAAGTCTGCTGCAAACAGTGGGGGTTATTTACAAAAGGCAAATCCTTGCAGTGCACTTGGAAGTGCAGTTGCTGTAGATCTGAAGAGAAGATCTGAAATGAGGGGAAGCTCTGCTGATTTTATCGTCCAATCGTGTGCAAGCTAAAATGCTATTTTTTCTTATTTTCGGATCTACAGCGACTGCACTGCCAAGTGCACTAGTGCAAAGTGGATTTGCCTTTCATAAATAACCCCCAGTGTGTGTCAGCTTGTATTTAAACTGGCCATGCTGTATGTAGCTTCTGCCAGACTGAAGGAGCCCAGTATGCCTGGAACCATAGGAGCCACAAAATTTGACCAATGGTGGGGTCAAAGTCAGCTAGCCAATCATGGGAGAGAGGGGGCGGGGCCCAGTCTCTGTGTATGAATGGACACAGGGAGCTGTGACTCAGCTTGGGTGCTCCGGCTGCTCTGTGCAAATCCATTGCACAGAGCAGGTAAGTAGGACATGTTTCTTATTTTTATAGGGGGGGGGGGGGCAAGACTTTACAATCACTTTAAAGAAGGAACAATTTTTTATATTAACAAAAAACATTCCCCATTCTGATGGTTGGCCCCTTTGTTCCCAAAAGCACCTCTACATACTTGCTGTATCTCCTTCCCCCATTTAAGGCCCAAATTATGGGAGTTCCTGTGGTGAAGGTATAGTTAGAACACTGCGGCTCTGTGTAAAATATCCGCTGATGTCCTGTATCAAGTAAAAGCAGCTGCAGATACTCTACACAGAGCGGTAGCTATGTGTGATCCTTTATGGTTATGAATAAACAATCAGGGTTGATTGTTCATTCATAATATTGAAAGATCACGTATAGCTGCTTCTTACACATAGCACAGCACTGCTGCAGTGCTGTGTGAGCTTTCACTTTTATAAATGATACCACGTACAACACAGCCTTGACAGAGTGGATTGCTAATTCATTAAACCAAAAGATCACTGAGAATTGAGACGATGTGATCAATAGGTTGGGCTGTGAATGTGTAAAAGCACTATGGACACAGCGCCAGTCTTCAGTGACCAGATAGGTCAATTGCGAATCTTCCTCTTGTCTAACGGCATTGCTGGACTTAGGGGATGGGGCAGTCACCTGTCGGACCACGCTGCTTAGAAATTAGGGGACAGATTTAAAAAAGACCAGGTGACTTTATGCACTTGGTTCCTTGAGGGTTAAATAACAAGACATTTTTAAAGTGGAATTTTACTCAAAAAGTGAAGTCCCACTGGTTCAACTTCCTCCCCAGCCTCTAATTAATTTTTATTGGCACTTGCTCCCACCTCCGCAATCCTCACCTAGGAGGAAAAATTACTGCAAGAAGAAAGCGCTGGACCCCAGGTACTGGTAGTTAAATATATATATATAAAGTTGTTTAACAATAGCTATGCTTCAAAATCAACTGCACTATGAAGTTGGTGAAATCAACAAATCACCTCCCCCTACAGAACATTAGCATCTGGCGCTTGGCACTCTAAACTCAAGCCAAATTTTTTATTTCAGATAGAACATATCGGTATAAAGAGAGATTTCAGGTAAGTCTGCTAAATCTTTTGAAAATGAATTACAATATTAAATATATGAATGTGTACTTTTATATATTTGCCTGACATTGTTCAAGAAAGACGAAGCTGTTTCACTAGAACAAGCGCAGGATGTGAACAATGCTCATTCTCGTCCAATACTTTCCTTTACTTAGCAATAATAAACAGACCTGGGAAAAGCAAAGTACAGATGGGATGCAAACTCTGCTCTATTTCTTACTTGTGCTGCATCTTCTTCACATTTAAACAGCTGGACCATCTGTAACATTTTTAACCTTCGGACGTCCACCATATCTTCACACCTAGGAAAAACAAAATTCATATTTTCATGTCAAAAAATCCTTAATAATCACCAAATAACAAGAATTTATCGGTCATAGACCAGGGAGAAAATAAAATTAAGAAATCTATTTTTTTCAGCTTCTGTTGGTGGATTTTCAGAATATGAGTGTTTTCAGAATATGAGTGTAAGGGCTGGAGTCCACCGGATTTTTTTCATACAAGACTGGTTTTGCATCCATATACAGGTGCACCGGTCTGGGAACTCTGAATAATTAGGAAGCATCCAAAAATCGACACAGGCCCTTAAAGGGGCTGTAAAGCTATGTGTTGTTTCACCTTAATGCATATGCATTAAGGTGAAAAAAACACTTTACACTCTCTGGCCCCCCAGCCCCCTCTCTTTACTTAATTGAGCCCTGAATCTCCGTGGGCCTGATCCCGCATTGCTTTCCCCCAGCTCTTGATGGCTCTTCATTGGATGATTGTTAGCAACACAGCCATTGGCTCCCACTGCTGTCAATCAAATCAATGACACTGCCCACCGGGGGCGGGGTCGAATGATACACTCGGCAGCTATGGCTGCCGAGTGCAACACATGGGAGGGCGTCCACAAGCTAACCCCTTTGGGAGAGAGCTTCCCAGAGGGGGGGTTAGCTCTTGTGGGGAGGAGTCGAGACAGCTACCGAGAGACCCCAGAAGACGAGGATCAGAGCCACTCTGTGCAAAACAAACTGCACAGTGGAGGCAAGTATGGTACGTTTGTTATTTAAAAAAAATATATACAAATTAAACCTTTACAACCCCTTTAAAGGTGGTCATGAAGAGGCTTAAATGGGGCAAATGGCCGCTAGTTAAATATTAGCCTTCCGATTACTGAACTGATATTACATAAAAATACTTGCTATAAGGAGGCCAGTGTTCAATCACAGTAAAAACACTGGACTTCAAGCCAGGCTCACACTGCTAAATGAATCATTAAATAAAATGTACAAAAGTAATGTTTATAAACAGTATGTGTTACCACTGGTGTGCATCAGATAAAATCAAGGTCTCACATGCATTGCTGGCCTAAAGTCTCCACAAGCTATGTCTTGTAGTTCCACAGGGCATAGAATGTATAACTTACAGCTTGCATGTGTAAGTGAAGATATACTATATTGTCAAAAGTATTGGGACACCTGCCTTTACACGCACATTAAATTTAATGCCATCCCAGTCTTCGCCCATGGGTTCAATATTGAGTTGGCCCATCATTTGCAGCTATAACAGCTTTGACTCTTCTGGTAAGGCTGTCCACGAGGTTTATAATTGTTTTTTGTCTAGAGCTACACTTAAAAAATTTACCTGTTCTGACTTACAAACAGATTCAACTTAAGAACAAACCTACAGGCCCTATCTTGTTTGTAACCCGGGGACCGCCTGTACTGTGAATCATGTTTAATAAACTGTTAAGGTGTTACTATTGTCTATCATGTAATTTTCAATTATTCAATATATATTTCTTTGGAATTCACCATCATGTGATTGCATTTCTTATTACCTAGCCGTGCTTTATACAAAGTCCCACCCAACCCCTTTCTTTAAAACTTCATTCGTTTTCACAGAAATGCCAAATGGAAAAGCCTCACCTATAACCAAACAAAGCCCTGTCCTTTTTTCTAATGTTCAAGAGGACACTGCCAAGACATACATAATGAAAACACATAGGAACTAATGTTCCCACCAGAAAAATGATAAACAGTATGCAGAAGTGCTCTGTTACACAACTTGGTGGACACGAATGCCACACGTGAACTGCCCTTTGTGTAGTGCCGCTTAGGATTGAGGTAATGGTACCTTCACATAAATATGCATAATGTCTATGAATACTACACTGACTGAGATAACTTACAGACCTACTTCGAATCGGTCTAGACTGTGGCAGCGCTGAGAGCTGGCAAGAAAATCAGCAGGTTTAATCTTGATAAATGTGCTGAAGGCTGAATCACTCTTGATCAAATCACAAAGGATTTTGCACAGTATGACGACAATGATGGGAATGGATTAATCTAGTCAGACCTTCACCTTGAAAGGTTGGAAAAAACTATCTTAAAACTTTTCTAACAGATCTTTTTTCTTATTTTAAAGTGTCAATCAAATTTTTATATTTATTTGCTGCCTCACATGAAATGTGCAGTCTGCAGGAGATAGCAAAAAAAAAAAAAAATAGGCATCAGCTTTATACATAAAGCAAAGCGCTTCTTGACCTGGACAAGAAATAATATGTGAAAAGATTACAGACATTCATAAGGTGCTTCTTAAAATCACTGAAAAAGAAGCGGCACCTGAAACGTGTGTACAAAATTGGAGGGTCCACTGACTCAGACATTAAATATGCAGGGCTGCTGCAAGACCCCAACACGTGATGGTGTATTATGACAAGACATTAAAAGCGGAGATCAACTCAAAGGTGGAACTTATGCGTCTCCTACCCCACTCCGATGCCACATTTGGCACCTAATAAGGGGGAGGGGGAACAGGTACCTAGCAGCGGCTGCTCCTGACAGCCAATTCGAAGATCGGCTAGGGTGCTGACATCTTGGGCTCCCTGGACAGGCAAGTGTCCATATATTACCCCTTTGCGCCAAGCGTACGCATATATGCATCCTTGGCTTTCGGGGGCTATACCGGGATGATGCCCGCAGCTTTTAGGTACTGTAGTTTGTCGCTATTCGACGAGTGCGTGCAATAATAAAGCGTGACATGTTTGGTATCCATTTACTTGGCGTAACATCATCTTTCACATTATACAAAAAATTGGGCTAACTTTACTTTTTTGTTTTATTCATGAAAGTGTCTTTTCCAAAAAAATTGTGTTTAAAACACCGCTGCACAAATACTGTGTGACATAAAATATTGCAATCGCCATTTTATTCTCTAGAGTCTCTGCTAAATAATATATATATTATATTTTGGGATTCCAAGTAATTTTCTAGCAAAAAATATGGATTTTAACTTGTAAACACCAAATGTCAGAAATAGGCTTAGTCATGAAAGGGTTAAATGTCAGCAGCTGCAGTATATGTAGCTGCTGACTTTTAATTTTAATTGCTGGACCTCCTCTTTAACCACTTCAGCCCCGGACCATATTGCTGTCCAAAGACCAGAGCACTTTTTGAGATTCGGCGCTGCGTCGCTTTAACTGACAATTGCGCGGTCGTGCGACGTGGCTCCCAAACAAAATTGGCGTCCTTTTTTTCCCACAAATAGAGCTTTCTTTTGGTGGTATTTGATCATCTCTGCGGTTTTTATTTTTTGCGCTATAAACAAAAACAGAGCGACTATTTTGAAAAAAATGCAATATTTTTTACTTTTTTCTATAATAAATATCCCCAAAAATATATAAAAAAAATATTTTTTCCTCAGTTTAGGCCGATACGTATTCTTCTACATATTTTTCATAAAAAAAATCGCAATTAGCGTTTATTGATTGGTTTGCGCAAAAGTTATAGCGTTTACAAAATAGGGGGTAGTTTTATGGCATTTTTATTATTTTTTTTTTTTTTTTACTAGTAATGGCGGCGATCAGCGTTTTTTTTTCGGTACTGCGATATTATGGCGGACACTTCGGACACTTTTGACACATTTTTGGGACCATTGGCATTTTTTTAGCGATCAATGCTATAAAAATGCATTGGATTACTATAAAAATGCCATTGGCAGTGAAGGGGTTAACACTAGGGGGCGGGGAAGGGGTTAAGTGTGTTCCTAGTGTGTTCTAACTGTATGGGGGGGGTGGACTTACTAGGGGGAATCACTGATTTTCTGTTCATACATTGTATGAACAGAAAATCAGCGTTTCCCCCGCTGACAGGAACGAGCGCTGTGTGTTTTCACACACAGCTCCCGTTCCCCGCTCTGTAACGAGCGATCGCGTGTGCCCGGCGGCGATCGCGCCCGCCGGGCACACGCACGGGACTCGGGGGCGAGCGGGGGGCGCGCGCGCGCGGGCCGCCGGCGGCGCGCACGCGCCCCCTAGTGGCCGCGAAAAGCGCGACGTAGAGCTACGGGCTCTCGCGCACCCGTGCCGACCTGCCGCCGTATAACTGCGGCGGCTGGTCGGCAAGTGGTTAATGTGAACAGTACTGAACACCTCCACTACAGCAGCTGAGAGACTTTTCAGCATATTTAAAATGTTAACTGGTGCGCAACACACGCACCATGCCTAACAAGAACTTTCACATTAAAGGGCCAGATTCAGGTAGAGTTGCGCTGGAGTATTTCGATATGCGCCGTGTAACTGTGAATATGCACCGTCGTTTCTATGTGGCCGTACCCACCAAACTAGATGCGACAGAAAACGGGCCATTTCCGATCGGCTTAACTTTCCGACGCCAGAGTCTCGTCAGCGCATAATTTCGCTTGGCGCATCAGTCGCGCCTATTGATTTCCCCTGCAAATATGCAAATGAGGGAGATTTCCCGATTCGCGAACGGATTAGCACCATACGCTGGCTACATGCGCCGCGCGTATCTCGTCCGTCCGGCGCAAAGTTATTTCTACAAATAGCTGCTTTATCTTTACTCCAGACGGCCACAGGTCAGCAGGAGAGCAGCTACAGCAGCGTTACCAACGATAAGAGCTAGCTGAGCACCCCCACTTGCAGGACAACACCTCTGTCCATGCTTGTCTGTAAACTTTTACAGCCATGGAGGAAGACATCATAGGTCTCCATAGCCGAGATGACGGCTGAAAGCTCCTGGCCTTTAGAGTTCAGCTTTCTCCTGTGTGTTTGCGGGGAACGGGAGCAGCCATCTCAGAACAAAAGTAACTTCACTGCGGGGAGGGGGAACAGGATATACTTTAGTGCCGGAATGGCGCATCTACGGGCGCATTTAAACGCCCAATGGAACGCATTGCGCTGACGTTTCCCGTAAAGTGGTGCCGACGGAAGTTGTGAGCATGCGCTGAACGCAAGCCTCTGCGCTGGGCTCCGCCCATCATTTACATATGATCACACCCACTTCCACTTGCGTCGGGTTACGCCAGCTCATTTTCGTTACTCCGGCGCAAGTTTAGGAGTAAGTGCTATGTGAATAACAGTACTTGCGCCGAAAGTGTCGGCGGAGTAACGTAAATGAGAAACGTTACTCCAAAGTAAAGAAGCGCCCATCTACCTGAATCTGGCCCAAAGTGTTTATAAAGGTTCAGCTTTTTTTTTTAATATATATATATTATAACAAACTTGGTATACATACCTGCTATGTGCAGTGGTTTTGCACAGAGCAGCCTCAATCCTCCTCCTCTTGGATCCTGCCCCCCCTGGCTGAATGCCCCTATAGCAAGCTGCTTGTTCTGGGGGCACTTGTGCATGCTTGCTTCCGAGCCACTTCTGTGTGGCTGTGATTGACAGAAGAGGGAGAGAATGGCATAGACCCAGGAGAGCTTCTGCTCTTGTGCACATTGCTGGATCGGGCTAAGACAGGTATAAGGAGAAGGAGGGGGGGGGGGGGCTGAGGGGGGTGGCTGCACACTGAAGTTTTTTTTACCTTCAAGCATAGAATGCATGAAGGTGAAAAACCTTCAGCCTTTAGAACCACTTTAAAGTGATCTTTATAAAAAAATGTGTGAAGACTGACAGAGTTATCTCTAAATGCTTTGTTTGAGACCAATACAAGAGAGTATCCTTCCTATGTTATTTGTTTCATTTATTTTTCTTAAGCATTTAAGAAGGAATAAGGCACAAGCTGCTGTGGTGAAAAGATGGATAAACAGCCAAGAACTCCACTGGGAAGATTTCACTACTAAAGCCGCTGCTGAAATTCAAGTCGATCCTGCTTGGCACAGAACATTTCAATTGTGCGTTGGCTAATCAATTTTGAAATGCAAATAGTAACAATTAAACATTATATACAGGTGCATCTAAAAAACAAATTGAATATCATCAAAAAGATAATTACAGTAATTCATTTCAAAAAGTGAAACTCATACATACATATATAGATTCATTACACACATAGTGATATATTTCAAGCATTTCTTTCTTTTAATTATAATGAATATGGCTTACAGCTAGTGAAAACCCAAAATTCAGCATCTCACAAAATTAGAATATTGTGAAAAAAGTTCGATATTGTAGACTCATGGTGTCACACTCTAATCAGCCAATTAACTAAAAACACCTTTAAAGGTTTCTTGGTCTCTCAGTCTGGTACAGTAGGTTACCCAATCATGGGAAAGACTGCTGACTTGACAGTTGTCCAGAAGACAGTTATTGACAACCTACAGTAAGTCACAAAATGCTATTGCTAAAGAAGATGGCTTTTTACAGAGTGCTGTATCCAGGTATACTAATAAAAAGTTGTGGGGAAGAAAAAGTGCGGTAGAAAAAGGTGCACAAGCAACAGGGATAACCACAGCCTTGAGAGGACTGTGAGGCAAAGCCCATTCAAGAATTTGGGGGAGATTCACAAGGAGTGGACTACAGTTGTTGTCAGTGCTGCAAGAGCCACCACACACAGACATATCCAGGACATGGGCTACAACTGTCGCATTCCTTGCATCAAGCCACTCCTGAACCAGAGACAACGTCAGAAGGATCTTATCTGGGCTAAGGAGAAAAAGGACTGGACTGTTGCTCAGTGGTTCAAAGTCTTCTTTTCGGATGAAAACATTTTTTGCATCTCATTTGGAAATCAAGGTCCCAGAATCTGGAGGAAGAGTGGAGAGGCACAAAATCCAAGTTGCATGAGGTCCAGTGTGAAGTTTCCACAGTCGGTGTTGGTCCACTGTGTTTTATCATATCCAAAGTTAGCGCAGCTCTCAGACCAGGACATTCTAGAGCACTTTATGCTTTCCTCTGCCGAGTAGCTTTATGGAGGGTGCAGATTTAATTTTCCAGCAAGACTTGGTACATTTAGCAGTGTGGGCAGCTACCAATTGGCCAGCAAACTCACCTGACCTAAACACCATAAAGAATCTGTAGGGTATTGTCAAGAGAAAGACGAGACACACCAGACCCAACAATGCAGACAAGCTGAAGGGCACTATCAAAGCAACCTGGGCTTCCATAACACCCCAGCAGTACCCCAGGCTGATTGCCTCCATGTCACGCCGCATTGATGCAGCAATTCATGCAAAAGGAGCCCAAACCAAGTATTGAGTGCATACTATACTGTATATGAACAGATTTTTCAGTACGCCAACATTTCTGTATTAAAAATTATTTTTTATTGGTCTTCTGTAATATTCAAATTCTCTGATATACTGAATTTGGGGTTTTCACTAGCTGTAATCATCAAAAGTAAAAAAAATGCTTGAAATATATCACTTTGTGTGTAATGAACAATACATATTTATTGTACGAGTTACACTTTTGGTATTTAATTACTGAAATAAATGAACTTTTTGATGATATGCTAATTTTTTGAGATGCACTTGTACTGCCCTGAATGTTAAACATTGCCTGCAATTCATGTGATAAGGATAATCTCACCTCTGCTTCCTCATCTGCATGTCCTCCATTACTCCCTGAATATGATCTACATTTTCCTTGTTTTCACCGGAGACATCCTTTCCATAGGCCCAAGAAGCTTGATTTGAAATTTGATCAAGCAGACTCTGACCTTTCTCACGTAAGCCCTGAAGACCAGTGTCTAATAAAAAATAAAGAAAAAAGATCAGAAACATTTTCAGAATGGGCTAAAACCAATTTACAAATACATTTTAATACAAAAGAAAGACTATACGGTTTTAGTCAGCTGGTAGTTCTCAATTTGAGGCTCCAGATCCAAGTAAAGAAAAGCTGCTTCCAAACTTGCAATGAGAACTACTGATATGTTGGGAATTTATTAAAGCGGAACTAAACCCTCCTTTCCTTTACAGCAAAGGAAGCTACTATCTTAGCCTCTGATCTGCAGTTGCCATGGTGCAGGTCAGTAATGACACCAGCCATTTACTGTCTCGACAGTTCCAACTGAGAGCCAAAGCAACTGTGACGGTTAACATTAATGCCACAACTGAAATATTAATTGTTTTGGTAAATTGGTAAATCCATGGGTATAGCTCTACTTTAGATGTTTGACTTGAGATAATCAGGGACATATACAGCCAGCTACAAACATGGCAAATATTCTATATTGGAAATCTTTCAAGGAAGTGGTGATGTTTTGCTTCTGGTGGCGTCACCTGCCTGAGGCTGGGTTCACACTACGATCTTCCCGTCCGTCAGCCGCATATGATTTATATGAAAAAACGTATGCGGCTGAAACGGATTGAACCGTACGTAAACGTATGCGTTTTTAAAACGTATACGGTTTCAAAAAGTGCGTACGGTTCCATCCGGTTTTGATTAAAAAAACGCATACGTTTTTGGAATTAGTGTCATTTAATAAATAAAGATTTTCTTGTTTTGAAAATGCGCATGCGCAGACGAAAAACGCATACAGTTTATACGTATGGAACCGCACATATGTGTGTTTTCCATTGACTTTAATGTTAAAAAAAAACATATGCGTTTGCCATACGGTTTCAAAAACGGACTCAAAACCGTGGTCGAACACGGTTTTGCGTACTGTTAAAAAACGTTTTGCCAGCAAATCGTACGCACCCGGATGCATCTGAGTGCATATGATTTGCAATGCATTGTCTATGTATGCGTTTTCCCGTACGGGCCCATGCGTTTTCAAAACTGAAATCGTATGCGGCTGACGGACGGGAAAATCGTAGTGTGAACCCAGCCTAAGAAGTGGAGAGTGGGACCTGTCACAGCAACTGTGAGGTTATGAGAGATCATTTTGCCAATACATAATGATATTTAATAGGGTTGTCCCGATACCGATACCAGTATCGGTATCGGGACCGATACCGAGTATTTGTGGGAGTACTTGTACTCCCGCAAATACCCCCGATACCTAAATAGAATACTCCCCCCCACCCGCCGCACGGATCCGTGTATAGACACTCCCCCTTGCTCGGGATTGGACGGATCCGTCCAATCCCGAGAAGGGGAGTGTCTATACATGGCGCAGCGGGCATTACAAGTATTCAAACGAAAGCTTGTAATGCGCGCTGTAATGCAGGGGGATTAACGCGGCGGCATCATATCTACTACTAGGTATGGGGGACATGGCTGCAAAATGGTGGACAGGACATGGCTGCATATGTGGGGGACATGGCTGCATCTGTGGGGGACATGCATGGCTGCATCTGTGGGGGACATGCATGGCTGCATCTGTGGGGGACATGCATGGCTGCATCTGTGGGGGACATGCATGGCTGCATCTGTGGGGGACATGCATGGCTGCAATATATGTGGGGGGACATGCATGGCTGCAATATATGTGGGGGGACATGGCTGCAATATATGTGGGGGGACATGGCTGCAATATATGTGGGGGGACATGGCTGCTATATATGTGGGGGGACATGGCTGCAATATATGTGGGGGGACATGGCTGCAATATATGAGGGGGGACATGGCTGCAATATATGAGGGGGGACATGGCTGCAATATGTGGGGGGACATGGCTGCAATATGTGGGGGGACATGGCTGCATTTGGGGTCACATTTAAAAAAAAGTATCTGTATTCGGTATCGGCGAGTACATGAAAAAAAGTATCGGTACTTGTACTCGGTCCTAAAAAAGTGGTATCGGGACAACCCTAATATTTAATAAACAAAAGAACAAATTAAAGGGGTTGTAAAGGAAACATTTTTTTCCCCTAAATAGCTTCCTTTACCTTAGTGCAGTCCTCCTTCACTTTCCTCATCCTTAGATTTTGCCTTTAAATTCTCTTTATTTCTTCTGAGAAATCCTCACTTCCTGTTCTTCTGTCTGGAACTCACCACCGTAACGCAAGGCTTTCTCCCTGGTGTGGAGAACACCTCTTGAGGAGGGAGGGGGCAAGCAGGAGTGTCAGGATGCCCACTAACACACAGCTCCTTTATCTGCATAATAGAGAGTGTCCTGACTTGCCTGCTCGCCCCCTCCCCCCTCAAGAGGCTTTCTCCGCACCAGGGAGAAAGCCTTGCATTGCGGTGGTGAGTTACAGACAGAAGAAGAACAGGAAGTGAGGATTTCTCAGAAGAAATAAGGACATTTAAAAGCAAAATGGAAGGATGAGGTAAGTGAAGGAGGACTGCACTAAGGGAAAAGGAAGCTATTTAGGAAAAAATAAATCCTTTACAACCTCTTTAATCATTTTCAGACTTTCCAGAATTTAAAAAGGAATTTTCAGTGGCACTTGGCTTGAAACCCTGGCCAGATTCCCTTAAGCCTGATCTAATTTACCCAGACTTTACCAATTTTGAAAAGCCCTACAAGAAAAAGACCTTGCATCACCAATCAGCAACAAGCGTGTGGTAACAAACAGTTCAGGGAAGTCAGAACTTCTCATTTTACTATGGTTCAGCAACTCAGAAAGTACTGAAAACACTGGGCCAGCATAAATGCCATGCAACTTACAATTTTTAAAAGACAGGTTAGTGATGGCAAGCACCACATTTTTTTTATTACATGTTTTCTCTAAGAAATAAACCCCATTAATTGATTTCATTGTTTCCTTTAATATATACTTGCATTGTAATGAACAAACATAAGAACGTGTCTGCTCCTTACCAACACTTTTCAGCTTCTCCTCAAGCAGTTTTAATGTTTGTTGAATTGCTGCTCCATCTGTAGGGGCCACATCAACACACAGCATCCCCAGCAGGCCATCTAATTGCTGCGACAACTGACAAAAACAATATTTAGGAATCAGACTTCTGCAGTGCTCAGAACGGTGAAGCAAGCTGTTACTAGTTTTGGCGACAAAAGGCTTTTGTAACAAACATATTACAGCTTTATGAGTATTACGAATCAGGGGTATTGTACATCTAAAACAAACCGCAGTCTAGTTTTGTGAAGAATATTTATTTCACCAATGGATTAAATATAACGTGCAAGCAGGCTGCCCATTAAGCATCACTTGGCCTGACATGAACAGGTAGACCCGAGGTTGTTTATTGTAAAGAAAAATAGGATTTATGTATTTATTATAAAATCCTTTTGAGGGAGTACACTGACGGAAACATGAAATCTATATTTTTTTGGACACTGGCAAACCTAAAACTGTTGGCTATCCCCTACAGAGCAGCACTAAGAACACAATCATAAACAAAGAGGGATGAGACCCATTACCTTGATGGACTTCAAGAAATAGATTTTCCTTGATGGACTTCAAGAAATAGATTTTATGGTGAGTGCAAAAGTACTATATTTTTTTCTCATTCATTGAAGTACACAGAAAAAAACCTTTAAATGATAAGATCACCTTTTTAAATAGAAAAAATAAATACACATCTTTTTTGCAGGTAAATATGCATTTATTGTTTTTTGTTACTTGAAGCATGTAAAAGCATTGCACCTGCGACCAGCAGATGGTGGGTGCCACGCAGGACTCCTGCAGACTTGTCTGTGTATCCGTCTGCTTGTATCTCCTATGGAGAGGTAGATACACACTGACAGGAAGAGAGAACTAACTACCAAAGCACTCAACAGCACCATAGTAGTTCATTGAAACTACAAGCCGACAACTGTAAATGCTGTTGGTACTTGCAGTTTCCCATTCACAAAGCACTGTGGATGAATGATGCGGCCAGAGCCCTGCATGGCCACCTTATTTTCAAACAGTGACAGTGGCCGCCCGGAGAAGATGCCCGCTCACCGTCACTGGGGAGGGGGTGAGAGGCTGCAGCTGCTGGAACAGGTTACATGTTCCACCCTAAAAATGAGGGTGGAACATATTCCAAAAGGTAAACTTATCCTTTAACCTTTGGGATGTCAAGAAGTAGTTCAAGAGAGGCATGGGCAACACGGCAAACAAACAGTCCAAGAAAAACAGCAGAGAATGCCTGCAACTCACAGGAGTAGCCGAAGGGACATTATGCCCAAAGCTGGCATCAGATGAAAACATCTACCTGGTAGAACTTAGAAAACACTTAGATACTAGACCAGCCTAGCACATCTGGAAAATAGTTGCTTTATGCTTAAAAGCCCAAAAAGCACTCACAGATCTAATAGAGTTTGACTTAACAGGAATGGGTGGAACACGATTCTTGAAACCATAAGCTTGGGCATTAGCCCACCTGAGCTACCTAAAGTTAGTGGAAACAGAGGGTGGTGCACCCTTACCGGATCCATCCACAGTGACAGAAAGGGAATTTATTTTCCTGAAAGAAGCAGTGGCTAAAAAGACAACCACAGCCTGAACAGCATTCAGACAATGGCGGGAGCAGGGGCGGACTGACCATTGAGGCACTCGGGCACTGCCACTAGGGGGCCCCATCAGGGTTGCCAGGCTCAGTAAAACCAGGGACAGTATGTAAAAATCTGTGTTTTTTTTTACACCTGTCCCCGATATGTCAGAAACCGACATGCTTTTGATGTGAAAATCCCAAGATTTTAGCTGCCCCGCCTCTGCACTGCCTCCTGGCGTGGTGACCATCTGTAAGCCCAGGGGCCCCATAATCTTCTATTGCCCGGGGCCCTGTGAGTTGTCAGTCCGCCCCTGGGCGGGAGGTTCCCTTTTGGTGAACTGAAGCCAGAGGGAAGAGAAAAAATGAGGTCCTGGTTAAAGTGGTGATAGCAACAAATTACTTTATTGGTAAAAGTAAAGTGGTTTCTGACATGCACAAAGAATTAGATTCATTTCCCATGGAGTCACAGGGAAATAGACAGAGGTAGCTACCTGGGGAATGCGCTGTAAATAGGTCTTAATCAAAAAGAGAGAGGCTAATGGTCTCTGAAACAAAATAGAAAGGGTGGAAACCCGATCCTTGTAAGTGCTGATAACAAAATGCTGGCCCACACTCGGCTGCAAAAAGGGGAGCATTCGTCCCACAAAGAAACTCCTGTGGTGGAAGATCAAATAACGTATGCCTTCCATGTCTGATAACAGATTTTGCAAGGAGCAGACTTTTTAGATTTAGCATTAGGGATGAGCGTTATGTTCGAGTTGAACATGAGTTTGACTCGAACATTGCCTGTTCGCCAAACAGTGAACAATTTGGGGTGTTCGCGGCAAATTCGAAAAGCCGCAGAAGATCCTTTAAAAGTCTATGGGAGAAATCTAAAGTGCTAATTTTGAAGGTTAATATGCAAGGTATTGTCATAAAAAGTGTTTGGGGACCTGGGTCCTGTCCCAGGGGACATGCATCAATGCAAAAAAACGTTTTAAAAATGGCCGTTATTTCGGGAGCAGTGATTTTAACTAGGGTTGTCCCGATACCAGTATCGGTATCGGGACCGATACCGAGTATTTGCAGGAGTACTTGTACTCCCGCAAATACCCCCGATACTAGAATAGAATACTTTTTCCACCCCCCCCCTCGCCGCTGCCGCCGAACGCCGCCACTGCATCGAAACCCGCCGCCGCATGGGTTAAACATAGTGCGGGAACATCACAGCATTCATTTGAATAGCTGTAGTGTTCCCGCCCGTATAGACCACTCCCCCTTGCTCGGGATTGGATGGGTGATCGTGATCTGTCCAATCCCGAGCAAGGGGGAGTGTCTATACGGGCGGGAACACTACAGCTATTCAAATGAATGCTGTTATGTTCCCCGGGCGGCAGTGGCTAGGTAGGGGTGACATGGCTGCATATATGGGTGACATGGCTGCATTTGTGGGTGACATGGCTGCATTTGTAGGTGACATGGCTGCATTTGTGGGTGACATGGCTGCATTTGTGGGTGACATGGCTGCATTTGTGGGTGACATGGCTGCATTTGTGGGTGACATGGCTGCATTTGTGGGTGACATGGCTGCATTTGTGGGTGACATGGCTGCATTTGTGGGTGACATGGCTGCATTTGTAGGTGACATGGCTGCATTTGTAGGTGACATGGCTGCATTTGTAGGTGACATGGCTGCATTTGTGGGTGACATGGCTGCATTTGTGGGTGACATGGCTGCATTTGTGGGTGACATGGCTGCATTTGTGGGTGACATGGCTGCATATATGGGGGGACATGGCTGCATATATGGGGGGACATGGCTGCATTTGTGGGGGGACATGGCTGCATTTGTGGGGGGACATTTAAAAAAAGTATTGGTATTCGGTATCGGCGACTACGTGAAAAAAAGTATCGGTACTTGTACTCAGTCCTAAAAAAGTGGTATCGGGACAACCCTAATTTTAACAATGCTTAAAGTGAAACAATAAAAGTGAAATATTCCTTTAATGTTCGTACCTGGGGGTGTCTATAGTATGCCTGTAAAGTAGCGCATGTTTCTCGTGTTTATAACAGTCTCCGCACAAAATGACTACTCGCGGCTATAATGAATTGTCGGGTCCCGGGAATACAGATCAAAGTCATCAAAAGTCATGGAAAAATAAAAACGTGTGTGGGTCCCCCTAAATTTCATTACCAGACCCTTCAGGTCTGGTATGGATTTTGTGGGGGAACCCCCGCGCCATAATAAAAAAAGTGAGGTTCCCCCCAAAAATCCATACCAGACCATTATCCGAGCACGCAACCAGGCAGGCCGCAGGAAAAGAGGGGGGGGGGTGAGAGAGTGCCCCCCCCCTCCTGGACCGTATCAAGGCCATCTGCCCTCAACATGGGGAGGATGTCCCCATGTTGATGGGGGACAAGGGCCTCATCCCCACAACCCTTGCCCGTTGGTTTTGGGGGTCTGCAGGGGGCTTATTGGAATCTGGAGGCCCCTTTAAGACCCCATATGTGAATTTGTAAGGGGTCCCCCCTCTTTTCCTGTGGCCTGCCAGGTTGCATGCTCAGATAAGGGTCTGGTATGGATTTTTGGAGGGAACCCATTTTTTTTTTAATGCAGGGTTTTTGTGGGGAACCAGATGGCATTATTTTTTCTATTTGGCATAGGGTTCCCCTCAAAATCTATACCAGACCTGAAGGGCCTGGTAATGGAATTTAGGGGGACCCCCATGCATTTTTCCCCCCCAATGACTGATCTGTATTGCCAGGACCCAACAATTCATTATAGCCGCAAGTAGTTTTAAATGACTTTTTTTTCCTTTAGAAATGTCATTTTGTGCAGAGACTGTTATAAACACGGGAAACATGCGCTACTTTACAGGCATACTATAGACACCCCCCCAGGGACGAAATTTAAAGGAATATTTCACTTTTATTGTTTCACTTTAAGCATTATTTAAATCACTGCTCCTGAAAAAAATGCAGTTTTAAAAAAAAATAACAGACTGAAAGATGCTCCCTTGTCCCTCAGAACCTGGGCATCAATAGCCATGCAGTTAAAGCCAGTGATTTGAAGCAGGATAGCAAAAAGGTACACAAGACCTGTGACACAAGACCTTCACGGTCCAGCAGAGCTCACAAAGAGTCAGCCAGGAGCCTAATCAAGTTGGCGTACCACACCTGCCTGCGAAGTAGACAAGGAAGAAGTTTTAGAAGAGAAAAAGCATTGATCAGGGTGAACTGTTCCCACTGAGCCACCACTGCCACACTGACAAATTTGGAGGCCAGGAGGCCCACAGCCAGAATCCCCCTCCAGTGACACAGGTCTTGGAACACCCTAGTGTAGTAGGGACTAGCAACCCCAGTCCAGATGCTGCAGAAGCCTGATTGCCAATTGTCTGCGGCTGTGTGTGAATGCATTACAAACCCCAACATCCTTAATAGCTGTCGGCTTATAATTCTCAATAAACTACCTGGGGCTGTGGAGAGCTATGGTAGTTCAATGAGTCTTCTGTCGGCTTACCCGTACGGGATGCATGGGCAAGCAGATACAGTGTGCATGAGACCTGCATGGCAACAGCGATTTTCTGATCGCTGGTGCAATGCTTTACAGGTGCCTACTACAAAAAATAATAAATGCAGTTATTATTTCCTGTAGAAAGATCTTTTAAATTTCCACCAGTGCTGTGGTGTTGTCTGAATCCAAAATGGGTGACACTCCTGTAAGATTGTCCATTACTGCAAAGACAGCCAAATGGTCCAAAGCTCCATGATGTGCATCAGGAGACAAGACTCCCTCCCAAGTCTCTTGCAGTGACAGGGTTCCCAAGACTCCTTCTCAGCCCAACAGAATACCACCCATCATACAGGTACTTTCAAAAGATGAGAAGGAAGGATTTCCCTTACTCCAGAGCCAGATTCCATACCACCAGGTCCCTGGTGATAGATGACTCGGTCTGTCCAGAAAGTGTATCAATGCATCTTATGACAACAGAGAGTTGTGTAGTGGAAATCTGGAGTAAAACTGAGCCAAAAGAACTGCCTCAAAAGAGGCTATCATTAAACCTAGCACTTTCATGCAGAAGCAGAGAGTCAGACAGCTACTGTTATGAATAATTTCAATCTGAGACCAAAATGTCAAAGGTTTCTCCTGCGGAACAACATTGTCCTGAACTGTGTTCTGGACTAGACCCAAATACTGCAAACATTGGGGGTTATTTACTAAAGGTGAATCCACTTTGCACTACAAGTGCACTTGGAAGTGCAGTCGCTCTAGATCAGAATTTTAGCTTGCACATGATTGGATGATAAAATCAGCAGAGCTCCCAACTCATTTCAGATCTTCCCCTCAGATCTACAGTGACTGCACTTCCAAGTGCAATTGTAGTGCAAAGTGGATTTGCCTTTGGTAAATCAACCCCAATGAGCTGGTTTGAGCAATGATGTCAGAAATTTGGCCTAAGTATCCCACAATCAATATGCCATAGGAGTGCACCAAGCCTAGCACCTTGGTAATTATTTGAAATGCAGACAAATGGCTGAAGGGCATGGCCATGAACTGGTACTGCAGGGGCACCACAGCAAAGCAAAGATATTGCTTATGCCTGGCTTTTACTTATTAATTAGTTTGTTGTTTGTGTGATATCACAAGAAGACACGTTTATTATTTATCTATTCAATAGGTGTACTCCTTTTTAGGTTTATTTTCTATAGTTTGTGTTCTAGTCCCTCTGGTGGGCATGTATTGGTCATTGCGTGTATCAGGCATTACAGACTAGAGATTTAAGCTTTAAGTACATGGACAACAATACCTCTTGAGCAACACCATGAAATTCTAGCGCCGTCTGTAAAAGGTTTTGCCGAAATTCTAACTGGCTGGCCTGCCTGTAACTGACATCACTGAGTCGCTGCTGTAAACCCTTCAACTCCACCAGATCCTCTTCATCACCAGCATTCAGGAGCGCTGCAATCTGTTGGTTCAGTTCCACATACACAGCAAACCATTCCTAGAAAGCAGCAGATGAACAATGATAGAACAATAAGCACAAACATGCTACTCAAATGGCATCAGTTAATTCAACAGATAAAACAAAGTCCATGGACAGGCAATATTGCGGCAATGTTTGTGGAAGAAGACAGATCTTGAGGAGTCCATGACAACTTAATATAGTTTTAAAGTCAAAGCATTTTTTACCTTCATGCGCTCCCTGCTGCAGCCCTGCCGCCCTCTTTACTCTTCTAACAGATGACACAGGTAGCCATAGGCTCCTACTGTTATCGATCAAATCTTGTGAAGAGAGAGCGGGATAGAGCCGTGCACTAGAGATTGCAGAGTGGAGAGCCATGCACACAGCTTGCAGAGTGGGGAACTTGAAGAGGAGGAGAAGATGGCACTGGTGAACGACTCTAAAAGAGGATGTAGAGACCACTCTATGCAATACCATTGCACAGAGCATGTATGTATAACGTTTTTTTATTTTAAGAAAAAAAATAATACTGTGTCTTTAAAATCACTTTAATGTATTTTAAATAAAGGTGGTATCTTTAAATCGGAGCTCCACCCATATAAACAACATTTTGCCATGTTGTTTAAAAAAAAAAAAAATGAAAAAAAAAATACTCACCTGAAATAGCTGTTGCTATGCGGAAGTCCGTAATCTGCCTCACCTGCACCGCGGTCCGATTTCTTCTTCTCCTTCTCCTTGTGAATGGGCGCGCTGCTTTCTGGGAACTGTGTGTGTTCTCAGAGAGCAGCGCGCCCATTCACAAGCCAGCGTGAGACTCGCGCAGGCACAGTAGGAAACGGGCAGTGAAGTCGTACGGCTTCACTGCCTGTTTCCCATAGTGTGAATGGCGGCGCGGGACTCGGAGCGATCGCGGGACCGGCATCGGGGGGGCCATCAGCGCGGGCGCCTAGGACAGGTAAGTGTCCTTATTTAAAGTCAGCAGCTACACTGTTAGTAGCTGCTGACTTTAAAAAAAAAAAAATTCGCGGCTGGAGCTCCGCTTTAATATATACCTTGACACAGCAAAACATTTCCACTGACATCTGTCACCCCATAATGGGTGGTTTAATCGGGTCTGCATAAAAATATGACAGGCGGACCCAAATCGGTCTGCTGGAGTAAAAAGGTCCTAACAAACAAAACAAAAAACCTTTAGACCAGCCCAAGATAACCTCCCAACTATCAGCATATACCCCAGTTTTGTAGTAAAGTAGTAGTGAGAGTATGATCATATAACACAGAAGGATGGCATCTGTGCCCCTCAATGGACCCCAAGGATTTTTTTTATAGTAAGTGTAAATATTCTATTTACTTTTTCATTTATGGCGATACACAGGAAGTCTTTAACCTTCAGGACGCAAACCAACATCCATTAGCAATGATCATTTTAAACGCGATACCAATGCACATAAAAAGTGGACAAGTAGCCCCTTGTGCAGAGGGTTTTCTTCTGTGTGCACGGTTGTGTTTAAAAAAGTTAAGTTCACCTTTGGGAACACGTTACATGTTCCAGCTCCTGCAGCCTCTGCCCTGGCTCACCACCTAAATATTACAGAGGGTGGGGGGTCTTCTCCCTACACCTGCTGTCACAATTCAAAAACAGCGCAGCCGTGCAGGACTCCGCCCACATGGCTACGTTGCTCATTCACAGTTTCCTGTTAATGAATAGCTTACAACTACTGTCAGCCACTGTGGCTGATGGTTTGTAGTTCTGAATGGATTGCAAGGTGGCTACCGAGTGCTCTCATTAGGTTCATTCACAAGCCCTGAAGCTTGTAAATAGTCAGCCCGTATCGAGGGAACGGGCCAATTACAACTGGGCTCGTCTCCAGAAGCCTGACATTGCACCCCTGATCACAGATGCAATGTTTTCCAAGGCTCCTGTAGGAACAAATATTAAATGCACATTTTTTTTTTCTGCAAAAATATGTGCATTCATTATTTTATCTTAAAAGGTGAATTATCCTTTAAAATGCAGTTGTGCAAGATACAGGGAATATGACACACATTTGGGGTACGTGCCCACGTGTCACCCCCTTTTGGGACAAAGTTATTAACCTCTATGATAAACTAGTAGGTGACAAATACCCCAATGAACCCCGCTTAACAGTCCTATCTATGATCCCGGGGTCATACAAACAAATCAAGAAGAGCTTAATCCGCCATGTGCTGACTACTGCACGTTCAGTTATCGCCAGAGCGTGGCGTCAACCTGTGACCTCCTCTCTGGCTGATTGGGCATGTGAAATAGACAGGATTGAACATATTGAAAGAATGCTAGCGTGGGATACCGATAAGAGTGAAGACCACACTATTAAGTGGACCGTGTGGTTACACTTTCGGTTCTCTGCTGATTTTGAATCATTTATAGCGAACACGGCTCCTTCTGCTTCCCGAGTGCCCTCTCATGAGTAGCGTGATGCCCCCTCTCCCTACTTGTTCTCCCCCCCTCTTTTTTTTTCTTCTTTTCTCTCCACCGGTACTTTTATCAGTCTAATAATCTTACCAGTAGATATACCAAGCCATTTGAGTTGAGCCTTTGTTTTCTGTTTTGATCGTGATTTACTGGTTAATTGATTTAACATTACTGTGCTTATCTCACTCATTTCTGGGTTCATTAAGGTTATTTACCTGCCTATGCATATGTGATACAGGTTCTTTTGGTGTCCTTCCGATTCTACTATGACCTTGTACAATCAATAGACAGATATTATTCCTGACCTATGTTTTGTCAATGTTTTACAACTGTTTGCAGCTCAATAAAACAGATTCAACATAAAATGCAGGTGTCCTGGGGTGCATTGGCAGGGTGGGTTTCGGTTTTAAAATGAATGACACCACAATGCAGTGCACAATGTGTATTACTGTGAGCTGCGTTTTATTACAAATTACTGCAACACAGAGATGCAATACCGGTCTTAGAAGGAAAAGCTCAGCATGACAGTCAGGCAATCAACATTCTTAAGAGATCAGCAATGGCAATGTCTATATTTCTCTAGCACATATTTTCTTTCACCTACCTAATCCAGCACAGCCAAAATATGACAGACCCTCAAGTGTTCTGGAAGAGTCTGTGCAATATAATGTGACAATGTGTGTGAGGCAGTAAAGCTTCTACTGTGAGTATGTGTTTTGGAATGCTTCTACTGCATTACAAACTGTTAAGCCAAAGCGTTCCCTGGTTACCGACTAAATATCCTGGGATGAAAAAGATGAAATTCAGCATTGAATGAGAAACTAAATAGTTTTTCACACTGTACACGAGCAGCAAATATGTCATATAGTAACAATGGCCACCTACACTGTGCTGACTCTCAATCTCCTCATGCTTCTGTTGCAAGGCTTGAGATGCTCTTATGGAATCTCCAATACCCCACTGGGTTCTCATCTGTTCCGACCCAGGTCCTTCCAGCCAGTTTACAACCTGTATAAAAGGACAGTTTCCATTAATAAAAGTGAGACACAAACGGTAAAAATAATAAAATAAATTATTACATTTCAAGTTTTCCGCAGACAATGAACAACATCCAAGTATCTGGTCATATCCACCAGCACAGTTATTACTATTTTTATGTGGACAAGGATTGAGTTCTGGGTGATAATGTACCTCATTCCAAATATATTACTGGTAAATAAATAGATTTTTAATACAGCTTACCTGTAAAATCTTTTTCTTGGAGTACATCACGGGACACAGAGCAGCATATTCATTACTATACGGGTTATATGGAGTACCTTCTGGTGATGGACACTGGCAATCTCAAACAGGAAGTCCCCTCCCTATATAACCCCCTCCCATAGAGGAAGTACCTCAGTTTTGTAGCAAGCAGTATGCCTCCCAAAAATGTTCCCCAAAAGAGGGGTGGGAGCTCTGTGTCCCGTGATGTACTCCAAGAAAAAGATTTTACATGTAAGCTGTATTAAAAATCTATTTTTCTTTCTTGTACATCACGGGACACAGAGCAGCATATTCATTACTATACGGGATGTCCGAAAGCAGTGCTTTAATGAGGGGAGGGAGACATCTTCCAAAAAAGGATTTAATTTAGAGGTATACTCAAATAATAATAAATCCAACTTAGTCAAGAAATGTAAATCTGAAATCTAAATCAAGGGAGCCCCCTCAGATCCTGAGGAGCTTGAATCGCGGCCTGCAGTACTGCCTGCCCAAAGGCTTTATCCGCATTCCTTCTTACGTCCAATTGATAAAAAAATTGTAAACGTGTGGACTGACGAGCACGTTGCTGCCTTGCATATTTGAGCCATAGAGATCTGATGTGCTGCCCAGGAGGTGCCCATGGCCCTGGTAGAATGGGCCTTTACCGACAAAGGAGGAGGCAACCTCTTCAAACCGCAGGCCTGAATGATTAATTGTTTAATCCATCTTGCAATAGTGGATCTAGCAGCTGCCTGACCCATCTTGGGCCCCTCCGGTAAAACGAACACCACATCTGTTTTCCGAACCTTCTCTGTAGCTTTAAGATAGGCCTTTATGGCCCTGACAATATCCAACGTATGCAGCAACCCCTTCTTTCTAGAGGTGGGTTTTGGAAAGAAGGATGGAAGTACCACATCCTGGTTCAGGTGAAAACTGGATATAACCTTTGGTAGAAAGGAAGGATGAGGACGGAAAACCGCCCTATCCTTATGTAAAATGAGATATGGTTCCTTACAAGATAAGGCTGCCAATTCCGATACTCTCCTGGCCGACACTATGGCGATCAGAAATACCGACTTTCTAGTCAGTAAAACCAAAGGTACCTCAGCCAACGGCTCAAAGGGTTGTTTCTGTAGAGTTGACAGAACAAGATTTAAGTCCCATGGACAAAGTGGTGATTTGACCGGAGGATTAACACGTAAGACTCCCTGTATGAAGGTCTTAACCAGCGAGTGGGCGGCCAGCGGCCTCTGAAACCACACTGATAAGGCTGAAATCTGTCCCTAGATCGTGCTTAATGCCAGGCCTTTATCCACTCCTAGCTGGAGAAAACGTAATACTATCAATGGTATACTTGCGGGAAAACCATCTCTTAGACTCACACCAGCCTACGTAGGCCCTCCAAACCCTGTAACAAATTACCCTGGAGGCCGGCTTTCTAGCCTTAATGAGGGTAGGGATTACCTGCCTAGACAGACCTCTACCCCTGAGAATCAGGGATTCAGCCGCCAGGCCGTCAAATTTAGACGCCGTAATGCAGGGTGGAGGATCGGGCCTTGTGAGAGTAGGTCTGGCCATAGAGGAAGAGTCCAAGGGTCTCCCGCTGCCAATTTCAGGACTAGTGAGTACCATGCCTTCCGGTACCAAGCTGGGGCTACCAGGATAACCGGCCTGTGCTATGATCCTGCGCAACAGGCGGGGTAGTAACTGCAGCGGGGGAAATGCATATAGAAGTTATGATTGATGCCAAGGGCAAACCAACGCATCGGTTCCGCAGGCCATAGGGTCCCTCGTTCGAGACACGAACCTGTCTAGCTTCTTGTTGAATCCTGATGCCATGACGTCCACGTCTGGCACTCCCCACTTCTGGCAGATTGTCTGAAAGACCTGTGGATGCAGAGACCACTCCCCCGCCGACAGGGTTTGGCGACTTAGGAAGTCTGCCTGCAGGTTGTCCACCCCGGGAATGAATATCGCCGATATGCAGGGTACATAAACCTCTGCCCACCGAAAAACCAAGCTCATCTCTCTCTGAGTGGCTTGACTCTTGGTTCCCCCTTGGTGGTTCACATATATGCCACCGCTGTGGCATTTTCTGAATGAATTCTCACCGAGGACCCCTGTAATCTGGATGTCTATGCCAGGAGGGCTAGCCGAGCCGCTCTGATCTCCCAGACATTGATGGGCAGCTGCCTCTCCGCCTCTGCCCAAGTTCCATGGCGAGTGAACCCGTTCAAGACCGCTCTCCAGCCTTCCAGACCACTGGGCAGAAAGACTCCCCTTCAGAAGGTTCTGAGGGTTTAACCACCAGCATAGACTCTGCCGGACCTTTAATGACGGCGTCAAAGGAAACTCCAAGGCCTTTGCTCCCTTGCTCCAAGCTGCTAGAATTGTTGTCTGTAGGACGCGAGTGTGGAAGCGTGCGGTATCGCCTCGAACATGGCCATTAGTTTGCCTAGTAATCGCATACATAGGCGAATAGTTGGTTCTCTTTTGCTTAGAACCAACTGAATCAATTTTTTGATAGCCTCGACCTTTACCAGGGGCAGGAACACCTTTTGCTGTTCTGTGTCTAATCTCATGCCGAGATATTCCAACTGCTTTGTAGGTTGAAATGCTGATTTTTCCCCGGTTTAGGACCCAGCCGAACCTCTCGAGGTACTGAACCATGAGGGCTACTGCGCATTCCAGCCAAGGAAGTGAGTGATCTATGATTAAGAGGTCGTCCAGGTATGCTAGGACCGAGACCCCTTGGATCCTTAGATTGACTAGAATTGGAGCTAGGACCTTCGTGAATACCCGGGGGCCGTAGCCAGCCCGAAGGGGAGCGCCACGAATTGGGAGTGACGCTGTATCACTGCGAAGCGTAAACAATCTTTGATGTGGCTGAAAGATTGCTACATGAAGGTAACCATCCTTTATGTCTATAGAAGCCAGAAAGTCGTCCTTCTGGAGTGTGGCGGCTGCTGACCGAACGGATTCCATCCGGAAAGAGCGAACCCTTAGGTAAGCATTTAAACCTTTTAGGTCCAAAATTGGTCTGACATCGCCGATGGGCTTTAGTATGACAAACAGATTGGAATAGAAACCTAGCCCCTGTTCTTGGGCCGCATTGAGGCCTTCCTTGTGGAGGAAACTTTAGAAAATTCTAATCTGTAGCCTGTGGCCACAGATGATCGGACCCCCTCTGTCGGGGATCGATACCATGGCCTCTTGCCCCCAGAGGCCTGTCCTTGCAATCCATTGTTAAAAGTTTTGATCGCGCAGGAGGCCCGATACTGCCTGGAATTTGAGGGCCCCGGAACAGGGGGGAGCTGCCTTTTAAACGCAGGACCCCGGAACTTCTTTTGACTGGTAAAAGGGTACTTTTGCCACTTGAAACAGTCTGAATGTATTTATCCAGATCTTTCCATGGAAGGGAAAACCTGCCAGTAGTCTTTTGCATGGGGCTCGGCCGCCTAGTTCTTCAACCATAAGAGCCTTCTCATATGCACTAAAAATAGTGACAAACGAGACGCCTGCTGGATGGAGTCTTTTATAGCCTCTACCGCAAAGCCCAGAGCTCTGGGAATATCCAATACCTCCTCTGCCTATTGGGCAGGGATGTCTTTAAGCATCTGTTTTGTCTGGTCCTTTAACGCCTGACAAACTCCAATTGCAGCCACTGCTGGCTGTACCACTGCTCCTGCCGTAGCAAAGGATGCTTAAAAAAGTGTCTCTAAACATTTATCGACCGGGACCTTAAACATTTGTATGTTTCCCCCCGGGCCAGTTAATGATTTATTCACACATGAGATGGCTGCGTCCACAGTTGGGAGCGCCCATTTCTTAGAAAAATTTCTCTTCCATAGGGTAAATAACAGAAAACCTTCCAGGCGGTCTCCCATCCAGGCACTAACCAGGCCCGACCCTGCTTAGCCTCCGAGATCAGACGAGATCGGGCGCTTTCAGGGTGATGTGGCCGTAGGCTTTAGGCGGCAGAAAAAATTCTGTCCGGTCATCCCAATCCTGGAAAAACCAATTCCTCTAACAGAGGATGGACCGGAAAAGCTGCGTTGCTTAAAGGCGCTTTAAAAGAACCCAAAGAGGATACCGCAGGAACCTGAGGCTCTGGAAATGGCAAATTAAATGCCGAGCGGACCATGTCTGTCAAAGACTGGACCCACAGACTCTCCGTTTGGGAGGCTGAAAACGATTCCTCAGTGGTAGATCCTTCCTCTAGGTTCTGGTCCAACCGATCCTCCTGAAATTCTAATTCCTCCGGAGAGAGAATCTCAGCATCCGAGGATACACCTTTTGGCGATGGGGGATCTAGTCCGCTTCTTGCCAGAAATAGAGCCAGCGATCATAGCTGTTAACTTTTCTCTCTAGCCCCCCTAGGGTGACGGCTAGCATCTCCTCTGTGATAACACAGGGTTGGGACGATCTGGGCCAGCCTCAGCACCAGACCCCCTTAATGGCTTATCCAAGGTGACCCCTATAGGAATAACCTGTGGGGAAAGTATTGGCATATCATCAAAACCAGAGGAGGAACCCCTTTGTCTTTGCCTTTTTTTTTTTGTGTTTTGATCCTGAACCTTTGGAAGCCATAATACAAAACCGAGGGACTCCGCCTACAACCACAGACTGTTATAGCCAGGAGTACAAAAAAATAAGGTTTAGGGGACAATAGGATCACTAATGCCCAAAAACGTTGTCTCTCAGTATGTTTTCCTTTATAATATTATTGTTTTTCACAACATACAGCCCCACCCCCAACATGTTTGCCAGCATTCAACCTGTTGCCAAGGGGATTTTTGGCTTAACAAAAAGCATTGGAGCTGACTCCAGCATGTACTACCCCTTTCTCGCCACCGGGAGTCACTGTGCTGCCAGCTCTGCGTCCTCTCTCTTCCAGCTCAGCTTTGAACTGAGCTAAGATCGCGCCTGCTGTGTATAACAGCAATTGAAGGCACGCCCACTCTACACTGCAGTCACGCTCCCCGCCCCCCCCCCCTTCCCGAACGGCGCGAAAATTTTTCTATATGCATGCGTGCGCGCGGCTGTCGGGGGAGGAGAGCCCAGGAGGAGACACACTCTGGAGCCCAGGAATGCAGGCTGGAGGACGCATCAGGCGGCAGATTTGAATCCCGGCTAGGTAAGGCTTAAAACAGGCCCCTAAGGAGTCCCTTTAGCCTAGAGACAGATCTCTTCCTTTTTTTTTTTTTTTTTTTTAAAAAGACCTTCAACCAGCGAGCAGCAGGTAGCTAACAAACATACATAGATAGGTAGGGGGATCAAGTGATTGGGGGGGAACATTTCAGGCCATCCTGTCTATCAGACATAGTGACCATGGTGCCCATGCAGAGCATACTCAGGCTACCCCCCTTAAGATCTCCCCTGGAGAGCCTGCTGTCGAACCAAGTCCCGCAGGCTCCCCTCTTACCTGCTCCATGCCGCAGGACGTTTGCATAGCAAAACGGTTCAATCTTCTCCCATCTCCGTGGGTAGCGTAGTAGACCTTCAGGCACTGGGGTCCTGGAAGGAACTGACTGTCCTGGACCTATACAGCACCCTGGCAAACAGGATCTTTTGGTTTAGAAAAAAACTCCAAGTCCTGGGCCCAGGGTCCATCCCTCTAGAGGAGCATTATAGGCAAAACCCCACGGTTTGGGGCCCGGGTACTGTCCACTTTGGCACTGAGGCTCCTTGGACAGATCCGGTTAGCCCGCCTTAATCCCAAGGATGTGGAGGCAAAGCTATTCCGTGACCAACACCTAAGACACTGGTGAAAAAACCGAGGTACTTCCTCTATGGGAGGGGGTTATATAGGGAGGGGACTTCCTGTTTGAGATTGCCAGTGTCCATCACCTGAAGGTACTCCATATAACCCGTATAGTAATGAATATGCTGCTCTGTGTCCCGTGATGTACGAGAAAGAAATTTAACCACTTAAGGACCGAGGGTGTTTTTCAGATTTGGTGTTTACGAGACTGAAACATTTTTTTAAGAGACTGTTATGGATTGTGGGGACATCATGCCTTTTTTCGGCTTTTTGGCACGAGGCTCCCCAAAAGCAATACCAGACCCAAATGGCTTTGTATGAATTGGGCATATTCAGTGATCCAATGGGGAATCCCTCGGCGACAGAAGGGAAGAGATGCAAAAATGGATAAAAAACTGACTGAATATGTTTTGTCTTTGAAAAAATGTGACTAAACAGATGGCGCCCACGTGAAAGGGGCCTAAAGTTCTTATTGTCATGATGAGACCAGGCATAGGGGAAAAGGTAGGGGTGTTTATATATGGTCAGTGTCCCAAAGAAATCAAACTCTGTCATAGTACAACACTTAAAGCGGAGTTCCACCCAAAAGGGGGAGGTGGGGCTTCCTGTCCCACTTCCTACTTTCATCCAGGGACCGCCTCAGAGGCTTCTCTTCTTTTCTCGCCTTAGGTGGCCCCTACCTTTAGGCCATCTCTAGGGACACGCGACAGGTCCCAGGAGATCGCCTGTCCATTCATAGAGCGCAGCGCGACTCCTGCATGTGCAGTTAGTGCCCGGCCGTGAAGCTGAAAGCTGTCACAACCGGGTGCCCACACTATGAATGGAGGCACCGGCCGGAGAGGAGCGGAGCTCCGGGCAACCGCGTCGCTGGACCTTGGAGCAGGCAAGTATCTGTTTATTAAAAGTCAGCAGCTACACACCAAAACCTTGGAACTTCCCTTTAATATTGGGCAGGGTAGGTACTTTATTTAAAAAATAGAAATAATTAAAAGTGTATACCTTTTGCAAAGAAAAAGTGCTTATGTGTCTTTTACTTTGAGCTCATTTCCCCTCCCATGCATTCTTAATTGATGCATTAATGTTGATTTAGCTAGGTATTTTTCTTTTGCGAATACATATTAAGCAAGCAGAACTAACATGGACTCAAATCCATTCTTTGTTGAACAAGATATATCTGCTGCTGCAAGGTCACGTGGCTGACTTGGCACTGGGATACTCACGTTTCTCTGCTGTACTTCTGACGCATGTAGACTTAGATTAAGACTTCCAGGATAAGCAGACCTGTCAGTACAATCTAACCAAGTGGCATGTCTTACAACTACAGAAGACATATCCTGGAGTGCAGATTACCCCTTAATAAAATTACATCTCTCAACAGAACAACTGAAAGAAAACCAGTCAACCAAACAGACAGTGCTATGTACAAGAATTGACCCTCCTTGGACTTTATTTTTTTACACATTTTAAAGTAGTGTTTCTTAACTTTTTTTTTATCAGTCAATGCACCCTTTTAAAATGATGCACACATATAGTGGCACCTCCATTCTAAAATGTAGAAAAAAAATTAGTAATAATAGTAATAATCCAAAGCAAATACACCATTACACCCTGGAACTGACTAGTATTCCAGTGTTTCTCTTCTCCCTCAATTTATCTCCCTTACTCAGCTAATGTGACCCCAGTAAGAGAGGGGCAGGGGAGGATGCTGTGCAGGTGCCCACTGTCCTCCCTATGACATCATTGGTTGTGAGGACAACGGTGGCTGGAAGGTTGTAATGGTGCACAATTAAATTTTTCAATTGGGCCTTGATTTTACCACCCATATTTCTCCTATTTTCTCTCTTTGATAAATCCATATGTATGTGACTGGCCATGGGTTTGAATTTGCATAGGATAGAAATTTCCATATACCTTTATCTGTACTTTTCCTGCAAAGAACCCTATGCCATTTGTCGCTGTGTCCTTTCTGTTTTTGTCTTGTTCTATACTTCTCTTTTTCCATCTTTATACCTTGGATAACAACCCTATACTATTGATAAATGATTGTATTGTTGGGTTGGTTAACACACACACACACACACACATTATATATATATATCACAGTGGGGATCGAAAGTTTGGGCACCCCAGGTAAAAATTTGTATTAATGTGCATAACGGAGCCCAGGAAAGATGGAAAAATCTCCAAAAGGCATCAAATTACAGATTAGACATTCTTATAATATGTCAAAAAAAGTTAGATTTTATTTCCATCATTTACACTTTCAAAATTACAGAAAACAAAAAAATGGTGTATGCAAACGTTTGGGCACCCTGCAGAGTTAATATCTTGTACTGGCCCCTTTGGCAAGTATCACAGCTTGTAAACACTTTTTGTAGCCAGCCAAGAGTCTTTCAATTCTTGTTTGAGGTATCTTTGTCCATTCTTCCTTACAAAAGTCTTCCAGTTCTTTGAGATTTCTGGGCTGTCACGCACTGCTCTTTTAAGGTCTATCTATAGATTAATTATGTTGAGGTCAGGACATTGTGAAGGCCATGGCAAAACCTTCAGTTTACGCCTTTTTATGTAATCCCCTGTGGATTAGGAGGTGTGTTTAGGTTTATTATCCATTTGTAGAAGCCATCCTCTAACTTCAGCTTTTTCACACATGGCATCAAGTTACCATCCAAAATTAGCTGAAATTGTATTGAATCCATTTTTCCTTCTACTCGTGAAATGTTCCATGTGCCACTGACTGCAATACAACCCCATGCTTAACAGAGGTTCTTTTCATTAAATTCTTTCTTCTCCAAACTTATCTTTGCTCATTCCGGCCAAAAAATTAAATTTTAACCTCATCTGTCCACAGAACTTGTTTCCAAAATGCATCAGGCTTGTCTATATGTTAATTTGCAAAGTTCAAACGCTGATTTTTGTGGTGAGGACGTAGAAGAGGTTTTCTTCTTATGACTCTTCCATGAAGACCATATTTGTACAAGTATCTCTTTATAGTGGAATAGTGTACCACAACTCCAGTGTCTGCCAGATCTTTCTGGAGGGATCGTGCAGTCAAATGTGGGTTTTATATTGCTTTTCTCACAATCCTGCGAGCTGTTCTGTCTGATATTTTTCTTGGTCTTCCAGATCTTGCTTTGACGTCCACTGTTCCTGATGACTGCCATTTCTTAATTACATTCCGAACAGAGGATATTGACTAAAATATTTTCAGTTTTTTAGACAACTGCTTAGAAGAACCCATGGTGCTGATTGTTGGGGCAAGGTCAGATGAGTCTGGGCATTTAAAACCTTTGAGATTGACATCACCTGGTCTTCCCAGACGATGATTAAGAACAATCCATGAGACTGGCAGGTCTCAGCTTTGCAAAGGGGCAGTGCATGCTATAAATTCTGCAGGGTGCCCAAACTTTTGCAGACGCCATTTTTTTGTTTTCTGTAATTTTGAAAGTGTAAATGATGGAAATAAAATCTAACTTTTTTGACATATTATAAGAATGTCTAATCTGTAATTTGATACCTGGGGTGCCCAAACTTTCGATCCCTACTGTGTGTGTATATATATATATATATATATATATATATATATATATATATATATATATATAAACACACACACACACACACTGTTTTTAAGGTTGGTGTTTTTTATTTTACCATTTGTTTGTTTTTCTACAGCACATTTAAGGCTAAATTCAGCGAGGTGAACTCCGCCTCTACCGAGACTACCAGCTCAGCCGGAGATCTCTCCGCTGAGCTGGTTGATGACAGGTCCCTCTCTGCTCACTGAGCTGGGAGGGGCTTGTCGAACGCCGCTGTTTCCTATGGAGAGATCTGATGAAAAAGGACAGCATGTCCTTCATCAGATCTCACTCGATCCGGATCGGGTCGGATGTCAGCGGACAGGTCACTGTTGACATCCGACGCTCCATAGGCTTGCACGGAGTGGCCGTTCAGGTCCACTGAAAAAACGGACAGGCGGACCTGAACGGTCAGACTGTGTGAAAGGGGCCAAAATCTTGTCACTTGGCGTTATTAAAAATTGATACACAAATATGTGAAAATGTATATTTCTCTATGGTTTTTCATTTGTTTTTATGTGAATCACATGTGTCAGAAAGTCTGCAAACCAATGATTTGTATCACCTGCCATGCTAATAGGGTAGGGTTATACAAGGATGACAATGCTGACTCTTCTGTGTAATGAAAAAGCGCACCGGTTAGTGTGTGAAAATTAGTCTATCTGCCTGTCTGTAACACTTGGGATGTTCGGATATTAAAGAATTTCGATTGATCTTGGAGTGCAGCCATCTCTTTCATTGTTGGTCGTATGCGGAGGCGAGCACCCGTGAAATCATCAGGCTTCCCATCTCACCTGGAGCAGCGAGTTCTTTTGTTTGGATAAACACCAAACTTAGAAACTAGTTTAAAAGCTTTCCACAAGCTTTAAACTTTAAAGCACCATACAGCTCCAGCATGGGGAGGTTAAACAGAAATCTTTATAGAATTGATGACGGTTACTTTACAACTGAACTTCAGGTTTGATTTAACTTTAATTTATTTAGACCAAGCTGGTCCAAACTCTATTTCCTTTACCAATGTGTGCACTGGCTGGGAGTCGTGTCTAAACTGTTTGAGGCATCCGCTAAATACAGTATACAGCACCATTTTGCCAAAACAAATTAAAACCAAGCTGAGCGCTGCTCAGCCAGTCACAGGAAGCCTAGTATTTTTAAGAATGAATACAAGGCTTCCTCTGATTGGGTAAGATGGAGAGGCGGGTAGATGATGTCAGAATCTCCACCTCAGTCAATCAGAGAAAGGTTTGCATTTATTCATAAAACACAAAGCTTCCCGTTAATAGGTGAACAGCATACAATTTTGTTCTGGGAACGGGATGGAAGTGCCCGTACATCGAAATACAGCACTGTATACTATATGTAGCTAATGCTTCATACAGTTTATACAGCACTCTGAGTGGGCGCATGCATTAGTGAAGAAAGTAGTTAATTTGGACCAGCTTGATTTTAAAGTTAAATCAAATCTGGAGTTCTGAAATAAATATGCAGCTAGCAGCACTGGCTCTGTTGAACATAATGATTTTCATTGGGCTCTCATTGTGTGTCCATGGACAAAAATGCACTTTCAATTTAGTTTCCAGGGTACCAAATGGCAAAGCATTTGCTCCTTATTGCATGTGCTTTGTGTACCAAGATTTATATAAAGATGTATGTGCACAAGGGCACAACACGCATACATTTCCCATTGTACCACACATTGGGTGAAGGTGGCCCAAGACAAAAAAATAAAATAAAAATATTGTATTCTTAGGTCAAAGTCTAAAAAAAACGTGTTACGGGACCCCTGTGTCTTGCCGAAAGCCATAATTGTAACAATGTGCATTTATAGTTTTATAGCTGGCACAAAAACCCCTCTTACCTGCATAACCTTTTGCTGGATTTCATCAAGCTGTGTGCGCTTACTTCGCTGCCTGCACACTTCTTGGTAACGAGTGTATTGCTCTCGCAGGGAATCGAGAAGTTTCATAACCTGAGGCTGAGCCAAAAGCTCATCATCCATTGGAGACCATGAAACGCCTCCCTCTGACCCATTGAACCGCCGCTGCTGCAGCTCAGATAGCAACTCATGACCTAAAGAGCAGAAAGTTAAAACATTGTTAAAAAGATCATAATTACATAAACTTTCTAATGCACTAGAAACACTTTTCTAGTTTGTGATGTGGTTAAAATAAGCAACCACTATAGACTGTACAATACAGTATGTAAATTGAGGGCTTACACATTTCTGTTGGTCTCATACTACCTGTAAGGCTCTTTAACATGGTCCAGATCTGATCTATTGGTCAGCTGGTTGTAAAGGGACCAACTGTCCATTTATATCCGACTGCCCTCCAATCCGACCAAACAAGGAAGGGGAAGGGATCTTCTTTCAATATTTCTTTTTTTTGCCAGACTGAAGGTAACCAGGTGTAAATGGACACAAGTCCAAAGAGAATAGAGGCTCTGATCGGGACCAGCTGAAAGAAGGACAGCCAGACCCGATTGAACCTCTCCTGTGAAAGGGGCCTAAACCTTCCATATTCAGCACTGAAGAGACTAAACTGAAACAAAGTCAGCAGCTACCCCCTCTTCTCCGCCGGCACCTCCATTATAACTGTGGGCACCCGGCTGTGACAGCTTTCAGGTTTACGGCCTGGCACTCACTGCGCAGCGCTCCCTGAGTGGAGGGGCCGCCAAAAGGCAATATGACGTATGGCCTTAGCGGCCCCTGGGCGGAAAGAGGAAGTGGGACAGGAAGTCCCACTCCTACTGAAGCCCCCATTACCCCCCCAAAAAATTTACATGCCAAATGTGGCATGTAAGGGGGTGAGGAGTGGATTAAGCGGAAGTTCTACTTTTGGGTGGAACTGCGCTTTAAACTATCTGCAAGAAGATGGATAAAAGGCTCTGTGTATAAGCTCTCTGTGCAATAAATCAGTAGTTTCTGAGCTCACAGTTAACCAGAGGGACGTTAAAAGGATGATTTACAAATTTCCATTCCCTATCCTACGGCATGAAATAAATCCCTTGTTTTCTGAATTTGTAATGAACATGATATGAGAATACCTGTAAAGATGAATATTTTTTTTCAATTTATTTTTTTAATATTAAGCCATAAGTGTCAAAGGCAAACAAATCTGCCAAGAAAAATTAAACATTGCTAAAATACTTCAGTCTAAAGCCCCACCACACACGGGTCGAATGTTTCTGTTAGAAGTGCATGCTGGAAAACCAGCTGCCGAACGGCTTCCCATCAGCACACTCAGCTGTCAACCGGCTTCCCATCAGCACACTCAGCTGTCAACCGGCTTCCCATCAGCACACTCAGCTGTCAACCGGCTTCCCATCAGCACACTCAGCTGTCAACCGGCTTCCCATCAGCACACTCAGCTGTCAACCGGCTCCCCATCAGCACACTCAGCTGTCAACCGGCTCCCCCGCACACTCAGCTCAACCGGCTCCCATCAGCACACTCAGCTGTCAACCGGCTCCCCATCAGCACACTCAGCTGTCAACCGGCTCCCCATCAGCACACTCAGCTGTCAACCGGCTCCCCATCAGCACACTCAGCTGTCAACCGGCTCCCCATCAGCACACTCAGCTGTCAACCGGCTCCCCATCAGCACACTCAGCTGTCAACCGGCTCCCCATCAGCACACTCAGCTGTCAACCGGCTCCCCATCAGCACACTCAGCTGTCAACCGGCTCCCCATCAGCACACTCAGCTGTCAACCGGCTCCCCATCAGCACACTCAGCTGTCAACCGGCTCCCCATCAGCACACTCAGCTGTCAACCGGCTCCCCATCAGCACACTCAGCTGTCAACCGGCTCCCCATCAGCACACTCAGCTGTCAACCGGCTCCCCATCAGCACACTCAGCTGTCAACCGGCTCCCCATCAGCACACTCAGCTGTCAACCGGCTCCCCATCAGCACACTCAGCTGTCAACCGGCTCCCCATCAGCACACTCAGCTGTCAACCGGCTCCCCATCAGCACACTCAGCTGTCAACCGGCTCCCCATCAGCACACTCAGCTGTCAACCGGCTCCCCATCAGCACACTCAGCTGTCAACCGGCTCCCCATCAGCACACTCAGCTGTCAACCGGCTCCCCATCAGCACACTCAGCTGTCAACCGGCTCCCCATCAGCACACTCAGCTGTCAACCGGCTCCCCATCAGCACACTCAGCTGTCAACCGGCTCCCCATCAGCACACTCAGCTGTCAACCGGCTCCCCATCAGCACACTCAGCTGTCAACCGGCTCCCCATCAGCACACTCAGCTGTCAACCGGCTCCCCATCAGCACACTCAGCTGTCAACCGGCTCCCCATCAGCACACTCAGCTGTCAACCGGCTCCCCATCAGCACACTCAGCTGTCAACCGGCTCCCCATCAGCACACTCAGCTGTCAACCGGCTCCCCATCAGCACACTCAGCTGTCAACCGGCTCCCCATCAGCACACTCAGCTGTCAACCGGCTCCCCATCAGCACACTCAGCTGTCAACCGGCTCCCCATCAGCACACTCAGCTGTCAACCGGCTCCCCATCAGCACACTCAGCTGTCAACCGGCTCCCCATCAGCACACTCAGCTGTCAACCGGCTCCCCATCAGCACACTCAGCTGTCAACCGGCTCCCCATCAGCACACTCAGCTGTCAACCGGCTCCCCATCAGCACACTCAGCTGTCAACCGGCTCCCCATCAGCACACTCAGCTGTCAACCGGCTCCCCATCAGCACACTCAGCTGTCAACCGGCTCCCCATCAGCACACTCAGCTGTCAACCGGCTCCCCATCAGCACACTCAGCTGTCAACCGGCTCCCCATCAGCACACTCAGCTGTCAACCGGCTCCCCATCAGCACACTCAGCTGTCAACCGGCTCCCCATCAGCACACTCAGCTGTCAACCGGCTCCCCATCAGCACACTCAGCTGTCAACCGGCTCCCCATCAGCACACTCAGCTGTCAACCGGCTCCCCATCAGCACACTCAGCTGTCAACCGGCTCCCCATCAGCACTCTCAGCTGTCAACCGGCTCCCCATCAGCACTCTCAGCTGTCAACCGGCTCCCCATCAGCACTCTCAGCTGTCAACCGGCTCCCCATCAGCACTCTCAGCTGTCAACCGGCTCCCCATCAGCACTCTCAGCTGTCAACCGGCTCCCCATCAGCACTCTCAGCTGTCAACCGGCTCCCCATCAGCACTCTCAGCTGTCAACCGGCTCCCCATCAGCATTCTCAGCTGTCAACCGGCTCCCCATCAGCATTCTCAGCTGTCAACCGGCTCCCCATCAGCATTCTCAGCTGTCAACCGGCTCCCCATCAGCATTCTCAGCTGTCAACCGGCTCCCCATCAGCATTCTCAGCTGTCAACCGGCTCCCCATCAGCATTCTCAGCTGTCAACCGGCTCCCCATCAGCATTCTCAGCTGTCAACCGGCTCCCCATCAGCATTCTCAGCTGTCAACCGGCTCCCCATCAGCATTCTCAGCTGTCAACCGGCTCCCCATCAGCATTCTCAGCTGTCAACCGGCTCCCCATCAGCATTCTCAGCTGTCAACCGGCTCCCCATCAGCATTTTCAGCTGTCAACCGGCTCCCCATCAGCATTCTCGGCTGTCAACCGCTTCCAAGCTGTCAGAACACTACAGCTCAGCGAGGGAGATCGCTGTACTAACATTTGATTGTTAGAACAGCGGCTCCGACCAGAGCGGACAGTTTATCGTTCAGCCTGCTGGGTTGAATTGAAAAAAAACTCATGTGTACCAGGCTTAAAGAGGTTGTAATCCCCAATGTAAACAAAACTTGTAAGACAAAGGCATAATGAGCTACTACACAGCTGACATTTTTCCCGGCTTTTTTTCTGGGTTCGCGGGCTCCGGAGCTGTGATTGGCCGGAGCCAAGACGAGGTCACTCATTGTCCGGTTCTTCAGAGCACATGCGTTGACGTAATGTATACAGCAAATATCTTTTAAACAGTGCAAGTTTAAGAGATATTTTCAGTACCTTTTAAACAGTGCAAGTTTAAGAGATATTTTCAGTACCTGTAAGCAAGCCTCCTTATATCATACAAAACAAATGTGGGAATATCCGCACTTTCAGAAAAAACAGTAGATGTATAAAAAGGTGCATGAAAAACACACCAGCGGCCAGCATAAATATTGTTGACGGCAATATATCATAAATACAAAGAACTTATATGCAGCGCTGAAGAGACAATAGATGGAATCTAAGGGAGATGGTGACCAATCTTTTGCAAAGAGTTCTCACAGCTGGAAAAACAAAATCCAGGCCGCCTGCCAAGTTTTATTGCTAATAAGTAGAAACAAAGTATCTTTTCATTCTTTCATCAAAGGAAAGAACTCCTGCATGTAGATGAAGGAAGTTTAACCATTTAAATGACCATTTTTTTTCTGACATTTGTTGCTTACAAGCAAAAATCATTATTTTCTGCTAGAAAATTACGTGAAACACGCAAACATGATATATATTTTTTCAGCAGAGACCCTAAAGCAGTGTTCATCAACCCTGTCCTCAGGGCCCACTAACAGGCCAGGTTTTATGTATTACCTTGGGGAGATGCAGACTAGAATACTGCAATCACTGGGCAGCAAATTATATCACCTGTGATGCATTTCAGTTATCTTGCAAACCTGGCCTGCTAGTGGGCCATGAGGACAGGGTTGATGACCACTAGGGATGAGCTTCGGCGTGCTCGCACACTCCACCAGAAAGTCGGCACGACGCTGCGCTAATCACAGGCAGTAAGACATTTCCTGATGTCTGCAGCCACACATTGGGACAATGTCTCCCTACCTGTGATTAGTGCAGTGCTGTGCCGACTTCCTGGCGGGCTCTGCACGTGGAGTGTGCGAACACGCTGGAGCTCATCCCTAATGACTACTGCCCTAGAGAATAAAATGGTGGCTGTTGCAATATTTTATGTTACACCGTATTTTGTTTACTCTTTAACAGAAAAGCATCACCAGCAGCCGGACTGCTGGAACTTGGCTTAAAGTGATGTCCACGTTTAAAAAAAAAACACAATGTAAAACCACATTACATAGTTACATAGTTAGTCAGGTTGAAAAAAGACACAAGTCCATCCAGTTCATTAATAAGCAAGTGACATTCAGAGACAATTTTGGCAATCAAATCCTACCAATAAGGTGACCCACAGGGTGCTTTTCTCAATTTGTCTTTCTCTGACAAAAACATAGCTATGTCTCCTGTTTGAAAATCAAAAAAAAACTGTCATCTTAGAGCTCCAAAAGCCTCAAAGCAACTTACTTCCCAGCTTCCATTTTATTCTTCAGCCAAATAGGAATTGCTGGACATCGTTTTTTTAGGCAATAATCTCACTATACATTCCCTCCAGCCTTCATAAATAAGCTTCTAAATCCAGCCTATCTGGGTATATTACAATCAAAGAACTTTAGAAACGAGCATGTCAGTGTTTTTTATGAGAAGCATAAAAACATTTCCTAAAGGTACAGATTCAAATCATGGATTATGAATTAAATGCTAAGAGCTCTAATAGAGTGAACATCCCCAAGATCACCGAGGCGTGACTATGAGCATTCTAGAGGGAGTGCACCGAGTCGTTACACTCAGCGTGAGAAACTCAAAGAAGCGTTTCAAGTGGAAATAAATTCTGGGCTTGTCTGGCTGGTCTGGAAGTACACGATACGCCTCACTAAGAAAATCAAACTGGATTTGCAGGCAGTCGATACACTTCAGAGGAACTAAATATAAAGGTGGCATCGGTGGCAGGACAATTTATCGGCCACTTGATACGCTTGTTATCTATTGGATGATATCATATGAACACTTTAAACTGAAGATCATGCTAGTTCTGTACAGAAAACGAGAAAACTTTGCAGTTTAATATTAGTTTTAAAGACATATCACCTTTACGAAGCTAAAAAAAGCACTTTATTTTGGCTTCTCCTCTGTAAAATGTCTAATCAACCATGAAGAACATCCCTGACCTTCTTGTTACACTGAATTGAAGAGGACATTTCAAATTTATAATTTCCTGAATTAATTAAACAAATCCCTTATTAATTTCAGTGCCCAACAATTATCTCCAGTGCTCTCTGGCTAAAAATTTCAAGCCAATTATTTCTCTAGCTGTTGTGTGACATGATCTTGATTTATGTAACAATGTATACTTTTTTAAAGGGTAGACAAAATTACAGTAAAACCTTGGTTGTGAGCATAATTTGTTACAGAAACATGCTTGTAATCCAAAGCACTTGTATATCAAAGCATTTTTTTTTACAGGGTATAGAAGAGAACAGAGGCACCTCTAAATGTAGCAATATGTTGCTAAATGTTGTACCTTCATCAAATGTAACCATAATGCTACACTTAGAGGCTCCTTTTTATACTCAGTTGTGACATGACGCTACTCTTGTATCAAGACATCACTTGTATATCAAGGCAAAATGTATTAAAACATTTTGCTTGTCTTGCAAAACGCTCACTAACCAAGGTTTTACTGTATTATGATTTTTACATATATACAGTGCATCTGGAAAGTATTCACGTTTCACTTTTTCCACATTGTTATGTTAGACATATTCCAAAATAGATTAAATGTATTAAATGTATTATTTTCCTCAAAATTCTACAAACAATACCTCATAATGACACTGTTGAAGATGTTTGTTTGAAATCTTTGCAAATTTACTAAAAATATGAAAATCACATGTACAGAAGAATTCACAAGCTTTGCCATGACACTCAAACTTGAGCTCAGGTGCATCCTGTTTCCACAGATCATCCTTGAGATGTTTCTACAACTTGATTGGAGTCAACCTGTGGTAAATTCAGTTGATTGGATGTGATTTGGAAAGGTAAACACTTGTCTATATAAGGTCCCACAGTTAACAGTGCATGTTAGAGCACAAATCGAGCCATGAAGTCCAAGGAATTGTCTGTAGACCTCCGAGACAGGATTGTATTGAAGCACAGATCTGAGGACGGGTACAGAAAAATGTCTGCAGCATTGAAGGTCCCGATGAGATCAGTGGCACAGTGGTTTGGAATCGCCAGGATTCTTCCTAGAGTGAGCCACCCAGCCAAATTGAGCGATCGTGGCAGAAGGGCCTTTGTCAAGGAGGTGGCCGATGGTCACTCTAGCAGAGCTCCAGCATTTCTCTGTGGAGAGAGGAGAACCTTCCAGAAGAAGAACAGACATCTCTGCAGAACTCAACCAATCATGCCTGTATGGCAAAGTGGCCATAAAAAAGCCACTGCTCAGCAAAAGGCACATGACAGCCCGTCTGGAGTTTGCCAAAAGGCACCTGAAGGACTCTCAGACCATCAGAAAACAAAATTCTCTGGTCCGATGACACAAAGATTGAACGCTTTGGCGTGAATGGCAAGCGTCATGTCGGGAGGAAACCAGACACCACTCATCACTTGGCCAATACCATCCCTACAGTAAAGCACAGTGGTGGCAGCAGCATGCTGTGGGGATGTTTTCAGTGGCAGGAACTCAAAGATTAGTTAGGATCTAGGGAAAGATAAATGCAGCCATGTACAGATACATCCTTTTTTTTAAATCTGCTCCAGAGCGCTATGGACCTCAGACTGGGGGCGAAGGTTCATCTTCCAACAGGACAACGACCCCAAGCACACAGCCAAGATAACAAAGGAGTGGCTACGGGACAACTTTTGCCTCGTTTCCACTGAGCAGATCGGTACGGTACGCTATTTTGGGTGTTTCCATTATGAAAGCGTACCGTAAAACCGAACCGTACCGCACCAGCAAGGGTCCTGCTTCAGATGAGGGACCAGAGAGAGTGGAACGGTTCGGTTAGGGCGGACCTACAAATGCATCTCACTGATTGGTGGATGCGCTAGGAATTTTTTCTAAACCCTGAATGGTCCCTCATGGTCCGATTTGCAGTGGAAACGCTCACGCGATTAGACCGGCCCCATCCGAACCGCTCCAAAATTACTGACCCGACCCGATCTGTGCAGTGGAAACGAGGCATTAGTGAATGTCCTTGAGTGGCCCAGCCAGAAGCCAGACTTGAACCCGATTGAACATTTCTGGAGAGATCTTAAAACGGCTGTGCACCGGCAGACCTCGTTTCTACACAATAATCCTTTCCTTAAACCTATAACCTGACATTTATGGCTCAAGATCACATTTATATTGATGTTTTACACAAGTACTGCAACTTGTAAAGTGCATTAGAAAAAAAAAAGTAGTGGAAATATTTTCCTAAATGGGAATATTGATTCTCTCAGCCATGGCGTATAGTTCAATATCCAGCAGTGAAAGATTTTCTAGTTAATGTATGGTCCCTACAGTTTACTTTAAACATCTCCAATTGGGAAAAGTTTGTAACGTAAACCCTTACAGTGTGAACTGCTGGGAAACAATGTTCTATACCACTTCAAAGCATAAAGCAACTGTCTGTTTTATGATCCCAAGTGCTTCAAATCCAAATGTGTATATTTGTCAGCAAAAGGTTAGATTTTTGTCTGATAAAACTATATATTTATATTTTTATTACACAAATGTAATCTTTAGTGCTGCATGGCAAAGCATTATAAACAGGAGCAGTGAGAAAAATTATAGCACAAAGTTCTACAAAGATGCCGCCTAATAAGTAAATTACACCCTCTGCTGTTCGAAAACAGCACTACACCAATATATTAAACATGAACATGCCCCTGACCCGATCTCCCAGGTGTGCATCTGCTTTAAGGCTTTGTTCACACCGATATGCTTTTTAGTGCGTTTTTATGGCAACACTACAGTCCATTTAACATGGTTTCGAAAGGGACACGTTTATATTTATGCGTTTCTTAGCCGCTGCATTTTTGGAGAGGGTCAAGGATTTATTTTTTAAAACACAACCCGATGCGTTTTGGGTTTAACAGACTTTAATGAACCCACTGCAGAATACGCATGTGTTTTGCATTTCTTAACCACTTAAGGACCGCCTAACGCCGATATTCGTCGGCAGAATGGCACGGCTGGGCATATGCACGTACAGGTACGTCGCCTTTAAGAGCCCAGCCATGGGCCGACCCGGTCCGAAGCTCCGTGACCGCGCCTGCGGGACCCAATCGCCGCCGGTGTCCCAAGATCGGTCTCAGGAGCTGAAGGACGGGGAGAGGTGTGTGCAAACACACCTTCCTCGTTCTTCATTGTGGCAATATCAGTGATCGTCTGTTCCCTGATATAGGGAAGGACGATCACTGACGTCACACGTCCAGCCCCGTCCCCCTACAGCGTCCCCTAGTGGTTAACTCCTAAACTGCAATTGTCATTTTCACAGTAAACAGTGCATTTTTATAGCACTTTTCGCTGTGAAAATGACAATGGTCCCAAAAATGTGTCAAAATTGTCCGATGTGTCTGCCATAATGTCGCCGCCATTAGTAGTAAAAAAAAATATTAATAAAAATGCCATAAAACTATCCCCTATTTTGTAAACGCTATAAATTTTGCGCAAACCAATCGATAACCGCTTATTGCGATTTTTTTACCAAAAATAGGTAGAATAGGTATCAGCCTAAACTGAGGAAAAAAATGTTTATATCTTTTTGGGGATATTTATTATAGCAAAAAGTAAAAATTATTATTTTTTTTTCAAAATTGTCGCTCATTTGAAAGCTCTATTTGTGGGAAAAAAAGGACGCCAATTTTGTTTGGGAGCCACGTCGCACGACCACGCAATTGTCAGTTAAATCAAGTTGTTAATCTGCACAACAAAAACATCAGAATTTTTTTTTTTATTATTAGCAAACTGCATAGGTGTGAACCAGGCCTAAGTGAACAACTGTTGCAAATAAAAACAGACAGCAGTCGTCCCGTACTTGAAGGAGCAAAGGTCACAACACAAACCTACTACAAATCCCTTGCAAGCATGTGAAGGACAGCTGTATTTGTGCTAGATGGGCAACTAAAAACTACTAAAAAACCTACATGTGCTTCAGTTTTCTTGTAATGCAGCCAAGATTTTAGGTGCATTGTGGGTCTGATACAAATAGCAAGGCTCTGGCTTTCATTTTTTGATATGGTCGCACCAGAATTTGTGTTATAATGAATGTATTGCAAATCACCTTAGATGGGCGTTTCCATATAAAGAGAACACCGTCCTAACACAGTCCTTGGCAATGCACCGGTGTTAGAAGCCACGGGTCCTCTGGTCATAGAGCCTTAATATGCATATCTTGGATTCCTATTTGTCCCTCAGGAGCAGTGGTTTATGGCCAATGAAAAGGCCTCATAAAACGTCTGACATAGAAATAAAACAAATCATTCCCCATAGTAAAGTCCCGTTGGCATAATTGTATATTTACTAATTGCACTTGCAATATTCTGATAAAGGAGAAGCATATACAGCATATTCTGGCGCTTCTGGCCCCACCCTCCTGCCACCACAGCAAGCAGCTTGCTATGGGGACACTCGAGCCGCTGCTGTGTGTGTCTATTCAGACACAGAGCTGTGGCTTGGCCATGCCACCTCTCTCTCCACATTGGCTGACTGATGGAAAGCAGCGGGAGCCAATGGCACCCGCTGCTGTGTCTCAGCCAATCAGGAAGGAAAGTCCCAGACAGCTGAGGCTCTCATGCAACATTACTGGATTGAGATGGGGCTCAGGTAAGTATTAGGAGGGCTGTTGCACACAGAAGGATTTTTATTTTAATGCACAGAATGCATTAAGATAAAAAAAAAAAAATTCTGCTATGCTGTAAGGTAAGGCGTTATTGGATCAGGGTGTACAATTTAAATTTGCACTCTTACCCTGGTATACCTTGTCAAATCCCAGAGACAGGCATGGTTAATCTGTAAGGTGGAGACCGCTTCGAAATCTCAGAGATGTCTCATAGCATGTATAATCGGCAAAAATTATTATCGCAAAATCTTGGAAATCAGCTGTAGTGTCATTTGAACGGCTCAAGCACAAACGTTCCTGGATTATGATTAATGAGCGCATGTCAATGATCCTGAATGAGAACATGCAGATATTCGAGAGAGTCTAGGATCCATGGGTCAAGTATCTGACTGGTGATCCTCGATCTATACCCGATTAGAGAAGTTTTGGGGTGATGGGGGTCAGAGCGCGAGGTCATTCCATACTTTCCCCTTCTTGTTCATTTTTCTGGTCCTTGCTGTAGTCATAAAAGTTTTTTTTGGCCTATTCCCTTTAAACCTGAACAGTGATTATTCCTTTAATGTGAAGTCTGGTCTCAGAATGAAGTATCCTCTTTATGAAGGTGTAGACCCCTTTAACTAATGTATACAGTAGCTCTTAAAGTGGTTGTAAACCCTTATAGACCACTTTTACCTATGGGTAAGCCTAGATTAAGGCGTACCTGTAGGTGCAAGAAATATCTCCTAAACCTATACAGTTTAGGAGATATTTGCAAAAAAACACAGGCATCGATGACACCGGCGCGTGCCATTTTTAATGGCGATCATGCCGCGACCAGTCACGTCACAACGTCATCGCGGCTCTGGGCAGTCACAGTGCCGAAACTCCAGGAGAGATGGCAGCAACAGGGGAGGGGAACGAGGACCACTGCAGGGGCTTCGATCACAGGTAAGTACTGTATTTATTGGCGTATAAAACTGTACCTGCGTGTTATACACAGTGGGCTGTGGAAAGTGTTTTCCCTGAAACTTCCCTCTTAAAGTTAGGGTGCGTGTTATATGCCGATAAATACGGTAATTCATTATGAGCTAGTATGCTTTGCATACTAGCTCATTATGCCTTTGTCTTGCAGGGTGTATTTTTTTTTCCTTTCCCAGAGGCGTTACTTCCTCTTTAGGCACATCTGCAATCTAATAAGAGTTATGAGCTGACTTTTAATTTGAATTACTTGGATGAACAAACATTTTGGGTGTATTTTTATGCCTAAAAAATGCTTGGATATCCACCTATTTAGTATACATTTTACACTGTACATTTTTGTATTCTCTTTTGTGAACACTTATAATATTGAAACAGAAAAAAACCTTCTGCTTTTAGAACCACGTTAAATAATTTTACCAAAAAGGTACAATATTTTCATGAAAACTTGAGTAGGTATTCTTTACATACAAGGTTCAGTACAATCGGTTACTCAGGATCCCACCAGCTTACAAATGATGACTATGATACGTCTCACACAAAAAAGGAAACATATCTTACCTGTTTGTAGAACCGTTTCTGGATCAACAGAGGGAAGATAATTGAAATCCATTGACCTTCAAATGATAAAATAAATAAATGAGATATTTATTTCGAGCATAAAATAATTATCTGCAACACTGGCTCTTCAATTGGAGATAAAAGCAATTTACAGTCTTTTTAAAGGGTTTTACATATAGATGTTAATGTAGTCAGCTTATGGAAATACTTTTATCAATAGGTTATTGTTCTTAGTGTCTTGTTTCTATGTGTAGTTATAAAATATGAGGGCAGTCAAGCTTACTACTTAGAACAAAATGTGTTCAGAAGTATAGCACAGTGACTGTCATTTCATTCAATGCACCTCCATTTACAGAGCTCAGTTACTGTATTTTTACCATAAAGATACTTTTTGCATCCATCTCATCTCAAATGCCAATTGGGGCAATTGTAACCTTGTGCCTGCCCAATTTTTTTATATATTGTGAAAGATAATGTTACGCCGAGTAAAATGATACCCAACATGTCACGCTTAAAAATTGCGCCCGCTCGTGGCATGGCGTCAAACTTTTACCCTTAAAAATCTCGATAGGCGACGTTTAAAAAATTCTACAGGTTGCATTTTTTGAGTGACAGAGGAGGTCTAGGGCTAGAATTATTGCTCTCGCTCTAACGATCGCAGGGATACCTCACTTGTGTGGTTTGAACACAGTTTTCATATGCAGGCGCTACTCGCGTATGCGTTCACTTCTGTGCGCGAGCTCGTCGGGACGGGGCGTTTTAAAAAAAATATTTTGTTTTCTTATTTCTTTTTATTTCGTTTATAATTTTTTTACACTGAAATAAAAAAAAAATAAAAAAAAAATATCACTTTTATTCCTATTACAAGGAATGTAAACATCCCTTGTAATAGAAAAAAGCATGACAGGTCCTCTTAAATATGAGATCTGGGGTCAAAAAGACATTACATCTCATATTTAGACTTAAATGCCAAAAAAATAAAATAAAAATAAACTGTAATTTTTTCAAATGACAGAAAAATAAAATGTTTCTTTAAGACGCTGGGCAGGACTGACGTTTTGATGTCACTTCCGCCCAACAGAGCTATGGGGACGGGTGGGGGCGATTTTTCCCTCACTCGCATCCCCACACAGCTGCCGAATGGACCCGATCGCCTCCGCCGCTACCGACGGCTACGGTAAGCGGCGGGGGGCGCGGGAGGGGAGGGGGCCCCTCTCCCGCCACCGATAACGGCGATCTCGCGGTGAATCCGCCGCGGAGACCGCCGTTATTGTTTACAGGACCGTTGGCACTAAAGATGGATACCTCGGTTGTGGCAGCAGCTGCTGCCGTTACCGAGATATCCATCTTTAAAAACATGACGTCTTTTGACTATGGGGCAGTAACCAAGTGGTTAATGCCATAAAGAACATGTAATAACATGTTATTATATTTTTACTCCAGGAGTATACAGGCGGTCCCCCTAGTTACAAACATCTGACTTACAAACGACTCATACTTACAAACTGAGTGTGACAACAGGAAGTGAGAGGAAATCTACCCCTAGGAAGGGAAATTCACTCCTGTAAGTGTTACTATGGGAAAAAGGTGTCTCCACTGATACTTTTATCACCAATTCTGGTTTCCACAACAACCCAAATTTTTCAAAATCCAATTGTCATTGGGACAGAAAGTGAGGTGAAATCTTCTGAACAAGGGCACAGACAGCAAAACAAATGTTATAGGGGTTATAACCCTTCCCTATGCTATCCAAAAAAGCTTAAAAATCGTTTTTTTGGCTGGAGCTACACTAAAATGTTTTACCTGTTCCGACTTACAAACAGATTCAACTTAAGAACAAACCTATAGACCCCCATCTTGTTTGTAACCCGGGGACCGCCTGTGTAATGAGTTTAGAAATGCAAAAAAAAAAAATAAAAAAAAAAAAAAAAAAAATACCTAAATAATGCATTCAAATTTAACTAAGCCCATTCAATTTTAGTAAACTCAAATGTGCTTGACATTTTAGTAGACTAAAATAAAATTAAAACAATTCAAATGACTAAGATACGACTAAAACTAAAATGGCATTTTAGTCAAAAGACTATATAACTAAAACGAAATCTGATGTCAAAATTAAAACAGCATAAAAGCATACAAATTTAACACATATAAAATGAAAAACAGCAAAAACTAAAATTTAAAAAAAAAACTATTTTAGAATGGTTGTTCACTAAACTGATACTATGACACTTGTTTTTGTATGCCGGTAGGTATACTCCATGGACTGCACAAGCAGGAATATGAGACTTTCTTGTTCCACATCCTCCACCGGCATACAGTTTCAATTTACAAATGAACACTTTGCCTTCAAAGATTCACCTTTTCTCAAACTTCATTAGGGATAAAGAATCAAATGTAATTTAATACATGTGAATATGGTTGTTGATTGATTCAGGAAGAACACCTGATATGACAGAGACCTTGCTAAATCACAGGTCTATTGTGGGAATTGAGGGCATTTCCTGAACTGCAGATTATCAGATTCTATTCACTGTCATACATTTACATTTTGTTTAGACTATTTTTACACGTTGGAACATTTTTAAGCCATAGACACAATTTTACCATCCCAGCATACACACTTCTAAATTAAAATATTACCTATATAATGCATAGACAAGAACTTAAAGTGGATGTCACAATGTAGAGAATAAGATTTCCCATCACCTGTGCCCAGTTTTGCCACACAGAGTTAATCCAGCTCTGAGCAATCCTCTTATTGTTCAGTGAAAATAAAAAGGCAGAGAAAAACCAAAGTCCTTTCCGCTCCTTGCTTCGAGTGACAGGTTATTTACATATCTTGTGCACTAGCTTGCAGACATGCACAGCCTGTGTAAAAAGTTCACAATTCACATCCCCCTCCTCTTCTCTCCCCTCCAGCTCTCACAGGATTGGCTGCCTTTCCTGTGTTTTGCCTGGATGTTTATCATAATATGGGGTGTGATTCACAGTTCAGGGTGATGAGAAAATGTATGATGCAGTGAACAGCTATCAGAATATACATAGACAAGTGATTAGGGGAGATGTATTTAGTCAGAGCTTGAGTGATCTTCTTATCATTGTTATATTGCAGTGTGTGTGTCTGAGGTCACCTGATCACATATGCAACATTCCCATATTACCAGGATGTGTTATGTGGGGAGGAGAGGATTTCTCACTTTTTATACTTACACCCAGTAAGGCTGAATGAACTTAGGGCTGGTTCACATTAGTGCGCCGTGCAAGATCGCAAGTGATTTGCACCACACTGCTGTTCAGATCACATGCAATGTCTGTGCGATGCAAGCTAGTGCACAAGGTATGTAAATAACCTGTCGCTCGAAGCAAGGGGGCGGAATGGACTTCGGTTTTTCTCTGCAAGTCTTTTTATTTTCACTGAACAATAAAAAGATTATTTAGAGCTGGATTAAAGGGTTTGTAAAAAGGAAAAAAAAAAATTCCTTTAAAATAACAAACATGTTATACTTACCTCCACTGTGCAGTTCGTTTTGCACAGAGTGGCCCTGATCCATGTCTTCTGGGGTCCCTCGGCGGCTGTCTCTGGTCCTCCCCGCAAGTACTGACCACAGTCATGCGAGAGAGCTTGCATGGTGGTGAGTAATTGCGGGCGCGCTCCGTTCGCTGTATCACTGTACCCCACCCCTCGGCGCGCCGCGTCACTGGATGTGATTGACAGCAGCGCCAGCCAAGGGGATCTCGGGAATGCGCGCGGGACTTTCGAGGGGTCAGGCAAGTATAACAGGGGCTGGGGGGCGGCAGCATCGGATGTTTTTTCACCTTAATGCATAGATTGCATTAAGGTGAAAAAATGTTTTACTTTACAACTCCTTTAACTTTGTGTGGCAAGACTGGGCTCAGATGATAGGAAATCTTATTCTCTACATGCAACATAAAAAATAAATGTGGGGTTTACATCCACTTTAAAGCAACTGCAGAGTTTGTTTGTTTTTTTTCATTTTTTTTTTCTTTGCAATCAGTAAAATATGAAATATATGTGAATATCTCTTGAATAATTCTTGCAAGCAAAAACTGGGAAGTTCTAAATGATAACAATAGCTTAATACAAAGAAAGTGCTGTTGTAAAAAAGAACAATCAGATTGCATGCACTCACAAGCATACATCACCTCCCAACCTTGCAGATACAGCTCCATTTAAAATAATCAGATTACACAGGACAGTGCTGAGTTTCCTAATAAAAGGTCCAGGAATCTGTGTGCTTTGGACACACCCCATATGTTTTGGGGGGGGAAACATATATAACAAATATAATTAAATGGATATCAAACTTAATTTTATACCAGTATACTTTATTTTTAATATATTATTAATAAATGAAAAGTCCTGTATTTTGTTTTTCACACTTTTGAAGGACACAACACTTATGTGTTCATAGGATTCTGATCTGGATAAGTTCTCCAAGTGAACATTCATGGCTCAATGATCAAAGTGTTCCTTGTGTAAAGAAAAAAAAATGTAATGAAAGGTGACTTTTGTTTTTTTTCCTGTTTAGAACTACTCAGCAACTGTATGAAACCCAAAAGTAAACAATATAGTGCATACAACGATCCGATTTTATTTATTTATATAAAACTTTGATCCCAAAAGGAGCAACACTGTTGTCACGACTGCTTATGAAACTGTGTGAGCTGGAGTTTGGCTTCATTTTCTTTTAGTCTGAAACTCCCCCCCAATTCACAATGCTGATGTCCACAGGTGCCCCTGTACTCCATCTAGAGTGGGATCGTTCTAATACACGTATGGTACTAAGTAGGGAAAAGGGGAAAAAAAGCCTTAAAAAAAAAAAGGGACTAATGCAAAGCCACCACATCTGCTGATGGATGAAAATGGACAGTAAAGCATTCCTATGGGCAAATGGATGATAATCTGTTTACATCTGCATCCAGGTCAGTTTTTAGTTTTTCAGTGAACAGCCTCTATTTTTGGTCCGTTTAATAAATGGAAGCGGATCTAAACTAAAAATAATGGTCATTTTCTGCATCAATTTTAAAGTTTTTTAGGAGTCGCCACCCATCAACGAATGACGCATCACTGCTGCTGACAACAGGGATGAGTCCTAGTAACTGTTGTCAGTAGCAGTAATGAGTCATTCGTTGTTAAGGAGTCAGCACCAGCCAGCCTCCTAACAACCATGACTTATTCCTGCTGTCAGGGAGTATTCCCCACTGACAGCAGAATGTAAACAAAAGAGCTTGCATTCATTTCCCCAGATCCTTGAGGATTGGCATGGATTTTTGGGAAAGGGTGCTTCATGCCAAAAAAAAAAAAAAAATGGCAAGAGATCCCACCCAAAATCTATAGCAGACCCTTATCCCAGCATGCCGCCCAGTGGGCCAGGAAAGGGGAGGGGGATTAGTGTGTGTGTCCCCCATCCCAGGTCATGTTACCATGCCTGCAACATTAAAGGGGGGGGGGGGGGTAAGGGGGGCCACCTTGGCAAAGCACCTTGTCCACATGGGCCTTTAGGGGGGTGCTTTTTGTAAAATGTATCCAGTCGTTAATGTATTGCTTACATGAGGCCGAATATTTTATATATACACTGGAACCTTGGATTACGAGCACAATCCATTCCAGAAGAATGCTCGTAATCCAAAGTACTTGCATATCAAAGCAAGTTTCTCCATTGAAGTCAATGGAAACAAAAATTATTTGTTCTGCACTGACTTCAATGGGATGCAATACCGCATGCGGCCAGAGGTGGAGGGTGTCGGGGAGCCTCGGAAACGTCCGAAAAGGCCCGAGGACACTTCGGCTGACCTTGGCAAACCTCGGAAAGACTTCCTACCCAAGATTTGCTAAGGTCAGCCGTGCTGTCCTCTGGCTTTTCCGTGCATTTCCCAACAGTGCCAATCGGCAATGTTCGGCTCTGCTTGGCTCCCACGCCCCCCCACCTCAGGCCAAAAGCGGTACTGCACACCGCTTTGGCCTGAATCCTGCTTGTTTTGCAAGACAACACTCGCAAAAACCGAGGTTAACTGCGTCACTCGCAATCTGAGGTTCCACTGTATCTCTCTGTATGTATGTATGTATGTATGTATGTATGTATATATTATATATACACACACACACACATACACTATACATTTAACAAAATAATTTTTGTAGTAGATTTCTGTCATTTAGCCAAATAATGTCCCATGGGTTTTGTAAAGAACCACATCTTAATGCTGACTGTGAATTTTTCATATACCCATCCTCAGTCTGCAGACAAAGAGCCCTTCACTCCCTCCTCTGCTGGTTATGAAAGGCAGGCAGCACACATGGCTTCTAATAATGCCATTATGATGAGAGAGCTGATCAGGACAAGGCAAGTACAATCAGCTTGTTTCACAAACCTGTCTTTTTCATTCTGATTCCCCTTATCGCTCCCATTGTTGATAACAGCAAGTTCATCCAGCAATGATGTTGATTCTTTTGTGAACTTCTCAAATACCTGAAATTCAGCAGAGAAAGAATTACATACATCAGAACTAGAATGAGTACAGGTGAATGCAAAATCTCCACTGCAAATACAGCTCAACGCATCTGAAGATTAGAATGTTCTAAATATAAATGTAAACACTTCTATTTGTATGCCTACACAGGGGCTGAGTTATTAAAACTGGAGAATAGAAAATAAACACAAAAGTGGGACTGTTCTTAGCAACCATACAACTAGTTCATAAATCTATTTTATTTATATTATGACTGTGGGCAACAGCTCCCCTATTCTCCAGATTTACTTTACTCCGATTTGATTAATCAACCCTACAAAAAATAAAAATAAAATCACGAGTCTTCATATGACCTACACCATTGTCTACCAAGGATGGGCTCAGGTGTGTTCACAACTCCACGTCCCCTTCAGAAGTTGACACTCTGCATCGCTATGCAGTTAGCGAGACATTTCCCGATCTGTGCAGTTACAGATTGGGAAATGTCTCACTGCTTGTGATTCACGCTGTGGAGTGTCAGCTTCCTGGCGGGCACGGGCATGCAGAGTTGTGAACACGCCTTAGCTCATCCTTTTCTACATAACAGCCCTGGATAAAGTCATAGTAGTAGTAGTAGATGTAGTGGGAATGAGTATAGATAGTTTAGCATGCAGAAAAATCTCAAAAATATTTAACTTTTGCAGCAATTAGGAGTACTAAATACCACCCTATACTGGGCCCGACTGTTACTAGTGGTGCCCGAGTTGCCCCGCATAGAGTCAGCATGAGAAGCCGTGCTCTTGCTACTGGCTTTTGCAAATGAGTAAAAGGACCAACAATGAAACATCATGGAAAGCATGGTCTAGGCCGGTTTTTCCCAAAATGTTGGATGTATAAAACTGCCGATGGTTACCCTCACTGAAGGGAAAACACTATACTGCAGAACTGCTTTGTAAGATTAGTGGGGCTCCAGATCCCCCCCACCCCCCAAAAAAAAAACATTTTTAAGTCAGCAGCTACAAATATTTACCTGTCCCTGGATCCAGTGATGTTCTCACCCAAGCCGATTATTTAATTGGCTTCGGATGCAGGTGTTGGCAGAAAGAGTCGTGCTGCACCTTGTAAATGGTCCTGTAGTCTCCGGGAAGGATGGGTGGCGGAACCTGTACATCGTTCCCTGTAAGAGACACTGCGGGTGTGTGCACACTGCACAGCAGGGGAGCCGATGCGCAGGTCCGGCTGCTGCAATGTCTGTTGGCCACCCGAGATCGCTCCTCAGATCCCCGTTCAGAGAGATTGTATGTTCCTATTGATCAGGAACAGTGATCTCCCTCTATTCCCAGTCAGTCCACTCCCCCTGTTAGAAACACCTCCTTAGTACACACTTAACTCTTTGATCTCCCCCTAGTATCAACCCCTTCCCTGTCAGTGTCATTTATACAGCGATCAGTTTTTTTTTTGCTCCGATTACTGTAATAATGTCACTGGTTCCAAAAAAGTGTCAGTTAAGTATCTGATCTGTCCACCACAATATTGCAGTCCCGCTAAAAATCGCCGATTGCCGCCATTACTACATAAAAAAAATACATAAATCCATCCCCTATTTTGTAGACACTATAACTTTTGTGCAAACCAATCAATATACAGTAATTGCGATTTTTATTTTACCAAAAATATGTAGAATACATATTGGCCTAAACTGATGAATCAATTATTTTTTTTTACATTTCTTTTTTATTGGATATGTATTATAGCAAAATGTAAAATATAGATAGATAGATAGATAGATAGATAGATAGATAGATAGATAGATAGATTTAATTGTCTGTCTTTTTGTTTATAGCACAAAAAAATTTAACTGCAGAGGTGATCAAATACCACAAAAAGAAAGCTGTACTTGTGGGAAAAGAAGGACATCAATTTTATTTGGGTACAGCGTCGCACGACTGCGCAATTGTCAGTTAACCACTTAAGACCCGGACCAAAATGCAGGTAAAGGACCTTGCCCCTTTTTGCGATTCGGCACTGCGTCATTTTAACTGACAATTGCGCGGTCGTGCGACGTGGCTTCCAAACAAAATTGGCGTCTTTTTTTCCCCACAAATAGAGCTTTCTTTTGGTGGTATTTGATCACCTCTGCGGTTTTTATTTTTTGTGCTATAAACAAAAATAGAGCGACAACTTAAAAAAAAAAGCAATATTTTTTACTTTTTGCTATAATAAATATCCCCTAAAAATATATAAAAAAACTTTTTTTTTCCTCAGTTTAGGCCGATACGTATTCTTCTACGTATATTTGGTAAAAAAAAATCGCAATAAGCGTTTATCGGTTGGTTTTCGCAAAATTTATAGCGTTTACAATATAAGGGATAGTTTTATTGCATTTTTATTAATTTTTTTTTTTTAACTACTAATAGCGGCGATCAGCGATTTTTTTCATGACTGCGACAATATGGCGGACACTTCGGACAATTTTGACACGTTTTTGGGACAATTGTCATTTTCACAGCAAAAAATGCATTTAAATTGCATTGTTTACTGTGGAAATGACAGTTGCAGTTTGGGAGTTAACCACAGGTGGTGCTGTAGGGGATGTGTGACCTATGTGTTGTGTTTACAACTGTAGGGGGGTGTGGCTGTAGGTGTGACGTCATCGATCGCGTCCCCCTATTACAGGGATGACGCGATCGATGCTACGGCCACAGAGAAGCATGGGGAAGCCGTGTGTACACACGGCTCTCCCCGTTCTTCCGCTCCAGGGACGGATCGCCGCACTGCAGCGGCGATCGGGTCCGCGAATCCCGCGGTTTTAAACAGCTTCTATTGCCATAAGAAAACACTACCAGGTAAATAATTGATGTGTAAATGTGACGCTTTCACTGTCCTGTTGATGAGACCTGGTGGTATAAATGGATATGCTGGTTCCAGCATTGCTACAAAAGAACACAATTAGAAATAGTCATCATTTACTTACAAGCCTTTTGTTCAACCAGTCCATGTGGTCATAGGTAAGACTTCCCCCAAATTCTTCTGTGAGCTGTGAAGGTTCTATGTATCTGGTAAGCTTGTTCCCAGACACAAGAATAACCTAAAATGGACAGCAATATGAGACAGTCACTCGTCTGCTATAACCAGTCCCAGCACATAATTATACCCAAGACACATAATCAAAGACAATAAAAACACAGAAAAAGTTTTTGTTAGGTAACTGCAGTTAAAATTACACATTGCTGGTTTATAATGAAGGAATATTACAAAGTATATATTTAGAGTAAATACAGAGATTTAATTGCTATAATATGTTTATGAATATCATTCAAAGAAAGGGTAATGGTGGCTACTTAAACTTTAAAAGACAAGAAACTGACAAGTTTCTCCATTTGAAGCCTCTCCAGATCTATTTGCTACCTGGATAATGTTTGGTTTGATAAAGCCCTGAATATAGAACAATTGCCAAATTGCTTCTTTTTTTTTTTCTTGCTACATCTCAGTGCTGCCAGTCACCTCCAGTCACTTTACAGCAACTTTCTGTCTACACTGAGCTCCAGAGCACGTCATTGTTAGGGGCCCGTGACAGACTCACCCGGGACATCCCCGAACCGTCTTATGTCTAAAATCATCCTATGTCCAATAGGAGCATAGGATGACTGAGAAATTATATCTTGGAGTACCTGAGATGGGATTATTATGTATTTATTATCCACAATATTCCAGAATATCTGTAGAACTATTTTCTGGTTGTTGATTCTGAACTCAACGGGTTAATTGTAAGAGCGACTCATTCATACTGTTAGGCGCTAATGCCATCGCCTCCAGCCATCTCTCTGTTCTCTTTGCTAATTGACCCGGCTATTGTGTGAAGATGTCCTGTGTTTACACTTATGATAATGTCTACCTTGAAAGGTCATATCTCAGAGTCACCTCATCTGGGTAAATGATTAGTTAATTAGCTCATGTTAATTTATGTTCTGGTTACCTATTTAAACTGTATATAAGGCTGCATTCTTGGTTCTATTAAACACTCCATGTTTGACACACAGACAAGTCTCGTCGTGTGTGGAGCGCAGCTGGAATATCTGATATCTATATCCAGACTGATAGGAAGCGGTATATGACGGAAGCACTCAATCGGAGTGTGGGACGTTCCATTACAGGGCCCATGACAAGCTTGTTCATGAAAAACACAACTGCACTGCATCTTAGCACCACAAACCAAAAATGATATTAAATACATTTTAAAATGTTCAAAGCAAACTCCCCCATCCATCCATGTCTCCATGCTTTATTATGTTGAGAGATCACTCCCTCCCAGCATTTCTGGCTGTGGCCATCTCGAGTAAGGGCAGATGATTGATGTAGCATTTACTTTCTTGAATCTATCTGCCCTTGGCTCAGGCATTTGGGCAAGAGGGTGTGCTTAGCTGAGAAAGTCCCCCCTCCCCTCCTGAGATGTATGACATCATTTGCCTAGGCATGGAAACCAGGAAGTAACTGAAGAAATTAAAAAAGAACAGTTTAAACAAGTAAATCTAATTACTATTGCTAGCAGCATAAGGATTAAAAAAATGTCAAAGGAGAAAGTGAAGCTCCACATTAAGCAGGTTGTGGTTTTCATTGGAAGCATAGGAGACAGGGTAATGCAGAAGAGCAACTCAGAGACATGGACAGACCGTTGTCAACTTATGATAGGAGGTGCCTGAACAAGGACCTTCATGGTAGGCACAATCACAACAACATTTTGTTTCTCATTGGTTTTTATTATAATTTTGTTTTCCCATTGTCATTCAGCTTCAACCACTTCACAACCGCCCCATAGCAGGTTTACGTAATAATATATATATATATATATACCACACACGAATCTGCACTCTTGGGTTTTGACCACGAGTGCACAACGCCGCCGGATCGCTCCCGCTGTGATTTTACCTTCGTACGTTCCACTGACAGAATGGCAGTCTGTCTATGTAAACAAGGCAGACTGTCATTCTGTGAGTATAGAAGACATGGATCCTGTGTTTCTGTGAAGCAGAAACACAGATCCACATCTTCCAGTAGTAAAAAAGCACCTCCCCACAGTTAGCAAGCACGCCATAGGCACACATTTAACCCTTTGATCGCCCTTGTCTTAACCTCTTCCCTGCCAGTGTCATTGGTACAGTGACAGTGCATACCTTTAGCATGGATCACTGTATTGTGTCACTGCCCAAAAAAAAGTATCAAGATTGTCAGTTAGGTGTCCGATTTGGCCGCCACAATATCTCAGTCCCACTATAAGTCACTGATCGCAGCCTTTACTAGTAAAAAATAAATACAAATATTCCATAGTTTGTAGACACGAACCTTCGTGCAAACCAGTCAATATACGATTATTGGGATTTTTTTAATCAAAAATATGTAGCAGAATACATATTTGCCTAAATTTATGAAGACATTTAAATTTTCTACCTTTTTTTATTGGATGCGTTTTAAAAGCAGAAACATTGTGTGTATATATATATATATATATATATATATATATATATATATATATATATATATATATATATATATATATATATTATATATATATACACACACACACACACTATTATATATATTTTTATATATTGTTGGTTGTTCTTTGTTTCTAGCGCTAAAAAATGAAAACCGCAGAGGTGATCAAATGCCACCAAATTGTCAGTTAAAAGCAAACAAATGGCCTGGTAAGGAAAGGGGGTAAACCTTCCGGAACTAAAGTGTTTAAGCATCTCGGCACTAATCTCCTCCAGCCTTTCTCTGTCTCTTCCTCCACTGTGCATCACTGCTCTGATTTCTATGGGTGACTATGACCGACTGACTCTGCCTGTACAATGCTCATTGGCACAGCTACTCAAAAGTTCCCAATGGGGCATGTTCTGTGTGTGCGACAGAGTACTGAAGGAGTACAATTAGAAGACATATGTAACCCAAAATGCCTGAACAAGGACCTTTATAGCAGGATTACCAGGTATTATTTTGATGAAAGCTGCAGGTTTAGAAAGACTGAAAATGACATTTGAAATGACATTAACATGTTAAAGCAAGAATTAGAATTTAGTGATTGGGTTTGAATATACTTTATGTTTAGCAGCCCTTTAATAAAAGTTAGGCGCTTATTCTAGTCTAATGAAAATGTCAAAAGGTATTATAAACCTTCCTACCTTTGTCTTGTGTTTTTCACCTGAATAATAGGTGTATTGGTCATGTAGTTTCATGGTGTCATTTATTGCCCTGTACATGCCGCATACAGTAGAGTAAATCTTTATATTCCTGTGTCAGCCGTTCCTGTTTAAACATAAGGTATGGTGCATGGCACTGCACAGTGCATTAATGCATGAACTCTGTCCGTAGTCTATAAGCTATTTCCTGTGAAAAAACTACGTATCCCACAATCCCAGGGTCTCTTAGTCTGGTGCTCTTCGGGTACGAGCTAAATAGTAATTCAGTCTGGCTCAGACACAAACAGGGACATTAACATCATGTAATGAGACATCATCATGCATTATTTTAGATTGTGGCAGTGTGGCTTTTTGTAATCTGTTAGCGTGCTTCACTTTGTCAGACAGCTTCTGTTTATGTTATTTCTTGATTCAACAGGTCTGGCAGTAATCAGGCCTGGGTGTGGAAGTGAAATTTAACTCAGCTTTCCAAAAAAGTGTGGTTAATCACAGTTCCTTTATAATGTAGCGTGGGCAATTACTATTTCACATAGGGCCAGGCAGGTTTGAACAGCTTTTTTCCCTTAAAAAATTTAATAATTAAAAAAATTAGGACTGTGGAAATTAACAAGTAATAGATCGATCAAAATTATTTTGATTGGTACTCACCTCTCCGCCGGCTTCTGGGCCTTCGGGGAGTTCTGTCTGAGATCCGGTGACGTCACGGAAACCAGCGACGCTTGCTGTGTCCATCTGAAGGGCTCCTTTGCTGTGCCTTCATATCTGCATGTTGGCGGGACCTTACTATCTGCCACATGCAAGGGCTGTTACACTTCCCTCTATCAACCTGGGATTCTACAACCATCCACTGGGAGTTGTGATAGTTCCTTTAATGGGACATCTACATGCCGACGGACTGATGTTAACCTCTCCTCATCTGGATTCAGCAGTGGCATCGTTGTACACATTTTTATACCAGTATCACACTTCGCTACATGTTTTCATGACTGCTTTTGGTACCGTTTGGTATTACTCGAACCATTTTTACAGTTTATGTAGCTACATCGATTTTATCTCCAGTGCAATATTTATTTTGTTACCTACTTGAAGATTATAAAAGTTTTAATGCTATTCCCATCGAGCGCTGCCTTTGTGTGTTTTTTGTATCCTGTTGTCCATTTTTCCAGTGGTTGGCAGCTGCACTGGGAATCAGCCTGCAAGGAGATCAGCTAAAAGTAGTTCGATCTGTATGTGTGTTATAATTAATCGAAATTAGTCGATTAAAAAAAAAAAATCGATTAATCGAACACAAACATTTTGATCAGTAACAGCTCTAAAAAAAATTGCATCTTGGATTTATTCTGGTTATCTTTGGGCAATATTAAAATCTGTTTGATGATATGAATCATTTAAAGCAGAGTTCCAACCTTTTTTTATGTTTAATAAAAGTCAGCAGCTACAAATATAACATACATACACATACCTGCTTAACTGTCCAGCGATGCTTCGCTCCTCTCCCCCCCTCTCTGCTGGTGCCTCCATCCTAACTGTGGGCACCAGGCCGCCACAACTTTCGGCTTCACGACCGGGCACTCACGGTGCCTACAGGGAGGGGCCGCCGTAGGCGATATGACGCATCGCCTAGGCGGTCCCTGGGCGGAAGGAGGAAGTGGGACAGGATGTATACTGCATACTTAGATGTGCCTCTTTTAATCATAAACCATGTGAGTTGCTAAATGTTGTACCTTCATTAAATGTAACAATATTGCTACACTTAGAGGTGCCTCTCTTCTCTTTTATACTCTGTAGCTCCTGCTGGATTTTTCTTCTAATCCCCTCGTGGAGGCTTTCATTTGTGGATGGACATTTTATGGTTACACAACCTGGTCACATTCCTATAATATTTTGATATGGACTATAAACGGAAGGATGAATAAATGGTTGGGGAACAAATCATCTGAGTTTCCATTATTTCTTATGGGAAAATTTGCTTTGATATAAGAGTGCTTTGGATTACAAGCATGTTTCTGGAACAAATTATGCTCGCAATGCAAGGTTTTACTGTATAGTGTATGTGGACCAAGCAACAGTAAAACAAAAGGTTTCCTGGAGTCCAGTTTTAGGGCGTGCAAGAACTGCGTTTTTGAATGTGAACGTTTAAAATACTGTTAATTTCCCTTCATTGAAGTCCTCCTTAAACTCCTATGTTAACATGCAGTTTGTAAAGTTATAGTGCGGTGGGGGTTAGGATCTCCATCATGAATAGCAGACGTCACAATGCATAAATATTTCAGTTTAAGAAATCTCTGGCTGTCAGCCATGGAATTTGATTAAAACCATAATATTGGATATGGATGGGAAGGCAATTCTTCATTCGCAGAAAATATCATCTAAATTCAAATTAATTTCATACTGTCACAGCTTGGTAGATTAGACTGACTGCCCTGAACCAATAATGCTTTTTAACCGTGGAGAAACATTTACATGTCTGATCAACTGATACAAACTGCGAGAAAAATAATTGGCAAGAGTAAGAGGTCAACAAAATTAGAGTGAATGTGTGGTGTCATTTATAACCGCACTAATAAAACAACGTTAAGGGGATTGTCCATGTAAACATAACATGACTTAAAAGGCCAGGTTCACCTAGCATGGATTATTTCACAGCTGTCACAGGCTCCCTGCTGATAGCTTCATAGAATGATATGGAGATCACCCAGACAGAGACCCAGGCACCACCTCAGAGGAAATTAGGTTTTAAAAATCCACCAAGGTTCTGCTCTACGCGGATGACACTATGCTGTTGCTTGGAGACACGTGGAATTCTTTGCCTCGGGCGATATCTGTAGTTAAAGCGGAGGTCCGCCCAAATATTTTTTTTTTATAAAGTCAGCAGCTACAAATACTGCAGCTGCTGACTTTTAAAATAAGGACACTTACCTGTCAAGAGTGCCTGCAATGTCGGCTCCCGAAGATGAGCCATCACTCGGCTCTCGGGTGCTGTCGCTGGTATTTTCGATAAGGCAATCAGGAAGTGAAGCCGTTCCCTACTGCGCATGTGCGACTCACACTGCGCAATGCCCCTGATCCCTGCTGTCTCCTGGGACCCGTGTGTCTCCGAGAAGACAGCGGGGGCGCCAGACATGGTATAGACTCCCGCAGATAATGCAGGGTTTATGCCTAGAAGTGGGTGCAACTACTCGTCTTAGACAGGTATCTGCACCCCCCTCCCCCTGAAAGGTGCCAAATGTGAAACCGGAGGGGGTCAGGGAGGAATCCGGATAGCGGAGGTTCCATTTTTGTGTGGACCTCCACCTGTTGGTAACTGGACGAAGTCTTCAAACATGTTACTGGATGCTATATCAGAGGTTCAGGCAACTACCCTCCAAGATATACCTATATCTTCTTCGCTTAAATACTTATGGATATACCGTACGTATTATCCAGGCCATTAGACTATCCTTAAATTTATCACCACTACTGGGACGTATACGAGATAAGGCGAAGGTATGGGTTAAACTTATGGAAAATGGAGAGAAAAACTGCGCTAAAGACACTAAGCAAATAACTGAAAAGCCGTTTCACAGTTATTCAATTGGGAGCAGTGATTTTCATGTAAACATATATACAAGAGCAAGACTGTGGAAGAAAAAATAAATTGCGCTCACCCTGTGACCATTCAATAGTGAATTAAATAATTTAATTATAAACCAACAGTTAAATCACCAAAGATGAAATAAATGGATATCCCATTCATGAATCAATAATGTGATAAAATAATACTCTTGCTAAAAATAAAACAAAGTTCTCAACCGTATTGATTGTTGAAACCAAAAAATTGTGTCCATAAAAATTAATACTTGGTGTGTATATGACTTTAAATAATAAAGCTAAACACCAGTGCTCAGTTAGAAAAAAAGTAGGGCTGTGAATGATCAAAATTTTTGTGTTCGATTAATCGTTTTTTTTTTTAATCGATTAATCGACTAATTTCGATTAATTATAACGCACATACAGATCCAACTACTTTTAGCTGATCTCCTTGCAGGCTGATTCCCAGTGCAGCTGCCAACAACTGGAAAAATGGATAGCAGGATACAAAAAACACACAAAGGCAGCGCTCGATGGGAAGAGCATTAAAACTTTTATAGTCTTCAAGTAGGTAACAAATTAAATATTGCACTGGAGATAAAATCGATGTAGCTACATAAACTGTAAAAATGGTGCGAGTAATACCAAATGGTACCAAAAGCAGTCATAAAAACCTGTAGCTAAGTATGATACTGGTATAAAAATGTGTACAACGATGCCACTGCTGAATCCAGATGAGGAGGGGTTAACATCAGTCCATCGGCATGTAGATGTCCCATGAAGGGAACTATCACAACTCCCAGTGGATGGTTGTAGAATCCCAGGTTGACAGAGGGAAGTAATAGAGGGAAGTGTAACAGCGCTTGCGTCAGGGCTGTCTTAATGAGAGGGCACACCTGGGCACTGCCCAGGGGCCCCAGCTGCATTGGGGGCCCCTGCAATTTGCCCAAAGCAGCTGGTCCTTGAGCCTACGCTGCCCCGAAATTGGGGGCCCCATGATGGCACTGAGAGTGATAGATACACAGGGGAGGCAGTCTGCCTTCTACCTACTTGATGTCTGTTTACCTGCACTGTCATTATTGTAGGGGCCCCAGAGCATTTCTTTGCCCAGGGGCCCAAGATGCTATTAAAACGGCCCTGGCTTGCGTGTGGCAGATAGTAAGGTCCCGCCAGCATGCAGATATGAAGGCACAGCAAAGGAGCCCTTCAGATGGACACGGCAAGCCCCGCCGGTGTCCATGATGTCACCGGATCTCTGACAGAACTCCCTGAAGGCCCAGAAGCCGGCAGAGAGGTGAGTACCAGTCATAAGAATTTTTTAATCGATCAAAAAGATTTTGATCGATCAAAAAAATTAAAGATTAATCGATCGATTAAAAGTTAATTTGCACAGCCCTAAAAAAAAGTCCATATAATTGTGAGATGTTGTATCCAAAAGCAACCGTGTTGAATCCACCATCAATCAGCAAAAAAAAAGGATTTTTAATAAACAGCTTACCTGTAAAATCCTTTTCTTGAAGTACATCACGGGACACAGAGCGCATAGCCATTACACTTGGGTTATATGGGTACCTTCAGGTGTGGACACTGGTGTAATCAATTTCACAGGAAGTTTCCTCCCTATATAACCCCCTCCCACTGGGAGTGCTTCAGTTTTGTAGCAAGCAATTCTCCTGAGGTTACACAATGTTCCCCAAAAGAGGGGTGGGAGCTCTGTGTCCCGTGATGTACTTCAAGAAAAGGATTTTACAGGTAAGCTGTTTATTAAAAATCCTTTTTTCTTTATCGTACATCACGGGACACAGAGCGCATAGCCATTACACTTGGGATGTCCTAAAGCAATGCTCTATGAAGGGAGGGAGACCTTAAAGCGGATCTCCACCCTAAAGTGAAGATCCGCTGATCGGAACCCTCCCCCCCTCCGGTGTCACATTTGACACCTTTCAGGGGGGAGGGGGGTGCAGATACCTGTCTAAAGACAGGTATCCGCACCCACTTCCGGCCCGCAGTCTCGGGCAAAAGACGGGCTTTTCCCGTTGTGTGCTGGGAACTCTCAGCTCCCAGCACACAGCGGGAGCCAATCGCGGGCGCAGCGCGACTCGCGCATGCGCCGTAGGGAACCGGGCAGTGAAGCCGGAGCGCTTCACTTCCTGGTTCCCTCGCCGTGGATGGAGGGGGGAGCAGCAGGGTGACGAGCGATCGCTCATCCTCTGCTGCGGACGCCGCTGGACTCCAGGACAGGTAAGTGTCCTAATATTAAAAGTCAGCAGCTGCAGTATTTGTTGCTGCTGGCTTTTAATATTTATTTATGGTGAACCATCCGCTTTAAGGCCAAGAATAGCCAAATAAAAACATTGTCAGGAGAAAACATGGCTCCACCAACAGAAAAACAAGGGGGCGTGAACCGGGCCAGAGGATTCTATACTGCTGCCCGTAGGACCGCCTGCCCAAAAGCTGCGTCCGTACCCTTTGCAACGTCCAACTTATACAATTTAGTAAACGTATGTACGGAAGACCAGGTTGCCGCCTTGCAAACCTGTGCCATAGAGATCTGATGGTGTGCCGCCCAGGAGGCACTCATGGCCCTCGTAGAATGGGCTTTAACTGATAAGGGAGGTGGAACGCGCTTCAGACCATATGCCTGAAAAATCAGCTGCTTAATCCACCTAGCCAAGGAAGACTTGGCAGCCGGCTGACCCTTCTTGGGGCCATCCGGAAGAACAAAAAGCACATCTGTTTTGCCTTGAGATAGACCCTCATGGCTCGAACCACGTCCAAAGTATGAAGCCGTCTTTCCTCTCTGGACTGGGGAGTAGGAAAGAAGGATAGTAGGACTAGGTCCTGATTCAAGTGAAAACTGGATATGACCTTAAGATGGAAAGAAGGTTGAGGCCGCAGAACCACTCTGTCCTTATGCAGAATAAGGTATGGCTCCCTGCATGACAAGGCTGCCAGCTCGGAAACCCTTCTGGCTGAAGCCATAGCCACCAAGAAAACCAGCTTTCGGGTTAGTAGCACAAGAGGGATTTCTGTCAGAGGTTCAAACGGCTGCCTTTGTAAAGCTGACAAGACCAGATTTAAATTCCAGGGGCAGAGGGGAGCTCTAATAGGGGGATTCACATGCAAGACCCCCTGCAAGAAGGTTTTCATAAGCGAATGGGTGGCCAAGGGTCTTTGAAACCATATTGATAAAGCCGACACCTGCCCCTTTAGAGTACTAAGAGCCAACCCTTTGTCAACGCCAACCTGGAGGAATCGCAAGATCCTGTCAATAATTTTTTTTCGAGGATGCCATTTTTGAGACTCGCACCACTCCACATAGGTTCTCCAGACTCCGTAATAAATATTTCTGGAGACCGGTTTCCTAGCCTGAATCAACGTAGATATGACCTGATCTGAGAGGCCTCTGCCCTTAAGAATTAGGGATTCAGCTGCCAAGCCGTCAAATTTAGCTGCTGTGAAGCAGGATGGCAGATTGGGCCCTGAGACAGCAGATCTGGGCGCAGGGGGAGCGGCCCCGGCGCCCCGACTGACATCTTCACGATGAGTGCGTACCAAGCCCTCCTGGGCCAGGCTGGGGCCACCAGGATCACAGGCCTGCGCTCCACCCGGATCCTCCGTAGAAGGCGGGGAATCATCTGCAGTGGAGGGAACGCATACAGAAGAGAAAACTGGTGCCAAGGGCAAACCAACGCATCGGTCCCGTAGGCCGAGGGATCCCTGGCTCGGGATATGAATTTGTCCAATTTTTTGTTGGATCTCGTTGCCATAATGTCCACATCTGGGACTCCGAATCTTTGGCAAATCTCTTGGAATACCTGGGGGTGAAGAGACCATTCCCCCGGGAGCAACTGTTGACGACTCAAAAAATCTGCTTGAGAATTGTCTATCCCTGGGATGAACACCGCCGAGATGCAGGGTACATGGGCTTCGGCCCATGAGAAAATCAGGTATACTTCTCTTTGGGCTGCTGGGCTCTTTGTGCCCCCCTGGTGGTTTATGTATGCCACCGCAGTGGCGTTGTCGGACTGTATCCTTACTGGCAGACCCTAAAGGGGGAGAGTCCAGGCGATCAGGGCCAGTCGAGCAGCTCTGATCTCCAAGATATTGATGGGAAGCAGTTTTTCTGCCCCCGACCACAGCCCTTGCTGGGTCTGTTCTTCTAGAACTGCCCCCCAACCTAACAGGCTGGCATCCGTGGATACTATCTTCCACGTGATGGGGCAAAAGGATTTCCCTTTTGACAAATTTTGAGAGACCAGCCACCAAGACAGGCTGCGCCGGACCTTCGGGGAGAGCACTAACGGACAATCTAACGCCTGAATGGATTTGTTCCAAGCAGAGAAAATGGCTGCCTGAAGATATCTGGTATGGATCTGGGCGTAGGGCACAGCCTCGAAGGCGGCCACCATCTTCCCCAGCAGTCGCATACATAGGCGAATAGTCGGCCTCTTCTTGCCTAAGATCACTTGAACTGCTTGAGCTATTGATCTGATCTTTGCTTGAGGTAAACTTATCCTCTGGCAGTCTGTATCTAGCCGAAGGCCTAGATATTCCAACTGCTTTGTGGGTTTTAATACCGATTTTTCTAGTTTTACAATCCACCCGAATTCCTCTAGATGCTGAACTGTGCGACCTACTGCCTGATTGAGGTTGGAAGCTGAGCTGTCGATAACCAGAAGATCGTCCAAGTATGCCAAGACTAAAATGCCTTCTGTCCTTAGGACGGCTAGCACCGGGGCTAACACCTTTGTGAATACCCGCGGAGCTGTTGCCAACCCGAAAGGGAGGACTACGAACTGGTAATGGCGGTGATCTATCATACAACGAAGAAACCTGTGATGTGCCGGGTAGATCGGCACGTGCAGATACGCATCTTTTATGTCTATAGATGCTAGAAAGTCGTCTTGATGTAGGCTGGCTGCCACCGAACGTATGGACTCCATACGAAAGGTCTGAATCTTTAGAAAGCGATTTAGGCGTTTGAGGTCCAAGATAGGCCTGACGTCGCCATTGGGCTTTGGTATTATGAAAAGGTTGGAGTAGAATCCCAGACTCCATTCCTGGGTTGGTACTTCTACAATTACTCCTTGGAGCCAGAGACGATCCAATGCTTTTACAAGAGAGGCCCTCTTTAATGGGTCGCTTGGAAGACTTGACCCCTGAAGATGAGGAGGGGGGACTTCCCGAAACTCTAGCTTGTAGTCCGTGGTTACCACGGATCTTACCCAAGAGTCGGGAATTCTGGCCTTCCACACTTCGGAGAAAAACCGAAGCCTTCCCCCCACCCAAGAGAGTGGGGGCGCCCCTTCATGAATCTGACTTGAGGACTGGTTTAACCGGCTTGCGAGGCCATGGCCTCTTGCCTGTCGTGGCTTGTCCTTGTGGGCGGCTATTAAATGCTGAACGCCCGGGAGGCCGTCGATACTGACGGGAAGTTGAAGGGGCCGAGCCTGTGAAGGCCTGTCGCTTAAATGCGGGCCCACGCGATCTTTTCTTGATAGGCAAGAAAGAACTTTTACCACTTGATATGGTCTGGATATATTTATCTAGGTCTTCACCGAATAGTCTCCCACCATGAAAGGGAAATCCTGCTAAAAGCTTTTTGCAGGGTGCCTCTGCTGACCAGTTTTTTAGCCACAAAAGGCGACGCATATGAACCAACAGCAGAGATAAACGGGACGCCTGTTGAACGGAGTCCTTAATAGCATCTACTGCAAAGCAGAGAGCTCTTGGGAGGTCAGCCAATTCACGAGCTTGCTGAGCCGGTATGTCCCTTAATATCGGTTTAGTCTGATCCTTTAAAGCCTGACAAACGCCAATGGCTGCCACTGCTGGCTGAACCACGGCACCTACTGTGGTAAAAGAAGCCTTCAGTAGGGTCTCCAATTTTTTGTCGACTGGATCTTTAAACACCTGGACATTTTCCACCGGACAGGTCAGGAATTTATTTACGCAGGAAATGGCTGCGTCCACGGTAGGGAGTGCCCATTTCTTTGCAAATTCTTCTTCCATAGGATAGAGAATGGTGACCCTTTTAGGAGGGATGAAAATCCTATCAGGTCGAGCCCAATCCTGAAAAATCACGCTCTCCAGAAGGGGGTGAACCGGGAAAGACGCACCGTTCAATGGTGCCTTCAAGGAACCTAAAGAGGATACCGCAGGGGCTAATTGTTCTGACACTGGAAGTTTAAAAGCAGTGCGAACCATATCCGTCAGAGACTGGATCCACAGACTCTCTGCTTGAGAAGCCGAAAAAAAATTCATCTATAGTGGAATCTTCAATGTCTGACCCGTCAGGACTCAGGTCCGCTTGATCCCCCTGTGGGTCCAATTCCTCCGAAGAGAGGACCTCTGCATCCGAACACACCGTTCTAGGTGACGGGGATCTAGCCCGTTTGCCACCCGGCAAAGAGCGGGCAATTAAAGCAGTTAACCTTTTCTCTAGCCCACCCAGGCTGGATTCTAGCATTTCTTCCGTAACATAAACGGGAATGGGTTGATTGGGGGCCGCCTCTGCCCCTAGCACCCTCAATGACTCCTGCATGATGCTGTTCGGTGGTCTATCTGGTGAGGGTGGGACCACTGGAGCCTGGCCCAAATCCTCTGACCCCGTTGGAGACCCCTTTACTTTTTTGGCACCTTTTGCAGCCTTAGCTGGTCCTGATCCCTTGGGAGCCATTGCACAACCTTGAGACACCCCTACAGCCAACACCCAACTGTTGTAGCTAGAAGTGAAACATTAATAAGGACAGGCTATGGTAAAAAAAAAAATATTATTTTTTTTTTTAATTTTCATACGCCTGAGAAGGCGGCAATACCGAGGAGAGTCCTGTGAGTATTGCCACACCAATGCCCGTTAGCTGGAGTCCAAGGTTGCACCGACTCAGATACTGCCAGATCTAAGGCCCTTTAAGAAAAAAATCTTTTTTTTTTTTTTTTTTTTTTTTTTTCTGGTCAGTGTGGACTAAGTCCAGACCTGAAGATCCACAAACCACCACTGGGTGTCACTGTTAGCCAGAAATGGCTCAGCTGCGCGCTCTGTGTCCTCACTCTCCACTGCTCTCAGGAGGGAATGACCAGCCAGGAAATGCTTTTTTTTTGCTTTATCTGAGACCTGACGCTGCTGGCCCACCCCCCCCCACGCTGAAACCAACATGGAGGAAGCAGAGAGCAGAGGAGAAGCCTGGACCAGCGCTAGTAACACAGACACCCGGTAAGCCACTAATCTTTGTAGTGCACACATAGAGGAAGCTGTCCCCCTAGGCTTCCTAGGAAACAGGAGTTTTGTCAGCACTTCCTCTCTATACACGTGGGGCTGCAGTATCATGCTAACAGGCAAATCTGGGGGGAGTAGCAAAATACATATCTTTAAAAGCATATATATACCTACATGTTATCTGGGTAAACATTAGTACATCCCATCCTGCCTCAAAAGACATAGTGGAGATAGTGGCTGATGCACAAGCATACCATTAGCCAACCCAGAACCCCCAGGGGGATACCTACTGTCGAACCATTCAGGTGTGGACACTGGTGTAATCCCTCTTACCTGCTCCACGCCGCAGGGTATTGCAAAATGCAAGAGGCCCAGCCTTCCCCCATCTCCGTGGGTATTGTCTTGGACCTTCAGGGACCGGGGTCCTGTGTTAAGGAACCCACACCCCTGGACCTATATAGCATCCTGGCATCAGTAGCGTTTAGTTCTTGGAAGAGACTAAGGTACTGGAGCCCAGAATCCAGCCCTCCAAGGAGAGGCATTATAGGCAAAACCCCACTCCAGCAGGGCCCGGGTACCGTACACCTTGGCTTTGAAGCACTTCGGACGGATCCGGCTAGCTATCCTGGGTCCCGAGACCTCCGAGGGACAGCTAGACGTGACCAACACCTAAGACACTGGCGAAAAAACTGAAGCACTCCCAGTGGGAGGGGGTTATATAGGGAGGAAACTTCCTGTGAAATTGATTACACCAGTGTCCACACCTGAAGGTACCCATATAACCCAAGTGTAATGGCTATGCGCTCTGTGTCCCGTGATGTACGATAAAGAAATTACTTCTTACCAGCTTGCCACGATCCCCCCATGTAAGAGGATCAAAGAATGTCTGTAATCAAATCAGCTTTCTCCAAAAAAAAGTAGACACAAACACGGATCTTATGCTGTAACTCGACCAATAAACCATCTATATTATATATATTACATATAAACACAATATATATATATATATATATATATATATATATATATATATATATATATATATATATATATATATATATATATATATATATATATATATATATACACACACACACATACATACACACACTGGCATTTGTATTTATTTTTTATACTAGTACTGGCAGTGATCAGCGACTTATAGAGGACTGTGATATTGCGGCGGACGGTCAGACAATAACCGACACTTTTTAGGATAGTGATCAGTGCTACAAAAATATATGCACTCTCACTGTATTAATGACACTGGCTGGGAATTGGTTAAACATCTACAGCGAGCACTGTTAACTGAGTGCCTAGCCAGTGTTTTTGCATACTGTATGTGCCGCTTTTACTAAGGGAAGTAATGGATTTTATTCCCTTCTCTACTCTGATTTTGTGTTACTGCCCAGTATACATGCCCAGTGTACTGCAATTGTGTTTTTTTGGGTGCGTGTAGCATGCCCAAAGTCCACAACTGGTTAAAGACTAAAGTGATGTATTCTCAGCAACGTTGCGCAGATACAGGTATCAGTGCCGATACTAAGCATTTGCGCGAGTAATTGTGCAAATGCTCAGATATTAAAACCGATACCTTCAAGTCCACAGGCTCTAACGTTTAGCCCTGGTTCACACCAGTGCGGCTTTGAAATTGCGCTGCTTCAGTGCTCCACAGATCAGTGTGATTTCAAAAAGACAATGCAAGTTGAAATTAAATCAAAAGCAGTACAGGAACCTTTTTCAAAGTTGCTGCGATTTGAACGGTTCCATTGCTGGCAATAGGGTGCGACTTTGAAGAAAGAAAAACCACAGCTCCAGGTGAGTGCAATGAGCAATCAATGTCCTCCTCAGAGACTGTGGGTGCTGGCAATGCACACAAGGCAGAAATCAATGGAAAAAAAGTCATGGACAGCCGCACACCAAAATAAACCTTGAAAGGTAGCCTTCATTGGTGCAAAAAGGATAAAAGCACTACAAAACACAGCAAAGCAAGCAGAGGGATAAAAAACTAACGCATTTCGCACAGAGGTCTAGTGCTTAGTCAAGACCTCTGTGTGAAACGCGTCAGCATTTTTTATCCCAATGCTTGCTGTGTTTTGTAGTGCTTTTATCCTTTTTTTTGCACCTATAAAGGCTACCTTTCAAGGTTTATTTTGGTGTGCGGCGGTCCATGAATTTTTTCCACTGATTTCTGCTTTGTCGCGATTTTGAACTGGTGTGAACCAGGCACTAAAAATAGGTATCGTAATCGGTATCGACGAGTACTTGAGAAAAAATATCGGTACTCGAACTTAGGCTTTAAAAAAATGGTATTGGTGCACCTCTAGCTCTCAGGCTTCTTCTATGTTCTGCCCTGTTAAACGCCAATTAACGTAAGCACATCTACAATGTACGGTTACTAACACTTGACATCACTTGTACTTAGCAAGGCATTAAAAAAAAAAAAAACATGCAGAAAGGGTTGAATTTGGGATATTTGCACTGCAGTGCTTGTATACACCATTCACTAATGTCTTTGTAATCCTTATGAAAGCATGCATCGGTCATCGGATGACTTAAGGAAATTAATTTCCAAAATTTGTGATCTTTACCGTCACTCAAAAAAAATTCCAAGAAATGCAAAGGACTATTCTGCAGTCTCAGCAAGGCCAAAATATATTAAAACCAGCTTTATGCATGAAAGTAGGTTGGCAGGGAGTTGTAAATACATAAATTCAGTGCTGCAATTCAAACTAATAGGATTAGAGAGTTTAAAGGAATCAAATAGTTCAAACGCCAGGAAACTTGACCCATTTCATCAAACAGATCATTTTCTGTTTGTAGAGTACAGGAAGCACATTTTTTAGAGTTTTATTTTCCACCCTTAGTTTCAGTCTGATATAGAAAATTTATGTTTGAAATAAAATGAAACAAATTCAATAGTTTCAGAGAAGAGAGGAGTGATAAAATGGACCATTGCATTTCACAAATAAAAGGTTTACCTTGAAAGTGAAACAAATTGAAAATACATTTGGACGTTGGACCTCCAATAAATGTCTGCCACATTACTAAATAAGTAGTAATTACAAATGATCTTGGGTTTGATCCATACTTTGGTTTGGACTGAACCCGGAAGGAAGCCATCACTGCCGCCAAATTAACTGCCATGGCATACCTTACTCTCCACCCATATGCGCATAAGGGGGTGAGGATTATTGTGACATAATATGACCACACAGGGCAGCAAATGCCCTGGCCACAACTGACTGGGTAGCAGTGGGTGTGGGGGGGGGGAGGGGGTGACAGCTTCCACCCAAGTTCTGACAAATCCTTAGCTCATCTACATTAGTAATGGTGGTGATGAGTTGGTTCAGTAGTGGGCCCAGAAATGTTCACTTTCTCCCTCTTCCCCCAAAAACACACAAAATGTGCGTAGCATCCCAGAGACTGAAGGACTGACTGTATACTTCAGACTGCACTGGGGAGGAGATGATGTCACCAGAGAGCCAAGAAACCCCAGGCTAAGCATCTCCTCCTTTCTGCATGTCCCTTTAAAAGATGACAGGGGAGCAAGACAAGGGGAGCAGTGGTGGAGTATGTAGTGGCAAAGTTACTGGGTGTCACCAGGGTGCAGTTTTTGTGGTGTTGGGATACAGTGTCAGGGGTACTGGAAGGCAGGGAGGTCCAGAGTCATGGGTGCAGTGGTAGGAGTGTTTGGAGACAAGGAGGTTCAGAGCAAGGGATGCAGTGTTAAGGGGTGCTGGGTGGCAGGGAGATGCAATGTCAGTGTGCAGAGTTCCAGGGGTCCGTGGTTCCTCATAGATCTGAATGCAAAGCTGTCTAAGTGACATCCAATTAATAGCATGTAGACTCCTGGACCGCATCACCCACTGAACTTATCAACAATAAGGTGTTATTTTTTGCTCAACAAATGGCACCGGCCTAAATCGGTGTGACGCCGCATTTCAAAAATAAGTTTCTGTACTACTTTTTGCGATTTCGGGCTACGATTTATACTGACATCTGTGCAGAAACCTGCACAGATGTCTCTAAAATCGCAGCCGAAATCGGGACTGACCAGCGTGTAAAATCGTGCAAGTTCAGCTGAACTCGCATGGCTTCATTCCCACAGCTCAGTGTGAGCCTGGGCTCAAAGCGTTAGTTCACCTTTACATTTTTTCTAAAAAGTGAACTAACAACATCCCTCCACCACCGTCACAATCCCCGCTGTACTTGCCATCATTGGTGATGAGCCGCCAGCGCCCATGAAGCCAATATTGCACTCTGGAGATCCTCGCTTTTCTCCCTCTTTTTTTTCTGCAGGGCAGATCAGAACAATGTTCTGTGTCGGCATAGACCAGACAGTATCGCTCTGATCTTTCCCAGAGAAGAGCTGCAGAAAGAAAAAGGGAGCACAGCAGGGATTTCCAATTCCTAAACTGGTACATTGGCTGGGTGGGAACTGACAGCTCATCATCCACTGAGGTGAGTACAGTGTAGACCAGGGAAGCGAGAATATATTGTGTTAGTTCACATTTACTGAAAAAGCGAACATACACTTTAAAAGGTAAGAATGGGCACTAATTGGAGGCGCTGGTGAGCAGGCACTAATGGGCACTGAAAGGCAGCACTGATGATCAGTGCCCTGATTATCTGTGCAGATCTCCCCTGTGAGGAAATGCTGCTAATCGGCTCTGCTCTCCTCACACACTGTCAGTGCGAGGAGAGCTGATAACTGACATTTCCTTGTTTAAATGTGATCAGCTGTGATTGGACACAGCTAATCACATGGGTAAAGGAGCCTCGTCATTGGCGCTTTACCGAGATTGAGTATGCACAGTGTCTCAGGGATGCAGCGCACTGCCAATCGATGTGCAGCACACCCCAGCAGGTGTACTAGCATGGCAGGAGTGGCATGACATCATATGGCACTGTCCCCAAATGAGAGAGCCACCTTGCGCCTGTCATTTTAATATATGGAGGACGGGAGGTGGTTAAAGTCATTGTTATTTATAAAAAAAACAAAAAAAAACAAAGCTTTACAAACATGTCATACTTCTTTGCTCTGTGCAATGGTTTCGCTCAGAGCAACCCTGCTCCTCTTCTTCTGGGGTTCCTCCACTAGTCCTTCTGTCTACTCTCCCCTGCCGAGTGCCCCAAAGCAAGTCGCTTGCTACGGGGGGCACTCGTGCATGCTTGTTTCTGAGCCGACTGTGTGTGTTCATAAGACACACAGAGCACATTTTGGCCCTGCCCCCTGCTCCCACCAGCTGTAATTGATAGCAGTGGAAACCAATGGCTCCTGCTTCTGTGTCCGAGCCAATGAAGGGGGAGAGAGAGAGAGAGAGAGAGAGAGAGAGAGAGAGAGAGAGAGAGAGAGAGATACACACACACACACACACACACACACACACAGACAAGAGAGCCTCTGTTCTCATGCACATTGGTGGATCGAGATCAGGCTCAGGTAAGTATAAGGGCGGCTGCTACAAGCAAAAAGTTTTTTTTACCTTAATGCATAGAATTCACTAGGGTAAAAAAAAAACTTCCGCCTTTAGAACCACTTTAGGCATTATGAGCCATTTAAATGGTTTTCTACGGATGTTAAACTGTACCTTAATTCTATACAGATGCTTCAAACCACCTACATCTTAAAAACTTTCAACATGGTCATAACTTCTGTTAGAACTTTATCTCAAATTTGGTCAACAGAATTTCATTTGAAAAATAAATTTAACATATTCAATCATTTAAAGAAGGGGCATACCTCAAAGCCTAGTCGGTCCTTCTCTTTCCAGAAACAGAAGTGTGTCACTTTCTTATCCCAGAACTCGTCCGGCTTGACAACACAGACTAGAGACACTTCAGCTGGTACAACGTTCTGAAAGGAAACAAAAAGGGAATTAGTGCTTTCAGACACCAGGCTACATTTCACAGACTGAGGTGTTTTATAGAAACTTTGGAAGTTAAACAAATGATGCCAACAGCAACCAACAAAGCTCCAGCTAATTTACTAGTGTTAGGGCACCACTTGGCTACCGGAGATAACACGTTCTACTTTGCATAATAATTAAACCCCTTAGTTATTTCCATATTTTGTAGTTACAATCTGGAATTAAACATTTGAGATTAATTGGCACTGACCTACACAAAATACTCCATAATACTAAACTGGAAAAAAAAAAAATAATAATAATTTTTACTATTTACAAATTAAAAAAAACAAAAAAAAAAGGGGGGGGGGCATTCTTTCGAGAACAGTGAGGTGCACATTTTAGACAGAGCGGACAACTTATTTACAAGAGGTGTGAAAGATTATTACTAAAAAGGAGACTATGTACTTCAAATATTAAAAAATCTTAATTGAAGGAAAAGTACAACTTCAAATATTCTTAAAAATCATACTGGCTGAGAGCACGCAACAGGACCCAGTCGGCAGACCTTTTCCATGCCCCTTCGACAAAAGCCGACTTCTGTCAGTCTGGCTGCAGGACCCACTGGCTGAATGTTGGCCCGTTTCTATTGATATTCGGCCCGTGTGTATGGGGCTTAAAAGGGATTGTAAAGGTTTGTTTTTTATTTTCTAAATGGGTTCCTTTAACCACTCAAGGACCTTGGGTGTTTTTCAGATTTGGCGTTTATAAGACTAAAATCGTTTTTTTTGCTAGAAAATTACTTAAAACCCCGAAACATTATATATATTTTTTTTCTAACACCATAGAGAATAAAATGGCGGTCATTGCAATACTTTTTGTCACACTGTATTTGCACAGTGGTCTTACAAGCGCACTTTTTTTGAAAAAAAAAAATATTTTTGAATCAAAAAATAAGACAATAAATTTGGCCCAATTTTTTTATATATTGGAAAAGATAATGTTACGCCGAGTAAAATGATACCCAACATGTCACGCTTAAAAATTGCGCCCACTCGTGGAACAGCGTCAAACTTTTACCTTTAAAAATCTTGATAGGAGAAGTCTAAAAAATTCTATAGGTTGCATCTTTTGAGCTACAGAGCAGGTCTAGGGCTAGAATTATTGCACTCGCTCCAGCGATCGCGATGATACCTCACTTGTGTGGTTTGAACACCGTTTTTATATGCAGGCGCTACTCACGTATGTAAGCATCCCTTGTAATAGAAAAAAACATGACAGGTCATCTTAAATATGAGATCTGTGGTCAAAAAGACCTCAGATCTCATATTTGGACTTACAAAAAAAAAAAAAAGGAAATTTTGTCATTTGAAAAAAGGAATTTTTAATAGACAGCTTACCTGTAAAATCCTTTTCTTGAAGTACATCACGGGACACAGAGCGCATAGCCATTACACTTGGGTTATATGGGTACCTTCAGGTGTGGACACTGGTGTAATCAATTTCACAGGAAGTTTCCTCCCTATATAACCCCCTCCCACTGGAAGTGCTTCAGTTTTGTAGCAAGCAATTCCTCCGAGGTTACACAATGTTCCCCAAAAGAGGGGTGGGAGCTCTGTGTCCCGTGATGTACTTCAAGAAAAGGATTTTACAGGTAAGCTGTCTATTAAAAATCCCTTTTTCTTTATCGTACATCACAGGACACAGAGCGCATAGCCATTACACTTGGGATGTCCTAAAGCAAGGATCTCCAAACTACGGCCCTCCAGCTGTTTCGGAACTACATTTCCCATGAGGCTTTGTAAAACTCTGACATTCACAGACACGACTAAGCATTATGGGAATTGTAGTTCCTGAACAACTGGAGGGCCATAGTTTGGAGACCCCTGTCCTAAAGCAATGCTCTATGAAGGGAGGGAGACCGTAAGGCCAAGAATAGCCAAATAAAAAATTATCAGGAAGTAAAGTAACTCCACCAACAAAAAAAGGGGGCGTGACCCGGACCAGAGGATTCTATACTGCTGCCCGTAGGACCGCCTGCCCAAATGCCGCGTCCGTACCCTTTGCAATGTCCAGCTTATAGAATTTAGTAAACGTATGTACGGAAGACCAGGTTGCCGCCTTGCAAACCTGTGCCATAGAGATCTGATGGTGTGCCGCCCAGGAGGCACTCATGGCCCTCGTAGAATGGGCTTTAACTGATAAGGGAGGTGGCACGCGCTTCAGACCATAGGCCTGAAAAATCAGCTGCTTAATCCACCTAGCCAAGGAAGACTTGGCAGCCGGCTGACCCTTCTTGGGGCCATCCGGAAGAACAAAAAGCACATCTGTTTTCCGAATCTTCTCTGTAGCCTTGAGATAGACCCTCATGGCTCGAACCACGTCCAAAGTATGAAGCAGTCTTTCCCCTCTGGACTGGGGAGTAGGAAAGAAGGATGGTAGGACTAGGTCCTGATTCAAGTGAAAACTGGATATGACCTTAGGAAGGAAAGAAGGTTGAGGCCGCAGAACCACTCTGTCCTTATGCAGAATAAGGTATGGCTCCCTGCATGACAAGGCTGCCAGCTCGGAAACCCTTCTGGCCGAAGCCATAGCAACCAAGAAAACCAACTTTCGGGTTAGTAGCACAAGAGGGATTTCTGTCAGAGGTTCAAACGGCTGCCTTTGTAAAGCTGACAAGACCAGATTTAAATTCCAGGGGCAGAGGGGAGCTCTAATAGGGGGATTCACATGCAAGACCCCCTGCAAGAAGGTTTTCATAAGCGAATGGGTGGCCAAGGGTCTTTGAAACCATATCGCTAAAGCCGACACCTGCCCCTTTAGAGTACTAAGAGCCAACCCTTTGTCAACGCCAACCTGGAGGAATCGCAAGATCCTGTCAATAAAAAGCTTTCGAGGATGCCATTTTTGAGACTCGCACCACTCCACATAAGTTCTCCAGACTCTGTAATAAATATTTCTGGAGACTGGTTTCCTAGCCTGAATCAACGTAGATATGACCTGAGCTGAGAGGCCTCTGCCCTTAAGAATTAGGATTCAGCCGCCAAGCCGTCAAATTTAGCTGCTGTGAAGCAGGGTGGCAGATTGGGCCCTGAGACAGCAGATCTGGGCGCAGGGGGAGCGGCCACGGTGCCTCGACTGACATCTTCACGATGAGTGCGTACCAAGCCCTCCTGGGCCAGGCTGGGGCCACCAGGATCACAGGCCTGTGCTCCACCCTGATCCTCCGTAGAAGGCGGGGAATCATCTGCAGTGGAGGGAACGCATACAGGAGAGAAAACTGGTGCCAAGGGCAAACCAACGCATCTGTCACGTAGGCCGAGGGATCCCTGGCTCGGGATATGAATTTGTCCAACTTTTTGTTGGATCTCGTTGCCATAATGTCCACATCTGGGACTCCGAATCTTTGGCAAATCTCTTGGAATACCTGGGGGTGAAGAGACCACTCCCCCGGGAGCAACTGTTGACGACTCAAAAAATCTGCTTGAGAATTGTCTATCCCTGGGATGAACACCGCCGAGATGCAGGGTACATGGGCTTCGGCCCATGAGAAAATCAGGTTTACTTCTCTTTGGGCTGCTAGGCTCCTCGTGCCCCCCTGGTGGTTTATGTATGCCACCGCAGTGGCGTTGTCGGACTGTATCCTTACTGGCAGACCCTGAAGGGGGAGAGTCCAGGCGATCAGGGCCAGCCGAGCAGCTCTGATCTCCAGGATATTGATGGGAAGCAGTTTTTCTGCCTCCGACCACTGCCCTTGCTGGGTCTGTCCTTCTAGAACTGCCCCCCAACCTGACAGGCTGGCATCCGTGGTTACTATCTTCCACGTGATGGGGCAAAAGGATTTCCCCTTTGACAAATTTTGAGGGACCAGCCACCAAAACAGGCTGCGCCGGACTTTCGGGGAGAGCACTAACGGACGATCTAACGCCTGAATGGACTTGTTCCAAGCAGAGAGAATGGCTGCCTGAAGATATCTGGTATGGATCTGGGCGTAGGGTACTGCCTCGAAGGCGGCCACCATCTTCCCCAGCAGTCGCATACATAGGCGAATAGTCGGCCTCTTCTTGCCTAAGATCACTTGAACTGCTTGAGTTATTGATCTGACCTTTGCTTGAGGTAAAAATATTCTCTGGCAGTCTGTATCTAGCCGAAGGCCTAGATATTCCAACTGCTTTGTGGGTTTCAATATCGATTTTTCTTGGTTCACAATCCACCCGAATTCCTCTAGATGCTGAACTGTGCGAACTACTGCCTGATTGAGGCTGGAAGCTGAGCTGTCGATAAACAGAAGATCGTCCAGGTATGCCAGGACCAAAATGCCTTCTGTCCTTAGGACGGCTAGCACCGGGGCTAACACCTTTGTGAATACCCGCAGAGCTGTTGCCAACCCGAAAGGGAGGGCTACGAACTGGTAATGACGGTGATCTATCATAAAACGAAGAAACTTGTGATGTGCCCGGTAGATCGGCACGTGCAGATACGCATCCTTTATGTCTATAGATGCTAGAAAGTCGTCTTGATGTAGGCTGGCTGCCACCGAACGTATGGACTCCATACGAAAGGTCTGAATCTTTAGAAAGCGATTTAGGCGTTTGAGGTCTAAGATAGGCCTGACGTCGCCATTGGGCTTTGGTATTATGAAAACGTTGGAGTAGAATCCCAGACCCCATTCCTGGGTTGGTACTTCTACAATTACTCCTTGGAGCAAGAGACGATCCAAAGCTTTTACAAGAGAGGCCCTCTTTAATGGGTCGCTTGGAAGACTTGACCCCTGAAAATGAGGAGGGGGGACTTCCCGAAACTCTAGCTTGTAGCCCGTGGCTACCATTGATAGTACCCAAGAGTCGGGAATTCTGGCCTTCCATACTTCGGAGAAAAACCGAAGCCTTCCCCCCACCCAAGAGAGTGGGGGCGCCCCTTCATGAATCTGACTGGTTTAACCGGCTTGCGAGACCATGGCCTCTTGCCTGCCGAGGCTTGTCCTTGTGGGCGGCTATTAAATGCTGAACGCCCGGGAGGCCGTCGATACTGACGGGAAGTTGAAGGGGCCGAGCCTGCGAAGGCCTGTCGCTTAAACGCGGGCCCACGCGATCTTTTCTTGACAGGCAAGAAAGAACTTTTACCACTTGATATGGTCTGGATATATTTATCTAGGTCTTCACCGAATAGTCTCCCACCATGAAAGGGAAATCCTGCTAAAAGCCTTTTGCAGGGTGCCTCTGCTGACCAGTTTTTCAGCCACAAAAGGCGACGCATATGAACCAACAGCAGAGATAAACGGGACGCCTGTTGAACGGAGTCCTTAATAGCATCTACTGCAAAGCAGAGAGCCCTTGGGAGGTCAGCCAATTCACAAGCTTGCTGAGCTGGTATGTCCCTTAATATCGGTTTAGTCTGATCCTTTAAAGCCTGACAAACGCCAACGGCTGCCACCGCTGGCTGAACCACGGCACCTACTGTGGTAAAAGAAGCCTTCAGTAGGGTCTCCAATTTTTTGTCGACTGGATCTTTAAACATCTGGACATTTTCAACCAGACAGGTCAGGGATTTATTTACGCAGGAAATGGCTGCGTCCACGGTAGGGAGTGCCCATTTCTTTGCAAATTCTTCTTCCATAGGATAGAGAATGGTGAACCTTTTAGGAGGGATAAAAATCCTATCAGGTCGAGCCCAATCCTGAAAAATCACGCTCTCAAGAAGGGGGTGAACCGGAAAAGACGCACCACTCAACGGTGCCTTCAAGGAACCTAAAGAGGATACCGCGGGGGCTAATTGTTCTGACACTGGAAGTTTAAAAGCAGTGCGAACCATATCCGTCAGAGACTGGATCCACAGACTCTCTGCTTGAGAAGCCGAAAAAATGTCATCTATAGTGGAACCTTCAATGTCTGAACCGTCGGGACTCAGGTCCGCTTGATCCCCCTGTGGGTCCAATTCCTCCGAAGAGAGGACCTCTGCATCTGAACACACCGCTCTAGGTGATGGGGATCTAGCCCGTTTGCCACCCGGCAAAGAGCGGGCAATTAAAGCAGTTAACCTTTTCTCTAGCCCACCCAGGGTGGTTGCTAGCATTTCTTCCGTAACATAAACGGGAATGGGTTGATTGGGGGCCGCCTCTGCCCCTAGCACCCTCAATGGCTCCTGCAACATGCTGTTCGGTGGTCTATCTGGTGAGGGTGGGACCGCTGGAGCCTGGCCCAAATCCTCTGACCCCGATGGAGACCCCTTTAGTTTTTTGGTACCTTTTGCAGCCTTAGCTGGTCCTGATCCCTTGGGAGCCATTGCACAACCTTGAGACACCCCTAAAGCCAACACCCAACTGTTGTAGCTAGAAGTGAACCATTAATAAGAACAGGCTATGGTAAAAAAATTCTAAATTTTCATACGCCTGAGAAGGCGGCAATACCGAGGAAAGTCCTGTGAGTATTGCCACACCAATGCCCGTTAGCTGGAGCCCAAGGTTGCACCGACTCAGATACTGCCAGATCTAAGGCTGAGTCCCTTTAAGAAAAAAACTTTTTTTTTTTTTTTTTTTTCTCTGGTCAGTGTGGACTAAGTCCAGACCTGAAGATCCACAAACCACCACTGGGTGTCACTGTTAGCCAGAAATAGCTCAGCTGCGCGCTCTGTGTCCTCAGCCTCCTCTGCTCTCAGGAGGGAATGACCAGCCAGGAAATGCTTTGCTGCTTTAATTGAGACCTGACGCTGCTGGCCCGCCCCCCCCACGCACGCTGACGCTGTAAAAGGCGGCGCGCGCGCGCCCCCGCCCCCCCCACGCTGAAACCAACATGGAGGAAGCAGAGAGCAGAGGAGAAGCCTGGACCAGCGCTAGCAACCCGACACCAGGCAAGACACTAATCTTTATTGTAGTGCACACATAGAGGAAGCTGTCCCCATAGGCTTCCTAGGAAATAGGAGTTTTGTCAGCATTTCCTCCCTATAACACGTGGGGCTGCAGTATCATGCTAACAGGCAAGTCTGGGGGGAGTAGCAAAATACATATCTGTAAAAGCATACATATACCTACATGTTATCTGGGTAAACATTAGTACATCCCATCCTGCCTCAAAAGACATAGTGGAGATAGTGGCTGATGCATAAGCATACCATTAGCCGACCCAGAACCCCCAGGGGGATACCTACTGTCGAACCAAGTCCCGCAGGTTCCCTCTTACCTGCTCCACGCCGCAGGGTATTGCAAAATGCAAGAGGCCCAGCCTTCCCCCATCTCCGTGGGTATTGTCTTGGACCTTCAGGGACCGGGGTCCTGTGTTAAGGAACCCACACCCCTGGACCTATATAGCATCCTGGCATCAGTAGTGTTTAGTTCTTGGGAGAGACTAAGGCACTGGAGCCCAGAATCCAGCCCTCCTAGGAGAGGCATTATAGGCAAAACCCCACTCCAGCAGGGCCCGGGTACCGTACACCTTGGCTTTGAAGCACTTCGGACAGATCCGGCTAGCTATCCTGGGTCCCGAGACCTCCGTGGGACAGCTAGACGTGACCAACACCTAAGACACTGGCGAAAAAACTGAAGCACTCCCAGTGGGAGGGGGTTATATAGGGAGGAAACTTCCTGTGAAATTGATTACACCAGTGTCCACACCTGAAGGTACCCATATAACCCAAGTGTAATGGCTATGCGCTCTGTGTCCCGTGATGTACGATAAAGAAAAATGACATTTAGAAATTGTTTCTTTAAGAAGCATGGGCGGAACTGACGTTTTGACTACGAGGACGGGTGGGGGCCACCTTGCCCTCACTCGCATCCCTGCATCCCCGCATAGCACAACCGAGGACCCGATCGCCTCCGCTGCTACCGACGGCTCCGATGAGCGACGGAGGGCCCTCTCCCACCACCGATAACGGTGATCTTAGCGATAGCAGAGACCACCGTTAACAGGACCGCTCACGCTAAAGATAGATATCTTGGTTGTGGCAGCAGCTGCTGCAGTTTCCGAGATATCAATTTTTTTTAAAAAGGACGTATATCTGTGTGAGCAGGTCCTTAAGTGGTTAAGCTAGTGCATTGTTGGTTCACTTACCTTTTCTTTCAATTTCCCTTCTAAATGTTTTTGTTTCTTTGTCTGAATTTCTCACTTCCTGTTTCTCCTCAGTAAGCTTGCCACCATCATCCGAGCCATTCTGGCTGGGGGTTAGTCAGCCAGAACAGCTTACTGAGGAGGAACATGAAGTGAGAAATTCAGACAAAGAAAACAAAACATTTTAGAAGGGAAATGGAAGGAAAAGGGTAAGTGAACCAACAATGCACTAGCTTAAAAGAACCTATTTAGAAAATAAAATAAAAACACTGTACAACCCATTTAGGCAATTAAAACAGGGTGGATTTAGAAACATTCACACCTCCTGACATGTTCTTGGACAATCAAAATCTGCCTTGGCACGTTAAATGGAGATTGGATCAAGGTGACCGAGTTACACATGTGGATATAAATGCTGAGGAATGTTCCAGACAATCATTAAAGCTGGGGAGGCCACTTGGATTGCTGGTGAAACATTTCCAACATTCCAGACCTTTAATTGCATACGACCAACTACAAGATATACCATGACATTGGGGAAGGTTTAGGAGAGATTTGAGAGCATCCGATTTAGGAGATAAACAGACAAGACAAGAATCAGCTAATGACAAACTTACGATATTTTAAAGGTTGTAGAAGATCTAATATATTTCTATATGATTTAGCAAATTCCTTAAAGGTGAAGACACACATGGACATCAAAGCACTGCCCTGTTCATGTTAATGTTGCTCATCGATTACTTAAAAATCTGTAAATCTGTATATCTACATCAATTGTTAACCATTGCCGGTAAAACCAAAAAGGACCAGGACAAATTCTTTTATGCTACCAGATGAAGTGGCCAATGGATGTCTTTTTTTAAGCTGGTCTAGCAGCAGTAAATACATTTTCTGCTAGGTACACCCCCTCTAGTTGTATTCATAGAAAAAGCAGGTACAATGTGAATTAGCCAGGAGAACACAGTGGTTGTTGCTAGTGCCTATAACAGCTGCTAGCAATAATCACATGTAAAATCAGGCAGGCAGGCAAGCTGTACTCAAGTTGATCGATTACTTTGGGCACATTCAGCATGTCCATACATGGTTGGTATCTTGGCCGGTTCCTGCTGAACCAGTCAAGATTCGAACCATCTGTGGGTTTAGTCTGTCTGAAGGAGCTGTTCAGTCCATGGACATGTGGTCTATTTGCAGCCTGCAAAATCCAATAAATGCAGACATGCTAAAAAAGTTAGGAGCCATAAGTGAGTAGAGCCCCTTATGTAAATGGTATTCAAACCACACATGTGAGGTATCGCCACGATCTTTTGAGCGAGAGCAAGAATTCTAGCTCTAGACCTCCTCTGTGACTAAAAAATTCTACAGGTTGCATGTTTTGAAACGTCTCCTATGGAGATTTTAAAAGGTAAAAGTTTGTCGGCATATCACGAGTGGACGCAATTTTGAAGCGTGACATGTTGGGTATCAATTTACTCTACGTAACATTATCTTTCACAATATATAAAAAATTGGGATAGCTTTACTGTTTTATTTTTTTATTAAAAAAGTTTATTTTTTCCCAAAAAAAGTGCGCTTGTAAGGCCGCTGCGCAAATATGGCGTGACAGAAAGTATTGCAAAGGTCGCCATTTTATTCTCTAGAGTGTTAAAATAAAAAATATATATAATGTTTGGGGGTTCTAATTATAGAGAAGGAGATGGCAGTGAAAAATTAGACATTAGAAGTGCTGTTTTACTTGTAATGCCAACGGCCACCACCAGATGGCGCAGGTCACAGAAGAAAAGCTTGGCAGTTCACAAGGCCGCGGGCTCAATTACCAGCCGTCGCGGGCACGGTGGCGGGGGAGGTGGGGGCGCACGGAGGCACACTGTATGCCGCATAGCCGCGGGCTCAATTACCGGTGGGCGCGGGCGCCAGGTCACAATTTCTGGTCGCAATTGCAACCTGGTGCCCGGATTTCGTCGAGCCCTGCTTTGAATCTATTAGCAAATAAACTCCATGGGCAACACAGTAAAGCTGGCCATACAATAGTAGAATTTTGGAAATTATTTTGTAACATTTGTTTGATTTTCTAATTATTAGTGGGTTAAATCAATGAACAGGATGGAAAGGCTTTTTTTTTCCAAATTTCTATTTGTATGTGATTATTGTTTTCATACGAATGTTTGTTTGAAAATCAACCAGTGTATGGCAAGCTTTAGAGAGCCTGAAGACCTAGACACAAAACTTTTTTTTCAGCACATAACATGACTGAACCGATGGCGCCTGTGTGAAAGGACACATACACACACACAGGAAGAAAAAAAATTGTAACAACTGCAATGAAATGTAGAGAGGAAAGGATCTCTCTAACGCCTGACCAGCCCAAGTGAATAAACAATAAGGAGCGGCCTTAGCCTACATGTCTCCAATCACACACGCTAATGCTTTTTGCCCCGCCCATTTGCTGCCAATTTTCTGCATCCCAGTTCCTATGTTTTGGTGCACAGGATGTGAAAACAGTTCTAAGCGACTCAACTATGAATAAAAACATAGGAACTGGGTGCAGAAAACGGGCAGCAGGTGCTTTCGACTTAAATATTTGGCTGTAGCAAGAGGCAGTTTTATTTGTGAAAGGCTGGAGAGCGGTAAAACAATGAGTGTTTGTTTTTTCCCGACGGGAAAATCAAGAACCTGCTCTCACGTACACACGAGCAGGTTTTTCCGATGGGAAATCTGCCAAAAACGGACAGTTTTCTCATAAAGACGGCCGGGAGAGGAGAGCGGGTTCTCTTTTTTTGTCCGGCGTTTTTTGGGCAGCCTTCCCGTCGGAAAAACTGCGAGGAGCATACACACATCTGGCATTCCTGGCCAAAAGCTCTCTCTGCAGTTTCCCCATCGGGAAACCCGGTCGTGTGTATGGGGCTTAAAGCATGGTGGAGATTCCTTGCAAGTTTGGGTCTGCACTTCTGGAAAAAAAGTTGGAGATTTGGTCAGGATCAATGGTGTCATCAATGCTGGGAAATACAGGCAGATAATTATCCATCATGCCATACCATCAGGTAGGTGTGCGATTGGCCCCAAATTTATTCTGCAGCAGGACAATGACCCCAAACATACCGCCAATGTCATTAAAAACTTCAGCGTAACGAACAACAAGTCCTGGAAGGGACGGTTTGGCTCCCACAGAGCCCTGACCTCATTATGGAGTCTGTCTGGGATTACATGGAGACAGAAGGATTTGAGGTGGCCTACTTCCACATATGATCTGTGGTTAGTTCTTCAAGATGTTTGGAACAACTAATGAGTTCCTTCAAAAACTGTGTGCAAATGTACCTATATAATTGATGCGGTTTTGAAGGCAAATGGTGGTCACACCAAATAATGGTTTGATTTAGTTTCTCTTTTGTTCATTTTCTTTCCATTTCTATTTCTGAAAGCATTCTTAAAGGGGTTTTAAAGGTTTGTTTTTCACTTTAAGGGTCCTTTCACACGGAGCGGACCGTTTTTAGATCCGCCCCGTGTGTGTGCGTCGGCTCAGCTGAGCTGTCGGCAGACAGGGCGGTCCCCGCACACTGTGCAGGGACTGCCCTGTCTCTCCTCCGCTCTCCCCTATGGGGAATCGGATGAATACGGACCGTGTGTCCGTATTCATCCGATCCGATCCTTCAGACGGAAGAAAAATAGGGTTTCTTCCGTCTGAAAAAACGGATCTTTGCGGAGGCGGGTCATTACGGACGTTAGCGGATGCTCATCCGCTAACGGCTGTGATCACATAGGGTATCATTACAAGTCCGTAAACGGACTTGTAATAAACGGAGAAACGGTCCGCCCGTGTGAAAGGACCCTAATGCATCCTATGCATTAAGGTGAAAAAACACCTCACTGTCATGGGCCCCCTCGTTTTACTTACCTGAGCCTGTTCACCTGCTGTGAGCTTCCCCCGGCATCCTCTTCTCTATTGAGTCTGGCCGTTGATTGGATAGATTGATAGCAGCGCAGCCATTGGCTCCCGCTGCTGTCAATCACACCCAATGACGTGGCCACCAGGGGGGGGACTGAGTCATACACTGGGCTTCTATGGACACCAACTGTATGACACGGGAGCGCACCCGCCAACTAACCCCCTCGGGAAAGAGCTTCCCAGATGGGGTTAGCTTTAACAGGGAAGAGCTGAGACAGCCACTATTGGACCCCAGAAAAGGAGGATCGAGGCCACTCTGTGCAAAACAAACTGCACAGTGGAGGTAAGTATAACATGTCTGTTATTTTAAAAAAAAAAATTAACGAACCCATACAACCACTTTAATTTACAGAATTTTTTTCACACCTGCCTCAAACTTTTGCATAGTCCTCTATATACATTTTTTTTCTTCTGAACTAATACACATAACATACCAAAAGCTGCACATTCCCTTTAAAATGGTAAAATAATTATTTATACAGTACATAGAATGACTAGAAACACTAACTGTATTCAATTACAATAAATAAGGGCTTTAATTCATGCAATCTACATTCAGCAGTACATTTGTATGTAAGAAGTTTATGATAAATATGACCCTTCCCAGGGGTGTGCTGCTTGCTGTAAAATTGATGAAGTACATTATACTTGTTTCACAGAGAGAAAAATGTAAAGCCCCAAATTAATTTTGAAATCTCAGACTACAGATGAATTATTTTTCCTCCCAGTGACTTGTATCTTCCTAAATAAACTTCAAGAAGCTCCCGATAGCATTCTGCAAAGCCGATAAGAGATTATCCATCTTTTCTGCTTCTAAGAACTGCCAGATAAAACTATCAGACTCTATTAGACACTCAACCAGTGCCCAGCCGTTTCCATAAAGATCAAAATAAAAAGGTGACCTTAAAAAAAAATAAAAATCAAAAAATATTATCAATTCAGTAAACAAAATGGTAGTGCCTTCTCATCCAAATTAAAAAGCAGCCGATAAAAGTACATCCCATAATTTTTATGTGCCCATTATCGAAGTCCAAGAGCAAAAAAGGGAAAGTTCTTAGAATATCAGATGGAAGGGACAGACAAAGCTCTCACTGTTTCCAGCAGTTCACATTTCAATCCATAATTCAGGTCCTACAGCTGGTAACAAAACACAGAGCTGACCTTTACACCAACCAATATCAATCACTGCAGTTTTAGGGCTCTTAAATGAGTGTTGCCAAACAGCGGAAGCATTAAGAGCGGTCATTGTGGTCTGAGCTTGTTTTCTACTAAAGACTTGCACCAACAGTCCCTTATATACAAATCACTGACATTCTGGGAACAAAGATCAGCTGAAGAAAAGGTTCACTTAGTGATGGGGACTACCAACTGCAGAGGACAAGACCTAAAGGAAACTTCCATTCAAAAAAGAACCCCATCTATCTTATCATTAAAGGGGTTCCTTTAAGCTAGTGCATTGTTGGTTCACTTACCTTTTCCTTCCATTTCCCTTCTAAAAATGTTTTTCTTTGTCTGAATTTCTCACTTCCTGTTCCCCCTCAGTAAGCTTTCCCCCCCATCATCTGGCTGGGGGTTAGTCAGCCAGAACAGCTTACTGAGGAGGAACAGGAAGTGAGAAATTCAGACAAAAAAAAAAAAAAGAAAAAAAAAAAACATATACAAGGGAAATTGAAGGAAAAGGTAAGTGAACCAACAATGCACTAGTTTAAAGGAACCTATTTAGAAAATAAATAACAAACCTTTACAACCCCTTTAAGAAAATGCTTACGGTTGAATTTAGAAATCCAGAAACATGATATTAGACCGCATTTACAATTATTGTGAATGCTTTTTTCCTTTTATCCCCATGTTTTGCAACCACACTTTCTGATTCCAAGCAGTGACATGGCAGCTGTGGAATGGCTGGTGGTGATCCTGTGGTAAAAACACATATCCTAGGGCAGCCTCTCTCAACCTTTTTAACACAGAAGAACCCCTGAAATAATGTTCTGGTCTCAGGGAACCCCTGTTAATTATCATATCTAGAACTCATGAGTGAGAAGAATGCTCCTTATTACTAGTGGTCATTGGGAAGAATTACTCCCTTAGAGACAGCTAAACAGATCAATGGTGTCCTGTAGGCATGGTGCACTTTCAGAAAGCACAACAAATTAGCAGGTAATAGAAGTCTATGGCAAAGTGCAGGTAACCTGCAGGTGTGCTGCTCTGCACCTGCGTATTAGTTGAAAGCAGCGCAGTATCCACTGCAGAACACACATGCCCATATATAACCTGTGATTTTAGTAATAAACTTACCTTTAATAACAGTATCCTATTCTATTCCATTCCAGAGCAGGCGGTCGTGGGCCACATCAGAGAGCTCCGCGGGCCACATGTGGCCCCCGGGCCACTGGTTGGGCACCCCTGTCCTAAGGTGACAACACTGCTCATGTATAGTCTCTTTGTTGGGTAAGTGTTGTTACCCCCACAGCGGAAGCTCCAAGGAAGGCAGGATCAAGGGTACATTATTTAATAAACCAAGCTTGCATACAGAAAGTGATATGCCTAAGAGACACTGAGGGTAAGCCGTCATTCAGAACAGGCCACACACAAATTACGTCTTCTAGTTGACTTTACTGGATGATCAAGCACAAACAGCACTGCTCTAAAACATTTCACCAATAGCTGGGCTTAATCATAAAAGTTTGCAGCCTTAGTCTCAGAGTTTGCATGCAGTGTGGACTAGGCTTTTGGGCTCTGGCACCAAACTAGTCCACAGGATCAAGGAGACCAAAGGTAGCTTTGAAGCAACAGGATGTGTAAAGATTGCAGGTCATGTAATGATGCTTTGGACAATATGGGCATTAAAGCCAGCAGCTCCATCGCTGCTCTACAGCACATGCCAATAACTACCGTGCATACCAGTGTCCACCAGCAGGTGTCTCCCAGATACCAGCAGGATCTAATCACCCACACCTGGCTCCAGCTCCCGGGATATTTAAGGCTGCTCTTCCCTTCCCCCAGTGCGTCAAGATTCTGGTCCCTTCCTGTCTGCTACCAGCTTGTGCCTGCCAACCTGTCCTTGTCCTGATCCATCCTGCACCCGTCTTGCCTTGGTCTATGCTCTTGTCCCCAGCCGTGTCCTTTTCCTTGCTTCCCTGTTGCCTTTTCCCTTGTTGTAGATATTGTAGTAGATATTGTATATAGTTAGCTATTAGGTTTATTAGTTATTCTTGTTTGCTGGAGTGGTTTATGTTTTCATTGGTTGCTGTGTATGTTTGTTGGTGTATTCTCACTGTAAATAAATATCACTTAATATATATATCCTTTGTTTGGTCTCAGTTCCCTTGTGTAGCATACGTGTCTGGTCACCTTTGCCGCTGATCCTGACACATATACACCAACCAGGCATAACATGATGACCAATTCCAGTAATTAACAATGATTATCTCAATACAATGGCATTCAAAAGAGGGGGGGATATCGTAAGCAGCAAGTGAACATGTTGTCTCTGATCTTGATGTGCAAAAAAAATGGGCAAGCATAAAATTTGAGAAATTATGACATGTGCCAAATTGTAATGGCTAGACGAGTCAGAGCATCTCCAAAACTGCAGCGCTTGTGGGATCTTCTTGGTCTGCAGCAGCGCTGTATCTGGGCCAACAAGGCCCAGGCCTAGGGCAGCACTTTGCAGGTGGGCAGCACGGAAAGAGTCCCTACCGACTTGCACTAAGCTAGTCTTATGAGGGGCAGACTGGGCTGAGAGGCAAATTAGTCTAGCGCCCCCATTAATCGCCCGCACTGCTTCCGGTATGTGGCCGGCCAGCATTCCCGCAACTGTGTGGGGGGGGGGGGGGTGCTGCTTCTAATTTTGACTGTCCTATCATCTTGGACCACAAACCTTACTCACTGGGCTATAAGTTTTCTGCTGCACCATTGGCATGGTTATATCTTCTTAGTCCTCTCCATAAAATTATCAGAAATTTGTGCTTAAAGTAGAACTATGGGCAACACTTCTTTTTCATTTTGGATAGAGTAAGGGAGGGTTATGGCCCCTTTCAGTTTTTTTTTTACCATCCCTGTCCAATTGCAGAGAGTTTCCTTCACTTTCTGCCCCATAGCCAAAACAGGAAGTGAGAGGAAATCTATGCAAAATAAGGAATCCATTGCCCCGCCTAGGCCCTCAGAATTAGTGTCCCAACTCAAAAATTCCAGGGCGGGTCTTAAGCAGAAAGCTGTGTGGGCTTAACAGGAAAAGGTGGGTCATATTTAAATTAGGGGGTGCACAAGTTTAGTCAGGCCTATGGCAGCACAAAACCTAAATGCATTTACTGGTCTGCAGTGGTCCAAAGAAGAAAAAAATTGGTGAACCAGCAACAGGGTAATGGGTGAGCAAGGCTCACTGATGCATACAGGAACTGAAGGCTGGCCAGTGTAGTCTCATTGAATAGAAGAGCAAATGTATTCAAACTTCTGTAAAAAGTTAATGCGGTTTCCGATAGAAAAGGTGTCAGGACACACGGTGCATCACAGCTTGTTGTGTATGGGGCAGCGTAGCCGCAGAAATGGTCAGGGTGTACGTGCTGACCCGTGTCCACAGCCAAAAGCACCTGCAATGGGCACATGAGCATCAGGACTGGATCAAGAAACAATGGAAATAGGCGGCCTGGCCTAATGAGTTCAAGAATGGTTTGAAGAACACAACGTTAAAGGTATTGACTTGGGGCCAGATTCTCAGAGGCGCTACGACGGGGTATCTCAGATACCCCGTCGTATCGCCGTTTTTTTAACCGGGTATCTATGCGAGTGATTTCTAGAATCACTTAGGCATAGATACGGGTGAAGATCCGACAAGTGTAATACAATTACACTTGCGGATCGTAGATGTAATGACAACTCCGGCCACTAGGTGGCCTTTACGTTGCTTTCTCATTTGCCTATGCAAATGAGGCTACTTCTCCGATTCCCGAACGCTTTTAGGGCCCCCCGTCGTCGCTTACGTCGTTTTCGTTCGCGTAAGGTTACCCCTGCTAATATGTGGAGTAACCTTACGCATTACCGTCGGATGCCATGTTAAGTACGGCGTCGGGTCGGCGTCGGCTTTTTCCGTCGGTTACGTCGTTTTACCAAGTCGTCCGCGAATAGGGCATTGCGTAAGTGCCGATCACGTCGTTTTGACGTCAGTTTCAACGACGCTTTCCGACGTGAGCTGGAGCATGCGCACTGGGCTTTTTCCCCGGCCGGCGCATGCGCAGTTCGATCAACGCGGGGGCGCGCTTAATTTAAATACAAGCCGCCCCCTTTGAATTACGCGGCCTTACGCTGGGCCATTTACACTACGCCGCCGCAAACTACAGAGCAAGTGCTTGGAGAATACGGCACTTGCTCTGTTAAGTTGCGGCGGCGTAGTGTAAATGGCTTACGCTACGCCAGGGCAAATGTATGAGAATCTGGCCCTTGGTCTTCAAATTCTCCAGATCTCAATCCAATTGAGCATCTGTGGGATGTGTTTGAAAAACAAGTTCGATCCACAGGGGCCCCACCTCAAAACTTTCAGGACCGCTATTGATAGCTTGGTGCTAGATGCCACAGCATACCTTCTAGTGGATTTTATGCCTCGATGAGTGATCACAATGTTATGGCTGATCAGTGTATATAAGTAATAAGGTGAGGGTAGGGGACAGGAGAAGCACAGGAAAGGTTTTCCCATGAAAAAAAAAACATATATCCTTTGAAATGTAGATGCTACCTGCCCCATACCTGAATGCCAGCAATAAGCTAGTCTAGGTGGCATGAAAGGCATACCAAGGATGCTTATTTTCATACTGTCACAGTTAGCAAATCATCCATGTCACAAAAGTACTAGAGTCTCTCTGATGCACAAAAAAAATCTCTGCAGCAATTAAATGTCCCTCCAACCCATGCATTTATAAAATGAGCTGAGCTTGTAATAAATGCCCATTGCTACACACCATTATACTCCAATCCCATGGCTTCTCGGGTGGGTTAAATTGAAATTGTACATGGCACGGCTCTTGGTAATGCCTACCTCTCTTCAAATCTGGATACCTTGCCATAATTTACACAGCTTTGTAATAAGTAGCCCCATATGTTTTCACACACAACACTCTAGTAGTCTCACTGTATCTAAAGCGTTTCTGTGATCATTAAGTTAACGAGCACGCCGGATGAGAGCAAGTCATAAAACTGTCAAACATAAAAGACTGAGGCTGAGGCCACATAATCCTCCCACAATATATTACAAATTGGTTATAAATATTTCAGCACTGCTAATAAGACGACACTTAGTGCATTAAAAGCTGTAATTAATTAGTTTATTCATTTTATCTGCTGAAGAAAGAAAGAAATAGAATGGAATAAAGAAACTGCATTTCCGAAAATTCTCCTTGGGTAGCAGGAGCAGGATGAAGAATAAAAGATGAAAGATGTGGAAACACAGACATAAAAAGACCCAGTGAAGATCTCAACATGTATTGTTTAGAAGATATTCACATTTGTAGCAGCTGATGTCGTCACCAACGCATGAGCACTGTGCTGTGATGCCCAGAACTCACAAGCCCAGAAGAAAGACCGGGGGGGGGGGGGAAACAAGGAAGGCCCATCAATGGTGACAGCACGCTGCTGGAGGGCAATGTTTTAAGGCAATTCCTTCATAATATGCTAGTATCCTGTGCATACTAGTACATTATGGCTTAACGGCTTGCCGGCCGCCATCAAATGACGGCTTGGCGGTGTGGCTCTTGTTCTGGGTGGGCGTCATATGACATCCTCGGCTTCCTGACCCTCTAGTCACTCGGGAGCTGATGCACGTGCCTGGCCACCGCGATGTCCGCCGGGCACCCATGATTGCCCGGCAACAGAGCAGGACCGTGAATCTATGTGCATAAACACACAGATCCACGTCCTGTCAGGTGAGAGGAGACCGATGGTGTGTTCCCAGTACAGAGGAACACTGATCGGTCTCCTCTCCTTGTGAGTCCCCACCCCCTACAGTTAGAATCACTCCCTAGGTAACAAATTTAACCCCTTGATCGCCCCTATGTTAACCCCTTCCCTGCTAGTCACATTCATACAGTAATCAGTGCCTTGTTATAGCATTGATCACTGTATAAATGTGAAGGGTCTCAAAATAGTGTCAAGTGTCCGATATGTCCGCCGCAATATCACAGTCATGATAAAAATGGCAGACCGCAAACATTACTAGTAAAAAAAAAAAAAAAAGCAGTAAATCTATCACCTATTTTGTAGACGCTATAACTTTTGCGCAAACCAGAAAATGCTTATTGTGATTTTTTTTTTTTTTTGTTACCAAAAATGTATAGAAGAATACAGATCGGCCTAAACTGAAAAAGAAAAAAAAATGTGTATATCTATTATATTACCACCAAAAGAAAGCTCTATTTGTGGAGGAAACAAATATAAAAATTTCATTTGGGTATAGTGTTGCATGACCGCGCAATTGTCATTCAAAATGTGACAGCGCTGAAAGCTGAAAAATGGCTTGGGCATGAAGGGGGTTTAAGAAACCGGTATTTAGGTATTTGCTTGGATACCGGGGACTTTCCACTACAAGGCCAATTTTCAGCTTTCAGCACTGTCGCAATTTGAATGACAATTGCCATCATGCAACATTGTCACACAAATAGAGCTTTCTTTTGTTGGCATTTATATCACTGCTGGGTTTAATTTTTTTGCAAAATAAACAAAAAAAAGCTTTAAAAAAAAAAAAAAAGGCGTTTTTCTTCGTTTCGGTTATACGTTTTGCAAATAAATAATCTTTCATCATAGATTTAATTCAAAATGTATTCTGCTACATTTCTTTGGTGAAAAAACAAAACAAAACAAATCAGTGTATATTTTTTAGTCTGTAGGAAAGTTATACAGTCCACAAACTATGGTATATATCTGAAAACTGATCAATCATGATGTATTGACAACCTCATTTCTGGAGGCCCTAGAATGGCAGGACAGTACACATATCTCCCAAATGACCCCTCTGAGGAAAGTAGACATCCAAAGGTTCGTTAGTAAGAAGCATGGCCAGTTTTTTGAATTGGTAATTTTTGGTCACAATTTTGTGGAAAATTAAGGAATCATTATTATTTTTTTATTTTTTAATGCTTTAAGCGGAGTTCCACCCAAAAATGGAACTTTCGCTTAATCCACTCCACACCCCCTTACATGCCACATTTGGTATGTCATTTTTTTTGGGGGGGAGTGTGACTTCCTGTCCCACTTCCTCCTTCCGCCGAGGGGCTGGTTAGGCGATAAAGCTTAATTGCCTACAGCAGCCCCTCCCTGTAGGCGACTGCCTAGGACACCGACAGGTCCTAGACGATCGGCCGTCCAATCAGCGGTGGGCCGCGTGCGCATGCGCAGTGCCGCTTGCGCATGCGCAGTGGGTGCCCGGCCGTGAAGCCGAAGGCTGTCATGGCTGGGTGCCCACAGTTAGAATGAAGATGCCGGCCGAGGAGGGGGGGAGAGGAGCGGAGCCCCGGCCGGCGCGTCCCTGGAACATGGAGAAGGTAAGTGAATGTTTATTTAAAGCCAGCAGCTACACTTTTTGTAGCTGCTGACTTAATAAACATAACATTTGGCTGGAACACCCCTTTAAAATCTTTTACAGTCATCAGTGCAGTACAGTGTAAAAACTGGTGTGGTGGTGATCAGGGACACTGGTGACCATATGAAAAAAAAAGTTAGTTTTTTTAATACTTCTTTTTACAATTTTAAAAAACAGTGACCAGAGCAATACAGTATTACCATTGTAACACTGAACTACTCTGTGTAGCTTATAACTGAGTTTTACAGGTATAAGTAACCATATTTTCCTGAATTAAAACAATTCATTCTCTGTTTACTATTGTGATTAGCTGTGATCGGCCACAGCTAATCACATGGTACAGATGGGCTGGAATTGGCCCTGTCTGTACCATGCAAAAAATGTTACAGCCATTCACTTCTATGGCCAGCTGTATGTGCCAGCTGTCTTTCTGAAATGCAGAAAAACCCTGGTATTATTGCAGAGCGCCCCATCTGTGAAAGACCTTAAAGTGTTACTAAACCCAGGACCCTGCATTCACTATATCTGGTCTCCCACAGTACACAGATCATGCAAATGCAATTATTTTAGTAAATATAAACTGCTAAATACCTTTTCTCATTGGCAGTATATAGCAGTCTTGTGCCTTCTATCAGTTCCTGGTAAAGCTTGTAGGAGGAGTTCTTATACTGCACAGAGCTGTCCTATCAAGATCCAGGACCCCTGACCCTCTTGTCTGGACACTGCTGATTGGCCCTGTGCTGATCACAAGCACTCTGCCAAGAAAAAAAAACACCTCTCTAGCAATACACACAAAACTGAGCATGTGCCGCCTGACTCCAAAGGCTCTGTCTTATCCAGACATGTTCTGGAGTCAGTGCAGGAAGAGGAGGATCTGTGCATACAGAATCAAACAGCCTTTTTACACAATGCAGAGGATTAACCCCTTAGGTTCCACAGGGTTTATAACAAACATGCTTTACTCCATATACACACTGATTTTACTGTTGTAGGTTTAGTAACACTTTAACATGACTAATTACAACAAAACCAATTCTACTTTTCTTGCCAAAAGCACAGATGTAGTGATAAATGCAAATATTGGACGAACGATGAATACAAAATTATCATAAAATACAAATAACAATATAAATACACAACCACAGACCAGTTAAACGCGCAATTACTTCATTTTACTGCAGAGGTTTTGGTCAAGGACACCAAAAAGGTAACTTCTTATACATTCATCTCAAAACCAAATTTGGTATTTTTATTTTTTAGCCTCGATATTAGATAATCTATAGAGATTATGGACTTCTGTCAGTTCTTTTAGGTAGCAATGCTTTCAGTCTGTGGGTAGGTCATAGCGATCCAACACTAGGACACAAGCCTTAGGGCAAAGCAAATGCATTTTATCTTAATTGCTGCTAGAGGTCGTGTGGTTTGACTGACAGCCATGATGGGAACAGCAGCAGGAGCTGTATGGCTCCTTCATCTATCCACCTCTAATATCCTTCAAAGTCCCCCATAACAATTATAACTGAGGCCGCTAATATCAGGTTGTCTCTTTTCAAAGTGAATGGGTAATTGTAGTGATACCTGTACAAGAGTGGATGAAAGTAAACTGAAAACGGATTCGAGGGACATGTGTATTGAATAGCCCCTGTAGCCTTAGAACCACCATTAAGTGAATGTGATCTTACTAGGTGCTTATTACATATACCATTACGAACACGGTTTCAATATTTTATGGGGATATTTTTAGCAAGTACACAATACGAGTTATTGTTCCATTTATCTGACCATTATTCTAGAAATGGCATTTGTAGTTCAGTATTTCTATTACTGTATTTCAAATATACCGTATGTTCCCCCAAATTGTCATCTGGATATCATGCAATGCGATCAGCGTACTGTGGTTAAAGCTCAACTGACATCTCACACCTATCTCTTTATTGTCCTGTCCTACCACATTTTGATTTGTGCCTTAAAGTGGATGTAAACCCACTCTCATCCTTTCTAAACTACTGCCATAGTGCTGATCTATACGGATATACATGCCTCCTGCATGTATCCTTATCTGTCAATGGTCTCCCCTCGGTCTGTTATGAGACCCAAAAAACTGCAGATTCTGTGGGTGGATCTGTTGTCTGGAGCTCTGTGGGTGAAGTCGTGATGTCAGTAGACTCCCCGCCGACCTCTACACTCCCCTTGTCAACATGCATTTTCTCTTGTGTATTCCTTACACTAAATTCTGCTATGATCACTAACATCCAGTCAAAATCCAGAAAAGTAACCACATGACTTCAGAAAATGAGTGGAAATTAAAAAATAATGCCTGTCTCCAGGCCAGTGCATGAGATATGTAAATAACCTGATGCTGCAACTGATCAGGTGACCTCAGACACACACACTACAAATATAACAATCAGATCACTCAAGCTTCTCCTCTGCCCAGCTCTCACTAGATACATCTAACCTAAATCAGATCACTTATCTGTGTATATTGTGCTTTCTGTTCGGTGTTTTCACTGCAATATATATGAATTTCCTCACTCTGAACTGTGGATCACACCCCATGATAAGAAACATCCAGTCAAAACACAGTAAATACAGCCAATCCTGGGAGAGCTGAAAGGGAGAGGTGTAAGGAGGGGAGAGGGGAGGGGAGGGGAGGGGAGGGGAGGGGAGAGGGGAGGGGAGGGGAGAGGGGAGAGGGGAGGGGAGGGGAGAGGGGAGAGGGGAGGGGAGGGGAGGGGAGAGGGATGTAAATTGTGAACTTTTTTACACAGGATGTGCCTCTGTCTCAGGCTAGTGCATGAGATATGTAAATAACCTGTCACTCACAGCAAGGGGGCAGAACGGGCCAAGGTTTTTCTCTGTAAGTCTCTTGTTTTTTCACTGAACAACAAAAGAGGATTGCTCATAGCTGGACAAACTCTGTGTGGCAAGACTGGGCACAGATGAAAGGAAATGTTATACCCTACATCGTGACATCATAAAAAAATAAAAAAATAAGCAGGTTTACATCCACTTTAAAAGAGGAACTGAGCACCTCTTCCAGCAAAAGCAACATCACTGAAGGTAGTGGTGGTAGTAGGCATATATAAGCAGTTGTAAGTGATGATTCTAGAATGTATTATTTCTCACTCATGCAACACTGTTGTTGACCACTGTTTGTCAAATAAATCGCTGATTACCTCATTAGGCCTCATGCACACTGGGGTATCTGTTTAGGCCCCTCTGAACACCTGGCAGGAAAATGTTGCTTAAAACGTGCGCTAAAAACTGCATATTACACACATGTTTTGGCCCGTCTAGTTTTTGAGCATTAAAGTGGTTCTAAGGCTAAAACATTTTTACTTCAAACACATTCTCTGCATTAGTGTAAAAAACATTTTAGGACTTGCTGTGCCCCCCTCCCCCTTTAAACACTTACCTCACTCCTGGATTGATCCAACGCTGTGCCCGACTGCATTTTTCTCTCCAATCTCAATCTTCTCACAGAGACCGACAGGCAGCAGCAGGAGGAGCCATTGGCACAGAAACTGTCAGTCAAATTCAACAAGAAGGTAGGGGGCAGGCAGCACAGTGTGTTTCAATAGATGCATAGAGCCCAGCTTGGAATCAAGCACACACATCTTGCACCTATAGCAAGAGGCTTGCTAAGGTGGCAGATACAAAAGAAGAGGAGCCGAGAGCGCCAGCAGGGGGCCCCAGAACAGGAGGATTCAGGGCCACTGTACTGCCTGTAAATGCCTGTGTGTGCATAGACATACATGCTTACATAAAGGTGTTTTTACATGATGAAAAAAAAACCTCAATGCCTGTAAAAGCAAAGTTTTATTAACTGTGTGCATAAGCCCTTAGGCCCCTTTCACACGTGCGGACCGTATGTCCGCTTTTTCATCCATCCGTGTACGGATGAAAAAGGGACAAACATTGGTCCCTATGAGATCGCGGGTGTCAGCGGATAAACATCCGCTGACACCCGTAATCGCCCGCCTCCGCAAAGATCCGGAAGAAGATCCTATTTTTTCTTCCGTCTGCGGATCGGATGAACACGGACACGCGGTCCGTGTTTATCCGATCCCCCCATAGGGGAGAGCGGAGAAAAGACAGGGCGGTCCCTGCACAGTGTGCGGGGACCGCCCTGTCATCCGCCGGCTCAGCGGGGTTCAACGGAGCGATCCCCGCTGAGCACACGGAGGCGGATCAATACTGATCCTCCCCGTGTGAAAGGGGCCTTAAGATCCAGATACTGATACATATAAAATTAGATTCCTATCAAGCTTATAACAGAATAAAGGAAAGCTTCTAACAAGCCATAATTTGGCAGAAAACCTGCAAGAGAAAGTTAAAGTCCAACACTTTGAATAGCGTTTTTGATCCCTGCAAATCAAGAGTCCACAATAATGGCCAGACCTAGGATCAGTAGCATAATGATCCAACATCTCTTGTAAGTAAACAATATAGAATGGGAGCAGGAAGCTGGTTTTCACTTACCTGGAGCATGACGACAACAGTCTTTACTACATTCCACTGCGATTTCCTTCCATCCACAATTACCGTAAACCCCCGGGCTTTACACTTATCACTGCAAAAATAAAAATGTTACAGTTTAGAAAACAATGTCTGAGTAAAAGGTTTCACCTCTGGAACGTTACACCTGTATTTAGGTTGTGACATGCAATACATTCCAATACCTGCCCCACTCACCCCGTGAGAAAAAAGGGTGGGGGTTTCCATCCCCGCACTAGCCGTCACATTCAGAACTCTCAGAGATGTGAGGGTCTTCGTCCGCACAGCTATGTCATTCTTTCACAGCAATTTGTGCATGAAGAGACTACAAGTCACATCTGCCACCATGGTAGACAGCTTGTAGTTCTCAATGGACTTCTAGGGAGCTGATGAACACCCCAATAGTCCACTGACACTTCCTCCAGCTTTCAAACAGAAAGACCATACAGATACATGGACAAGAAAGCTGGAGAATGTGCCTGCAGGAGCCTAACATTGCATTGGCGATTACTGATCACGGGAATGCTTTGCAGGGTCCTGTAGGAAAAATAAAATGCACACTTTTTTTTTTTTTTTTTTTTAGAAAACACAGTCCCTGTTTGTTTTCCCATTCGATCCGCTGGTTGAAAAAAAAAAAAAAAAATAGAAAAAAAAAAAAATTCAACATGTATAACCTACCGTATATACTCGAGTATAAGCAGAGATTATCAACCCTTTTTTTAGGGCTGAAAATAGCCCCCTTGGCTTATACTCGAGTCAGTGTACCTGTCGGGTCGTGGGCGTCCACTTTTTAAAAGTCGTGGCTTCCCCCTGGTCCATGATGGACGTTTGACACTGTGTTCCGCTACCGCCTATCAAGGAGGTCCTCTCATCCTCGGATTTTCCCAGCAGACACTGTGATTAGTGTTCCACCTATCATGAGGATGAAAGTAGGTCCATGATTGGCAGAACACTGAACACAGAGGGCCAGATTCTGGTAGAATCCGCGGCGGCGTAGCGCAAGCCATTTACACTACGCCGCCGCAACTTACTGGAGCAAGTGCAGTATTCTCCAAGCACTTGCTCCGTAGTTTGCGGCGGCGTAGTGTAAATGGCCCGACGTATCCCCGCGTAATTCAAAGGGGGCGGCTTGTATTTAAATTAAGCGCGCCCCCGCGTCGATCGAACTGCGCATGCGCCAGCAGGGAAAAAAGCCCAGTGCGCATGCTCCAGCTCACGTCGGAAAACGTTGTTGAAACCGACGTGATCGTCACTTACGCAATGCCCTATTCACGAACGACTTAGTAAAACTACGTAACCGACGGAAAAAAACGACACTGACCCGACGCCATACTTAACATGGCATACGACGGAACTTCGTAAGCCTACCCCTCATATAGCAGGGGTAGGTTTACGCTTACGGAAACGACGACGAGGCGGCGTAAAAACGTTCGGGAATCAGCATATTAGGCTCATTTGCATAGGCAAATGAGAAATCAACGTAAAGGCCACCTAGCGGCCAGGGAAGTAATTACATCTAAGATCCAACGGTGTAAGTGTTTTACACCTGTCGGATCTTCGCTGTATCTATGAGTAAATGATTCTATGAATCAGACGCATAGATACCCGGGGAAAAAAAACAGAGATACGACGGTGTTTCCTGCGATACACCATCGTATCTCTTTTGAGAATCTGGCCCAGTGTCTGCTGGGAAACTGAGTCTGAGGATGAGAGGACCTCCGTGATAGGCAGTAGCCGAACACAGTGTCAAATGCTGATCACAGAGCAAGAGGAAGCAGCGATTTTTGAAAAATGGACGCCCGCGACCCGCCAGGTACACTGACTATCATGGAATGAATGGGACCAGGAGGAAGCCGTGACTTTTGGAAAATGAATGGCCGCAGCCTGTCAAGAATACAGGTACACTGAGGCTGCAATGGGCAGTGAGAATATGTGCACAGTACGGCTACAACGGGCACGGTAAGGCAACAATGGGCACAGTGAGAATAGGCACAGTAAGGCTGCAATGGGCACAGTGAGGCATGCAAATGGGCATTGTTGACCCCCTTTTCCATTTACAGTAGCTGCTGCATTCTCACCCTGGGCTTATACGCGAGTTAATACGTTTTCCCATTTTTTTTGTGATAAAATTAGGGCCTCGGCTTATACTCGAGTATATACGGTACTTAACTTATTCTAGCAGAGGTCGGTAACCCCCTGAATAACTGTGGTTTATTGTACCACAGAATAAAAAAAAAATATCTTTTTGGCTTAAGCACTTCCATAGGCCTAAATACTTCCATATGATCCTTTACTAATAACTTTGAATGCCATTAGCGGTAACAAACGTCCAGACTATTTTTTAGTCCATTATTGATTTTCCACTATTACTGCATGCAGCTCAATAACTAATTGTAAAGAACTCTTTACCATACCAAGGGTGACATGTAATATATGTAATACACACACACACACACACATTATATATATATTACACACACACACAGTTTTTTTCCCATTCTCTCCTCCTTGTGATTTACCAAGTTTGTTCCATTCTAGTTTATTTACTTAGAAGAGTATTTCCTAGGTTACCTTGTAATGGATTCTTATTGCTACCCAAAAATTATTCATGAGGCATATTAAAAGGAGAAGTTGGCCCAAAAGAGCGCCTGTGGGTCACTTAGTCAGTCCAGACTCTGAAGAGATCCCAACTTTATTGTTGGGATCCACCAGATGCCCAAATGACAGCTGGCTCAGCCTAAACCAGCTGCGCCCACCACCTGCAGCCCATGGAGGGGAAGATCTGAGAGATGATGAGCAACAGTTACCAGCTCTCTGCTCAGTGAAGACCGAGAGATGAGCAATCAGCAGCCTTTAATCACTCAGTTCTCGTTACTAAAGAAGTGGGAGGCAGATGCAACATTGGACTGATGCTGTATTCACCTAGGTATGATTGCTTTATTTTTTTTAAATCCGCCCTTCTCTTTAATCTTATTTCAAGCAGTGCAAAAATAAAACAACGTTTAATTCAAGAGTGAGAAAAAAAAAAAAAAAAAGTGTCTGGAGGGCCTTACATTACTTGCCACACCGATGTACTACACAGAATCATACTGTGCATTCCAGCATGGAGTGGTAGTATTCTGAACAGATCTAAGAACAAAACAATTTGTTCAGTAATGTTCCAACAGTCACCTGCATGGCACTGTATCATTTTAGGAGTTAAGATATATCGAACTCTATAAAATAATTGCTTGATATTTTTTTTATAACCCAAGTAGTGCTCTTTAAATGATGGCAGGAAATTTTAATTTTTAATTTCTATTGGAACACAGCAAACAAAATTCTAGATTTAAAAAAAATACTGAATTCCAGTAAGAATTACGGTATGTATTTTTCCACATTTATAAACAGATCAAGCTGATCGGGAAATGTGACAATGGTCTGACAAACTATAATGCCACCAAAAAATGCCTACCAACAACCTTTATTTTACATGGTGTAAAGAACAACTCCAGGTATGGATATTTTATATATACAGTATATACTCGAGTCTAAGCCAACCCGAATATAAGCCGAGGCACCCAATTTTACCACAAAAAAAAATGGGAAAACTTGACGCGAGTATAAGCCCAGGGTGTCCACCTGCATGCCTCACTGTGCCTCATTTTGCCTCACTGTGCCTCATTTTGCCTCACTGTGCCTCATTTTGCCTCACTGTGTTCATGACTAGTCTGACGTTTAACATGGGAGTCTATGGAAGAGGTGCCCGGCTTTGGGAAAAAATTAATAAAAAATTGGGTCTCCACGGCCATAGGTCTCCCAGACAACAAACTTTGCACACTTGTAGAGGAAGAGTGGGGCAACATGGATGCCAGGGTCCCCAAGATCCGGGAGATCAGGCGCAAAAAGGTGACCCGAGTATAAGCCGAGGGGGGCATTTTCAGCACAAAAAATGTGCTGAAAAACTTGGCTTATACTTGAGTATATACGGTAGTTACATTGTTCCAGTTTGGACCAATGTAACTATCAATATCTCATAAGGATTTTTCTTTTTGGCTTGTAGAGCCTTGTAATCCGCTCTCAGCTGGCCGGTATAAATCCAGAGCTTTAATGGCCTTCACTATGCTTGAAAAAAGGACTGCGCATTCCCTATTTTAGGGATCATCTAGGTTTTGAAGTTCTTCATTACATTGATGTAATGTGTAATTTCATATAACCAATGGAAGAAATACATTAGTAATTTCCCCAAAAAAGTAAACTTTAAAGTACTCACTAAAAAAATATTGTATAAATAGTAATGTTTTCATATAGAGAAGCACAACAATCATCAAAATAGCATAAATGTGAGGTTTGGGGAGAAAAGGAAAAAAAAACTTTAGTGGAAACAGGTGGGCACAGTTCTGGTAAATAGGAGGAAGCAATATTTTATAGAAAGGAAGGGAGGCAGCTTGCAATAGCATCTATCTATAAAAAAATTATATTTCCATCACTGGAAGAGTACAACCCCAGTCCACTCAACTTGGTTGCTTCTATTTAAAAGAAATCTATCACAAAGCAAAAAACATAAATGATTAATCTCTGGTGGAAGCAGACATCCCCTTGACTCATAATATCACAAAGTGACGGTAAACCCGTTAACAGAGTCACTGTCCTAAAACTAGTATGCAGTAGAGGAATTAGTGCCTGCTTCCACCAGAGCCTCTGCATTGCGCATACAATAATACAGTACTATTTATATACAAACCATCCCCCATTCTAAAGTATGATCACTATGGCAATGTTCAATAAACTTTATAGTTCCAAGTTGCCTGGGACTTTTTTGTACTACAAGAAAAGCTGCACTATTCAGAATCCAACATAAAATTATAAAAAAATATGCAAGTTAAATTTACACCCTAGAAAATGCCTCCCCTATATGTCAGAATAAACCCTAATGATAGATAGATAGATAGATAGATAGATAGATAGATAGATAGATAGATAGATAGAATAGATAGATAGAATAGATAGATAGAATAGATAGATAGAATAGATAGATAGGATAGATAGATAAGATAGATAGATAAGATAGATAGATAAGATAGATAGATAGGATAGATAGATAGGATAGATAGATAGGATAGATAGATAGGATAGATAGATAGGATAGATAGATAGGATAGATAGATAGGATAGATAGATAGGATAGATAGATAGGATAGATAGATAGGGTTTCAATATTCTGGTTTAACCTGCGGCCTGGATTCATGGAAAAATCATGAATCTAGACTGTATGCTCTTCGTTGATTTCTCTAATATATGCTCTACATTGTTTGGTTCTCAACGTTTGATATGCTTACTTTATCCAAGCCATGTGTTAAGATGTTACTTTACTGTTATCGTGTCTTTCTGACACTGCATTCTTCTGTTACATAACACGGCTGAGTCCGTGTTTCCATGTGTTTTTCACTGTATTATTTAAATTGTTCTTGTTTGAATTATTATTAATAAAAATCATTACAATAAAAGGATAGATAGATAGGATAGATAAGATAGATAAGATAGATAAGATAGATAAGATAGATAAGATAGATAAGATAGATAAGATAGATAAGATAGATAAGATAAGCTAGATAGATTAGATTAGATAGATAGATTAGATAGATAGATAGATTAGATAGATAGATTAGATAGATAGGATAGATTAGATAGATAGGATAGATTAGATAGATAGGATAGATAGGATAGATAAATAGATAGATAGATAGATAGATAGATAGATAAGATAGATAGATAGTGTGACAAAGTCGTAGAAATAGCGATAATGTCATGCAGCAAAGTCGCTGATCTTAAGCAATAAATATGGCTTTATTGCACTCAAAAATAAATAATACAAAAACAAAATGGCCTACTCCAATTTAGGAGGCTAACTGACAGTAGTGTCCCTCACTACACTGTACTGGAGGGGCTATTCCGGCCTCCAGTACAAAACAAACAGAATATCAGTCCAAAATAAACAAATCTATGACAGACCTTGTTCCTTCCATGCAGACAGTTTCCAACCTGTCCGTCCAGCTCAGCATACCTCTCACACCGAGCTCTCACTTCCCATTTCCCTACCAGGTGACTGTTAATTAATAGGGGGAAGAGAGGAGGTTTACCTGTTGGCCAGGCTTAACCCCTTCCAGGGCAGGGAAAACTGACCTTTCCAGCCTCTCACTGGTGTACATACAATCGTGTACCCTGTCACACATCCTCCCCCCCAGCTTAACACTTGGGTGGGAAGCGGCCATCTCTACAAACCCATGCACTCTGGACAGAGCATCTGCATTACTGTGGAGGAGACCTGCCCTATGTCGTACCACAAAAGTAAAGGGCTGTAGGGACAGAAACCACCTCGTGACCCGAGCGTTCTTGTCCCTATTGGTGTGCATCCACTTTAACGGAGCATGGTCTGTGACGAGGGTAAACCGCCTGCCCAACAAATAGTAGCGGAGTGTTTCTACTGCCCACTTGATTGCCAAACACTCTTTTTCCACTGTGGCATAGCGCTGTTCTCGAGGTAACAACTTCCGACTCAAATACAGCACAGGGTGTTCCTCACCATCCACATATTGGGACAAAACTGCACCCAGACCCACCTCTGAGGCATCGGTCTGGAGAAAGAACTCCTTTCTAAAGTCAGGAGCCACAAGCACAGGTTGGGCACAAAGCGCTGCCCGCAGACCAGCAAAGGCTTCTTCAGCCTCGCTGTTCCACTTTACAGTGTCTGGACTTCTGGCTTTAATAAGGTCTGTGAGCGGAGCAGCCCTCGTAGCAAAGTGAGGAATAAACCTCCGATAGTAGCCTACAATCCCCAAGAAAGCTCTGACTTGTTTTTTCCTCAATGGTCTGGGCCAGCTCTGTATAGCTCCTATCTTGTTCATCTGTGGTTTAACAAGTCCTCTGCCAACCAGGTAACCCAAGTACCTAGCCTCTGCTAGACCCAAGGCACATTTAGAGGGGTTAGCTGTCAGACCCGCTCTTCTAAGAGTGTCCAAGACTGCCTGTACTTTATCCAGATGGCTTTCGCAGTCCGGGCTATGAATGATCACATCATCCAAGTATGCGGCTGCATACTCAGTGTGGGGCCTGAGCAACTTATCCATTAGCCTTTGAAAAGTGGCTGGAGCCCCATGGAGGCCAAAAGGCATGATCCTGTACTGGAATAGGCCATCAGGAGTGGCAAAGGCTGTCTTCTCTCGGGCGTGCTTTGTCAATGGGATCTGCCAATAACCCTTTGTCAGATCCAACGTGGTGAAGAACCTATCTTTGGCTAATCGCTCTACTAGTTCATCCACCCTAGGCATGGGGTAGGCGTTAAACTTAGACACCTCGTTTAACTTCCTGAAGTCATTACAAAACCTGATGGACCCATCAGGTTTGGGCACTAGAACAATGGGGCTGCACCACTGGCTATGAGACTCCTCTATCACTCCAAGCTCAAGCATTTTCCTGATTTCAGCCCTTACAGCTTCCCTCTTGGCCTCCGGAATGCGGTAAGACTTCACTCTTACGACAACCCCTGGTTCTGTAATAATGTCATGGGTAATCTCTCGGGTTTGTCCAGGGTTGGGGGAGAAAACATCGTTATTCCTCTCAACCAAGCCTCTAGCTTCTTTTATTTGCTCAGGTGTCAGCTCTGGAGAGATTGTCACCGAAGGACTAGGTGCCTGTGGACCAGGTGTGGTGTCCCCCACTGCGGCCATGCAGTCCTCTCTAGTCCTCCATGGCTTAAGAAGGTTTATGTGGAACACGGCCTCCTTCTTCCGGCGTCCCGGCTGACTAACTTTATAATTTACTGGGCTCACTTTTTCCAACACCTCATAGGGTCCCTGCCACTGTGCTAGAAGTTTGCTTTCTGCGGTGGGTACTAGAACCATTACTCTGTCCCCTCTTTCAAACTGTCTCACTAGGGCCCTCTGGTCATAGTAGGACTTCTGCCTACTCTGCGCCTGCTCCATATGTTGGTGAACAAGAGGGGCAATCTGAGCCATACGCACCCGCATATCTTCAACATACTGGAGGACATTGGTCCCAGTTACCCCCTGTTCTTCCCAGGTTTCCTTTAGGATATCCAGAATACCCCTGGGATGCCTACCATATAAAAGCTCAAACGGGGAGAAGCCCGTAGAACTTTGGGGAATCTCTCGAACTGCAAACAACAGGTAAGGAAGTAACAAGTCCCAATCCTTCCCATCCCGACTTTCCTCAACATCCCCTTTAGGGTCCGGTTAAACCTTTCTACCAACCCATCTGTCTGGGGGTGATACACTGACGTTCTTAGAGTCTGTACATTAAATAGTTGACATAGCTCTTTCATAATACGGGAGACAAACGGAGTCCCCTGATCCGTGAGCAATGTCCTGGGTATCCCCACCCGTGTAAACATCTGAACCAACTCTTTTGCAATACTTTTAGCATTCGCCTTACATAGTGGAATGGCCTCTGGGTATCTGGTGGCATAATCGACGATGACAAGGATGTACTGGTGACCTCGAGCTGTTTTCTCTAAGGGACCCACTAGGTCCATGCCAATCCTCTCAAACGGAACGTCAACTATGGGGAGAGGTATGAGTGGGGCTCTCAACTTCGGTCTGGGAGATGCCAGCTGGCATTCCGGGCAAGAAGCACAATACCTTTTAATCCCCTCATATACCCCAGGCCAGAAGAACCTCCTGAGCACCCGTTCTTGTGTTTTCTCCACCCCTAAGTGTCCCCCCAGCAGATGAGAGTGAGAGTAATCTAGGATTTTTCGGGTGTATGATGAAGGCACAACCAGTTGTTCAAGCTCTTGTCCCTCATCGGAGGTTACTCTGTAAAGAAGATCGTTTTTAAGGATAAAATAGGGATAGGCCTTTCCTGTTACCCCTTCTACTGGTACCCCATTAACCTCTACAACATTACTCCTGGCTTCCTGCAGCAGGGGATCATCTGTCTGGTCACGGCCAAAGCCACTACCCGAGATATCCAGGATATCTGTATCCCCTTTATCGTCTTCACTGGTAGCCTCTGGGGCGGGTTCCGGTTGACCAACTTCTGCCTCATCTTCTGTCTGTCGTGGGGCCCCACCTCTCCTGGACTGCTCCCCACGCTGATTCAACAGGACTTCCTGGACAGCCCTATTAAATCGTAGCTTGCTCTCCCTGCGTTCCCGTCTTGTTTTACCTCTTTTTGGATTAGAGATATACAAGTCAGGATGAGCAAAGGGAAATACTTCATGGACCCCTGTATTTCTCTGCTCCACTTCAGGTTCCCCTTGTTCTCCCCTCACAGGGGGCTGTAACAGAGCGTGGAAATTAGGGAAATTCCTTCCTATTATCAAAGGATATGGTAGACGAGGAACTACCACAGCTACGATCCTTCCCAAACTGCCCTGTACTGACACTTCTATGTTGGCAGTAGGATACCGCACAGTACACCCATGAATACACAACACCCCCATGGTTCTATGCTTCTGAATCCAACAAGGTTTTACCAATTTACTGGCTACCAAAGTCAGGGCACTGCCAGAGTCCACCAGGGCCACTGTCTCTTGTTTGTCCAGCAGGACAGGTACTCGGAAGGTATGTCCCCCTTCTACCAGGCCTGCTAAACAAATGAGCCCACAAAAGTCAGAGGAATCTTCTCCTAGTCCACACTGCATTGGCTCAGGAAGATTGGGGCATCTCGCCCTGACATGTCCTTTGGCGCCACACTCAAAACAAGTTATGGAGTTTCTCCTAGGGTGGTCCTCTTTCCCAGGGTTTTGACTTCTAAAGTCAGGTTTGGAGAAACGGGCTCCGGATCCGAAGTCTGCTTCCACTCCACTCCTCCGGCCTCCTGGTCTCTGTATTTTCCCGATCGTCCTAGAGAGAGATCGGTCCAAACTTTTGGTAGATAGGTACCGCTCCACTTGTGCGACCATACTATCACAGTCCAGGGGATTTCCCTGAGTGACCCACTCCCGGAGGCCATTTGGAAGCTCTCTCACGTAACGGTCCAGTACAAGCGCTTCTATAATCTGTGCAGGGGTTTGAGTCTCTGGTTTGAGCCACTTCCGCGCCAGATGAATTAAATCGAACATCTGGGATCTTGGCGCTTTTCCTTCTTTAAACCTCCAGTTGTAGAAACGCTGGGCCCTCACTGTGGAAGTCACCCCTAAGCGAGCCAGGATCTCTCCTTTCAGTTTGGGATAGTCTGCAGCAGCTACCTTATCCAGATCAAAATAGGCTTTCTGTGCTTCTCCCAGGAGGAAGGGTGCAATGATTCCAGCCCACTGTTCCGGGGCCCAGCCTTCTCGGGTAGCGGTCCGTTCGAACGCCAGTAGGTAAGTCTCCACATCATCATCCGGGGTCATTTTCTGCAGACAGCTGCTGGCACGTATTTGGCTTACCCCCCTTGCTGGTGGGTTAGAAGACCCTTGGGTAGTCATGTGATCCAGGGTTGCTTTGAGAACAGCATGGTCTGACTTTTGTGCTTCAGCTAGCTGTCTATTAGTTTCTTGTTGTGCTGCAGCTGAGGCCGCTATCTGTATGATAGTCTCTTGTTGCGCTGCAGCTACCTGTCTATTAGTTTCTTGTTGTGCTGCAGCTGAGGCCGCTATCTGTATGATAGTCTCTTGTTGCGCTGCAGCTACCTGTCTATTAGTTTCTTGTTGCACAGAGACCGCTTGTAACAGGGCTTTCACAATATCTTCCATTTTCTGGGTCCTGTACCTTTAAGGCCACTGTAACTGTACATTGACCGGTACCACAGCAAACATCCCACTTCTGACCACCACTTGTGACAAAGTCGTAGAAATAGCGATAATGTCATGCAGCAAAGTCGCTGATCTTAAGCAATAAATATGGCTTTATTGCACTCAAAAATAAATAATACAAAAACAAAATGGCCTACTCCAATTTAGGAGGCTAACTGACAGTAGTGTCCCTCACTACACTGTACTGGAGGGGCTATTCCGGCCTCCAGTACAAAACAAACAGAATATCAGTCCAAAATAAACAAATCTATGACAGACCTTGTTCCTTCCATGCAGACAGTTTCCAACCTGTCCGTCCAGCTCAGCATACCTCTCACACCGAGCTCTCACTTCCCATTTCCCTACCAGGTGACTGTTAATTAATAGGGGGAAGAGAGGAGGTTTACCTGTTGGCCAGGCTTAACCCCTTCCAGGGCAGGGAAAACTGACCTTTCCAGCCTCTCACTGGTGTACATACAATCGTGTACCCTGTCACAATAGATAGATAGATAGGATAGATAGGATAGATATTTTTTTTATTTATTTTTTTCTTGAAATGCACCAAGGCTTGCAGTGATCATGTCGAATTGCACTTTTGGAAAGAGGAAGTTATAAAAATTGATAATATAGGACTTACGGTATATCCGTATGCAGCTACAGTCATCATTCAGATGTCCTTATTTTCAGCCGGGGATTCCGCGCATCATAACAATGATCATAGCTGCAGTTCCGCCGCTTGATCATTTTTATAGGTGGCGGGAGGGGACACCCCCCCCCTCCTTCCGCCATCCGGTGCTTGTCTGGGCTTTCCGATGCCATCGGGGGGCCCGGAGAACGAAACGTCTGGCGCCGGATGACTACGATAGAGATTTTCGGTGACCAGACGTCTCTATGACCGTCGGAGGTCCGGGCGCGACGTTATGAAGTAAACAAAGCCGCAATCGTGGCTGTGGGCATGAGATCTGTGAATTTTTTTTCACAATCTCATGCTTTCAAGCCTGGAGGAGAGATGTGGTGTCTTTTTGACCCCACATCTCTCTATAAAGAGGACCTGTCACAATAGATTCCTATTACAAGGGATGTTTACATTCCTTGTAATAGGAATAAGAGTGCTAAAAAAAAAAAAAAAAATAATTAAAAAAAGTGTAAAAAAAAAAAAAAATATTTAAAACCGCCCCTGTCCCCTAGAGCTCGCGTCAGAAGCGAACACACACTTAAGTCCCGTTCACATATGTAAACGCCATTCAAACCACACATGTGAGGTATCGCCGTGTGCATTAGAGCGTGGGCAACAATTCTAGCACTAGAACTACCCTGTAACTCTTAACTGGCAACCTGTAAAAAAAATGTAGGAGTTGCCTATGGAAATTAAGTACCAAAGTTTGGTGCCATTCCATGAGTGTGTGCAGATTTAAAGCGTGACAAGTTAGGTATATTTACTCGGCGTAACAACATCTTTCACATTATACAAAAAAAATTGGGCTAACTTTACTGTGAGGTTATTTTTTTAATTAATAAAACCGTTTTTTTTTTTTCTTTCAAAAAAATGCATTTGAAATATTATTGTGCAAATACCGTGTGAGATAAAAAGTTGCAATGACCGCCACTTCATTCCCTAGGGTGTCTGCTAAAAAATAATGTTTGGGGGTTCTGAGTAATTTTATAGCAAAAAAATTATGATTTTTACATGAAGGTGCGAAGTGCCAGAATAGGCCGGGTATTGAGGTGGTTAACCACTTCCAGCCTGGTCACTGACATATGGACACTGACTGGCACCATCATGGCAGAAACAAAAATTGTGATGCCCAGCAATACCACCCACCAGTGTCCATCAGTGCCACCCACCAGTGCTCATTCGTGCCCACCCGCCAGTGCCCGTCTGTGCCCACCCGCCAGTGCCCGTCTGTGCCCACCCGCCAGTGCCCACCTGTGCCCACCTGCCAGTGCCTGCCCATGAGTACCCGTCAGTCGTCAGTGCCTGCCCATGAGTACCCGTCAGTGCCTGCCCATGAGTACCCGTCAGTGCCTGCCCATGAGTACCCGTCAGTGCCGCCTTATCAGTGCTGCCTTATCAGTGCCCGTCATTAAAAAAGAAAAGGTACTTATTTACAAAATACATTAACAGAAATAAATCTCTCATTTTTTGTTGCGCAAAAAATAAAAATCGCAGAGGTGATCAAATATCTGTTTGGGCACAGTGTAGCATGACCGCGCAATTGGCATTCAAAGTGCGACAGCGCTGAAAGCTGAAAATTGGCTTGGGCAGGAAGGTGTATAAGTGCCTGGTATGGAAGTGGTTAAAGGAACCTATTTAGAAAATAAAAAAACTAAAATTACAACCCCTTTAAGCTTCTTTGCACATCACTATTGCACTCCACAATATTAAAATAAATGTTAAAAAAAAAAAAAAAAATAGAAAAAATATTCAGTGCTCCGTGGTAACCATCACAAATGAAATGGTCTTGCAAAGCCATCGGAGTTCAGCTTTTAAAGTTCAGTATAATTTATTCATGCTAGAGGGAAGAAGTCACCTTGGGATGCTTAGTAGGTAGTCCAGGGTAACACTCAGCTCATCCATATTTGTCTGGTCTGAACACAGTGGGATTGTCAGAATGAGGCCGCTTCTTCTATCCTTTCCTCCTGGAGAAAGACAAACAATGTTATGTGAAAAATAAAGTTCTTTCAAGACAGAGAAATCCTCCAGGGCCAATATAAATCAACAAAAAGACAATATTGATGTCATTTTAACTAAAAGTGACAAATCACATCATGTAAATAGCATTGCAATGAATAAATCAATCCTAAATTAGTGTATGACATTTTTAAACATTTATAACATCTGATCACAGCACTATATTCTATTTCATGAAACTGTCTTTTTATTGAAGTCCTTTAAAATTCAATAAAAGAAAGGTACACAGTACAATGACAGTTCTGAACTTTAGCATCCAGGTTTGTGGACCACTTCCCTTTCTCAAACCCGCCTGTCATATAAAAGTATTAGGTTTTAAACAGCAGAGTAAAAAATTCTTGTGTGATGACCTAGAGAGGAGCAGATGACCGGAAAGGCACATGTTTTAGGTTCCCAATGTGCCAGAACCTTTACTGTGGACTTCAAAAATTATAATCTATATTATACATTTTGTATTAAAACTTGACCTTTTTTTTAACTTAAATTAGCACCTCACCCCAAAAGGGAAGTTCCACTTGTCTACCTCCTCCCCTTCTCCTCTAAGTTTTGTCACTTTGCTTTTTGGCGAGGGGAGTGGGTACCTGGTGTGAGCACTAATAGGAAATACAGCTGTTTTGCTTGTTAGAACGGCCCAGAACCTCTAGGTGCCAACACTTAAAGGGTTATTAAACTCAAGACTATAAAAACTAGCATCGCATGCTACATAACAGAGTGTGCATACTTACAAAGCCAATAAAGCATTCATTTTGTAGAGTGAAATATACCTGGTTGATCCTGCCTCCAGCTGTCCCTCCCATCTTCTCTGTGTCCTCACTACAGACTGAGATTGTGTAGACCAGCCATTAACTGAATATGCTCAGGTTTCAGTTCCCTTCTAAGCTCTTCATTTTCTCCCTTTTGTTATCTGTACATCCCACATGAGTATAGAGTCACACATGTGGACGTACAGAGTGGTAAATGAAACTCCCTCCCTCCTCCACGTCCTCCTATTCCCAAACAGTATGAGGGTGGTATAGAGTATGCAGATTCATTATATTCACCAAGAAACTCACAAAAACACTTCGTTTAATATAAATCGGTATTAAATATATCCAACATAAATCACTAATACCTGTACACCTTTTTTTTTTTTCATGTGACTGGCACAGCAACAATCAGGGCTGTGCAGAAACAGACTCCTACTGCAGTAATAGAAGGATCTTTCCCTGCAGATGTCAAATAACAGGGAACGATCATTTGATCACATAATAGTGCTGCAGAAATAAGATACTTACAGGATTAAAAATAAATAAAACACTGTGGCATGATATACATCAGTGGTCTCAGAACTGCGGCCTGGGGGCCGGATGTGGCCCTTATCTTACCCTTATCTGGCCCTTTGGGCACTATTCCACCAACTGAAACCAATTAAAGGGCACCATTCCTTCCACTGACAATAATGATGGGACACTATTCCACCAACTGACACCAATGATGGGGGGCATTATTCCACCAACTGACACCAATGATGGGGGGCATTATTCCACCAACTGACACCAATGATGGGGGGCATCATTCCACCAACTGACACCAATGATGGGGGGCATTATTCCACCAACTGACACCAATGATGGGGGGCACTACTCCACCAACTGACACCAATGATGGGGGGCACTACTCCACCAACTGACACCCATGATGGGGGGCACTATTCCAGCAACTGACACCCATCATGGGGGGCACTATTCCACCAACTGACACCAATGATGGGGGGCACTATTCCACCAATTGACACCAATGATGGGGGGAACTATTCCACCAACTGACACCAATGATGGGGGGCACTATTCTACCAACTGACACCAATGATGGGGGGCACTATTCCACCAACTGACACCAATGATGGAGCACGTATGCAGGGGCATTTTCTACACCCACTAGCCACATTTCCCCCCCCCCCCCCCCCCAAAAAAAGCTTGAAGGACAGTAAATTGCCCCTTTGCTTAGAAAGTTTGGAGACCCCTGCTATATATGAATGAATTTTGGCATTTAACACTGCTCTATTTAGTATCACTTTAGGATAAGTTTAACTTTAGTAATATGTTACACCTATATTGATGGTGTAACATGTTACAAATGGATTCGGCCTGCAGGCCTTGTATTTGACCAATGTGCACTACACAAAAGCATGGGATATGCATGACTATATTCAATCTCTCCTGGCAAGGGAAGGCATACAGAGTATATACAGAAACCTCTTATAGGACAGAACTGAATGCCATTAATACTAGCCTGGACCAAATGCAAACCAGGGATTCTAACCTAGAGACAGAATACCCTGACTTATTGGCCGATACTGAACACACTCATAGAATAAAATATGCCATTAAATTGATGACCTGGAAAACAGAAGTTAAAGAAAAAAAATCCAAGTGTATTGCCTACCTGAGGCTAAGGAAAAGCAAGACTTGATTTCCACTCAGCAATGCCTATATAATACAATACCCTACATGAGTGCAAGAAAGGAACATGAGTTTCACAAAGGGCTTAGGAATCCTGAGCCCCTACAATCTAGGGACATTATATGTCTGATACATTTCTACCATTTCAAGGAAGACATTATGGCTGCAGCCCACCTAAAAACTTGCATAGACTTTGATGGGGTATAAATACACCTACTACCAGATTTGTCTAGACATACATTGGCATTACACAGAACAGTGAAACCAGTACTTGCAGCTCCCAAAACAAGGAATATTCCTTATGCTTGAGTTTCTCATTTCAACTACAGCTCTGTCAACTGTCAGACTGTGATCTTTAGACATATTGACAATCTGCTCTCTTGTTGACAAGCTGAATCTTCCTCTCATCTAGATTGATCTATCACAGGAGCCCACCTGCTAGTCTTAACATAGCCTTCCATGCAGCTTCACAATTCAATACATCCTAATGCGTTTCACCGGTTTATTCAGACATGCACAAATATTACCAGACATTGCTTGCATGTTGTTCTCATGTTACCCAGCAGATTTTCCCTTTCAAGTTTCTAACTACTCTTACTTCTGGAGCAAACTGTCCCATGTCATATTTACCATTTATCCAGAAGACCAGCCAGCATGGGTGCTCAACCTGTGGCCCTCCAGCTGGTGCAGTAGTACAAATCCCATCACGCCTATTTGCAGAGTCATGCTTGTAATGGTCAGCCTTGCCTCCATGGGACTTTTAGTTCTACAACAGCTGGAGGGCCACAGGTTAAGCTCCCAGAAAGACGACCCCCATTTTATGGCAATGATGATGAAGAAAAGAGGGAAGGACGGCCGCACTCCAAGGATTTTCAAACGAAAAAAATTGTCTTTATTGTAGATCCAAAAACATGTACAGTCACAGCAATCACAGAAAACAGGACAGCCGACGCGTTTCGCACTCGATCAGTGCTTAGTCATGGCCAGCCATAGTCAGCCATGACTAAGCACTGATCGAGTGCGAAACGCGTCGGCTGTCCTGTTTTCTGTGATTGCTGTGACTGTACATGTTTTTGGATTTACAATAAAGACAATTTTTTTCGTTTGAAAATCCTTGGAGTGCGGCCGTCCTTCCCTCTTTTCTTCATCATCATTGCTATTTGCATCGCCAGCACCTTGGTAATCTAATTATCCTTGATCTCCTACAGGTCTCACCTGGAGCGGTGATTTCTTTTCTTTTGCCCATTTTATGGCAAGTGGGCAAAAAATGTAAATGGCTGCAAAGCCTAAACATGTTACCTTAATGCATTCCCTGCAATTAAAGTAAAACATGTTTCAGTATGTGCATCTCCTCCTCACTCCCGATCCAGCGCTGTGCCCATCTATAGCGTCACTCTCCTCTTCTCAAAGCTCTCACAGGATTTGCTGCCATCTGCCAATTCCTGACATATGTTGGAGATCTAAAGCAGACAAATGGTGTAATGCCCCAGAGAAGGGGTAAATGCTCCCTCACCCTTCAGGGACAATATACAGTACAGTGGCTATAAAAAGTATGTTAAAATGTTAGGTTTATGTGATGTAAATAAATGAGACAAAGAAATCATTTCAGAATGTTTTCCACCTTTAAATGAGACCTATAAACTACAACCCAGTTGAACAAAAAATGTAATTCTTTTAGGTGGCGGGAAGAAAAACTAAATTAATATGGTTGCATAAGTGTGCACACCTTTAACCACTTAAGACCCGGACCTTCAGGCAGCTAAAGGACCTGCTCAGTTTTTGCGATTCGGCCCTGCGTCGCTTTAACGGACAATTGTGCGGTCGTGCAATGTGGCTCACAAACAAAATTGGCGTTCTTTTTTTTCCCACAAATAGAGCTTTCTTTTGGTGGTATTTGATTATTTTTTGCGCTATAAACAAAAATAGAGCGACAATTTTGAAAATAAACATATTGTTTACTTTTTGCTATAATAAATATCCCCCAAAAAACTATAAAAAAAAAATTGTCAGTTTAGGCCGATACGTATTCTTCTACCTATTTTTGGTAAAAAAGAAAAAAAAAAAACGCAGTAAGCATTTATCGCTTTGCGCAAAATTTATAGTGTTTACAAAATAGGGGATAGTTTTATTGCATTTTTATTAATTTTTTACTACTAATGGCGGCGATCAGCGATTTTTTTCGTGACTGCGACATTATGGCAGACACCTCGGACAATTTTGACACATTTTTGGGACCATTGTCATTTTCACAGCAAAAAATGCATTAAAAATGCATTGTTTACTGTGAAAATGACAATTGCAGTTTGGGAATCAACCACAAGGGGGCGCTGAAGGGGTTAAGTGTGACTTCATCTCTGTTTCTAACTGTAGGGGTGTGTGGCTGTAGGTGTGACGTCATTGATTGTGATTGATTGCGATTGTGATCCCCTATATAACACACGATCAATGACGGCGCCACAGTGAAGAACGGGGAAGCTGTGTTTACACACAGCTCTCCCCGTTCTTCAGCTCCGGGGACCAATCGCGGGACTCCAGCAGCGATCAGGGCCACGGTCACGGAGCTTCGGACCGGGTCGCGGGCACTCACCCGCGACCCACGGCTGGGCACATAAAGAGGACGTACCTGTACGTGCTTGTGCCCAGCCGGGTCATTCTGCCGACGTATATGTGCAGGAGGCGGTCCTTAAGTGGTTAAACTAATACTTTGTTAAAGCACCTTTTGTTTTTTTTACAGCACTCATGTAGAGGGTAGGCTGGCAGCCATAGAAAAACAATACTTGAAGTCTATTGATGGCACAAGCCGGTTATTGTGCCATCATCCTGTAACTATAATGAGGCTGTTGCTGCCAAAGCGACATGTGACCCGGGGCTCTGGCATAAAGATCAGCCTGCTAGCAGATTTAATGCAAAGGGTTCAGAGAAGTAAAAGACAGATCTGCTCAACAGGTGCTTCCAGGGGCTGGAAACTAATTTGATTTCTTCCTGAAGGGCATATGAATAATGTCTGCGGTTTACACCCTAACTTTATGAAGAGAGTAAAACGCCATATAAAATAAACTGCAGGTGCTAGTGAACACGGCGTGGAGAGATATATGGCATCCAGCCTTGGCCTGCCTGCACTTCAGGCACGAATATTGCCAGCTGTCATTTCTTTGTGACTGCCCGAGGTTCAAACTGTATAAACACAAGAGTTTCCTTGGCCTCTGTCCTCATCATTTGCAAACTATAACTGTTTAATGTTCTAACTTTAAAATATATGCGTTGAGGTTAATATTTTAAAGTTGTATAAATTCTTTAATTTTACTAATAATCATTTATGCTCCTTTCATAGAGACTCCAAATCGGGTCTGCTTGTCCGTTTTTCTGTCGGACCCGATCGGAATCTCCATTAGTCTCTATGGAGCGGTGGGTGTAAATGGATATGTGTTTACACATGCCTACATCCAAACTGATCCACCAAAAATAGAGGGATGGGAAACTGTTTCCCTGTCATCCAACGGATCGGATGGCAGTCGGGTGTAAATGGATAGGCGGTACGTTTACAACCGGCGCCCATAGAGGAATGCAGACTGTGTTCGTGTCCACTTTGCATGATGCAAAAATTCTAATTTATCAAAATTTACATTTTTTTCTTTTGTTTATCAACCCTGATTCCCCCTTGTTTTCAAATTCCTACTGGCACTTCTGGCCCCTCCCCTTGCCAAGTGTCCCTGAGAGAGGTTGCTTGCTCTGGGGGCACTTGTGCATGCTCACTCCCAAGCTGCCTCTGTGGGTCTATAGGACACAGAGCATGGCTCAATCCCACCCCCCAATCCCTCCTTACTGGCTGTGGTTGACAAATGATTCCCCATGAGGCAATCGGATATTCCATTGATCAACTTGTCCTATTAATGTTAGTATCCAGTTATATTATATATATTTAGGAAATAATTTGGGCATTTTCCAACCACTTGAGCTCTGGTAGGTTTTACCAAATAACAATTTTCCCAATTTTTTCCCACGAAAAGAGCTTTCTTTTGGTGGTATTTGTTTTCAATATTATTTAATTAGGTTTTCAAGCATATGAAACAAAATTTACAATATATAAAAGATGTATATACAAGAACATCTACATATTTTTTGCAGGGTACAATGTACACCTTCCTTAAATCACATATATTCCATATCTAGGATAAAAAAAAGAATGCTGTATAGATGATGCATATCATCTTTTAATACAATTCAGATGTTATAATTAGAATATAAATAGTCTATTTCATTCATATAGTGGGGAGCACATCTACGTGTAATTTTTTCACGTTATGTCCATATAGAAAAAAGAAAAAAAAGAAAAAAAAAAGGGGGGGGGGCATAAGAGGGGGAAAAGAGAGAGTGAAAATAAAAATAAAACTAGGTTAGGGAAAATGGTAGACTATTGAGCTTACTCCAGCATGGCTGACTAGAAACAGTGGTTGAATTTCCTTTAACCCAATTCAGAAAAGCGATCCCGCACCAACAGACATTCTAGACCTCTAATGGAGTCCAATTAAATTTCCCATCCCCCAAGGGAGGGTAGAGACGTTGATTTCCAATGGCGAGGAATGACTGCTCTGGCTGCAGCGAGGAAGTTACTAAACACATCCTCCTATGTGGTCTTTATAGGTCCAGGAATCATGGTCAGGAGAGCTAGGAAGACTTGTATGCATGAGTTTACCATATAAATCAAAGATACGTTTCCAAAACTTCCTCACCGGAGTGACAATCCCACCAGATATGGACCATGTTTCCCTTTGAATCACGACAACGCCAACAAATATTGGTCATTTCACGATTAAAGGGGTTGTAAAGGTTTGTTTCGTTTTTTCTTAACAGGTTCCTTTAAGCTCGTGCATTGTTGGTTCACTTACATTTTCCTTTGATTTCCCTTCTAAGTGTTTTTTTTTTCTTTGTTTTCTTTGCCTGAATTTCTCACTTCCTGTTCCTCCTTAGTAAGCTGTTCTGGCCGACTAACCCCCAGCCAGAACAGCTTGGATTATGGGGGCAAGCTTACCAAGGAGAAACAGGAAGTGAGAAATTCAGACAAAGAAAAAAAAACATTTAGAAGGGAAATCAAAGGAAAAGGTAAGTGAACCAACAATGCACCAGCTTAAAAAATAAAATAAAACCTTTACAACCCCTATAAATTGGTGAAGGGACACCTATACCATCTAGTCACCAATGTATAACACTTTTCTTGAGTTTTCATGGCTAGTGACACTTTATAAGAAGAACAGAAAACTGCGCTAAACCAAAAATTAAAATTAAATAAAATAAAAATGTACAAACTAGAAAGCAGCGGCAATCGTGTGAAAACACAAAGTAATACAATATGGCAAAGCCGCGCTCATAAAAACAAAAAATTATTAAATAAAGACTGCTAGGCAGTAATCTCCTGTGTTTGAACCAGTGATATAACCTGGAACATCAACCATTGGCATAGGGTGAAGTCCAAAAGCTCTCCTAGAAATAAAATTGCATAAAGGTATACATAAAAAATGTGTATCCCAATGGTGAAATAGCACAAACGTTCATATAGTCCTTGTAATTACTGTATTGACTTATAATTGCAAAACACAGTATCAGGAAGCAAAACAGCGGTAAATCCTAATGGTTCACACCACCACAGTGACGAGATGATAACATCAAAGTGATCCCTTCACCAGAATAAGGGGGGGCCGCTTACCAGAGGGCAAGCTCAATGAAGCAATTGGCTATAACCCAGCCGCGGCCTTTGAAATCTTAGATGGTTCCTGGATACGGCTTCCAGCAGATATCAAGGTTAGCGGTACTCACGGATGGCGAATATAAGTGGAGAGAGAAGGATGGACCAATAGTGTGATTCCGTTTAACAAAAAGGATTTATTTAAAACAAAAATTGGTACTCACATTTAGACAGAGCATCAACAGCATATAAAAACAAATCGCGGGCCAGCAAACAAAGCGGAGCCCTTCCTCCGTACGTGGTGACGTCACTGCGCGTCCTCCCAGACGCGTTTCTTCATCAAATAACGTCCTTTTGATGAAGAAACGCGTCTGGGAGGACGCGCAGTGACGTCACCACGTACGGAGGAAGGGCTCCGCTTTGTTTGCTGGCCGGCGATTTGTTTTTATATGCTGTTGATGCTCTGTCTAAATGTGAGTACCAATTTTTGTTTTAAATAAATCCTTTTTGTTAAACGGAATCACACTATTGGTCCATCCTTCTCTCTCCACTTATATTCGCCATCCGTGAGTACCGCTAACCTTGATATCTGCTGGAAGCCGTATCCAGGAACCATCTAAGATTTCAAAGGCCGCGGCTGGGTTATAGCCAATTGCTTCATTGAGCTTGCCCTCTGGTAAGCGGCCCCCCCTTATTCTGGTGAAGGGATCACTTTGATGTTATCATCTCGTCACTGTGGTGGTGTGAACCATTAGGATTTACCGCTGTTTTGCTTCCCGATACTGTGTTTTGCAATTATAAGTCAATACAGTAATTACAAGGACTATATGAACGTTTGTGCTATTTCACCATTGGGATACACATTTTTTATGTATACCTTTATGCAATTTTATTTCTAGGAGAGCTTTTGGACTTCACCCTATGCCAATGGTTGATGTTCCAGGTTATATCACTGGTTCAAACACAGGAGATTACTGCCTAGCAGTCTTTATTTAATAATTTTTTGTTTTTATGAGCGCGGCTTTGCCATATTGTAGTGACACTTTATGAGTCAGGATAAAACTTTTTGCCAATCCAAGAGAATAAAAAAGTCTGTTAGAGATCTTTTTCTCTATTTCCGTGGAATTTGAACACCTTGGCCCAGATTCAGGTACATCTGCGCATTATTGGACCGGCGTAGCGCACCGCCTTTACGTTAGACTTGCGCAATTTTGCCGCGTAATCACCGTATTCTCGTAGCTTTTGCGCAGGAAATTGCGCATACGTAACGTTTTTTCAGAGGCGTAAGGAGGAGTAATACAAATTGGGAAGGACGTGGTCGTGTTACATTGAAATGAGCCGTGACCCCATGCAAATGAAGGGCCGGCCGGCTCGCGCATGCGCGCTTGAAGGAGACCATGTCAGCTCTGCTGTGCGCATGCTCACAACTCGGGAGCGGCGCAATCAGTGAAATTGGAAATGGACTAGGGCAACGTTGTGAACTACGCAGACAGCATAAATAGACACACACAAACGCACTTCCTTTGCAAAAGTACATCCCTTTGTCCCTTTGTCCCTTCCCATTTAACAAAGTGCTTTTGTCCTGTTGTTCGTTGCGGTGTGTTTTGTAGTTGTCAGATTAGTGTTCTGTGTGATCAAGTGTTTGTTAGGGCTCTTTCACACGTCCGTTCAGTTTTTTAGATCAGTTTTTTCCCCCTTCAGTTGATGCGTTTTTTCACCAGTTTTTTCACCAGTTTTTCGTCAGTTTTCCGTCCGTTTACATCCGTTTCCGTTCCGTTTTCCGTCCGTTTTTCATCAGTTTTTTTCATCCGTTTTTTCATCCGTTTTTTTTTTTTTTTTTTACATATTTTGATGAAAAACTGACGTTAGCGGATCGGATGGTAAACGGATCATCCGCTAACGTCCGTTTTTCGTCCGTTCCGTTTTTTTGACGGAAGAAAAATAGGGTTTTCTTCCGTCCAAAAAAACGGAGCTTACCGCAGACGGATGTTAACGGACGTTAGCGGATGCTCATCCGCTAACGGACGCTAACCCATAGGGAAGCATTGAGGTCCGTTAACGGACGTCCAAAAAACGGATGAACTGAACGGATGTGTGAAAGGGCCCTAAGTAGATTTTTGAAAGTGGTTTTTGATAAGTGTTTGAGAGACTGTTTGTTTGATTGATATATTTGTGTTTGTTTCTTTTCCTGCTGTATTTTTGTTTTGTTTTTTGGTGACTGTTTCTTGCTCAGTAGTTTTCTCTCTGTGTGTGTGTGTTTTTTTTTGATTGGTTGTGCTTGTTTGTGTGCGTGAATTTTGTTGACTGGGACAGATTTGTATCAGATAATAATATTGTATTAGATTAGATTAAATTGTACATTTTATATAAGCAAATAAAAAATAAAACATCTCCCGTGCCCTCCTTAGTGCCCTCCTCAGTGCCCTCATCCTTCTTTGTTCATCTAAAGTCAGTAGTATAGCTATGCGCGACGATGCCCCTGGCATGTTGGCATACAGTGTTGCTTTATCGGACAAGTAGACTTTTTTTCTCTTTTTAGACCAGCTTTTATATGCTCTAATTTTAGACAGGACATTTTGCTCTAATTTTAGACAGGACATTTTGCTGTTGCGCACACTGCGTCGCCTGCGCTGCCCCAACGTTCTTTTGTGGATCCCCGTAAGTCCCTCATTAGCATATTTGACTAGCAAATCAATGGTGTGTCTAGCGCACTTTTGCGCGGAAGGATGCGCCAGTCTAACGAAATTACGCGGGATTTTTTGCGTATCTCGTTCTGGGGATGCCGCGCAATGAAACGCACGCGCACATTTAGACTTACGCACGCGCATCTCCTGTTGCGCAGGCGTAATCGCTCTGTGAATCTGGGCCCTTATTTTTTTGCGCTATAAAACCAAAAATGCCGGACAATTTTGAAAAACACCAATAGGTTTTACTTTCGGCTATAAAACATATCCAATAAAACAATGTATAAAAAAAAAAGAAAAAAAAAAAAAAGGAATACATTTCATCATTAATTTAGCCCAAGAAAGAAATCCTAACAAGCATATATTGATTGGTTTTCGTAACTGCTATAGCATATACAAACTATGTGATTTTTTTTTTTACTAATAATGGCGGTGATCAGCGACTGCGATATTGCAGTGGAAAAAATCGGACACCTAACTGATACTTTTTGGGGACCAGTAACTTTATTACAGTGATCATTGCTCAGATCAAAGCGGCTGCTCTGCTGCAGTATATCTAAGGTGGCGGTCCGCAAGTGGTTAAAGTAGTCTACTAAACTGTACAGAACCAGCGCCTGACGTTTTAACAGCTCTTACTGTGAAGAAACCTTTTCGTATTTCGAGATCTATTGTGGCCTGTCTATATCATATTGTGGCAACTTTATAAATCACCTGCTAATGAGGATGTCGCAGTGGTCGATTCCAGGTATCGTCAATGGAGCTGCATTCTTCCAATTCTGACGTCACTGTTGCCATTGAGTTGCACCACATTACAGAAAATCAAGGCCTTTGGCGTGTTTCTCCAATTATACCATGTCTAAGTTAATTAATTTGACTCATTGGGACACAGGATTTAATTTAAGATCTCTTATGCAATCAGCTCACATAGGGAATAAAGCCAGCCTTTTGATGCAAAGCCTAAAATTAGCCTTACCTTTTACCGTAAAAATCTGGAATTAATTAGAACAAAGGGTGTCGAGCTTCCGCATAACACGTTCTCAATTTAACCAGCAATGTCAAGTGCACGCAGGAAGCAGAAAACACAAGCTGTTGATTCAAAGTCCTTAGAGGTTTGGGGCTCCTGACTACACACGAAAATGAACTGCAATTATTTCATAGAATGCAGAGTGTGTTTGATTGTATTCATTATCTGAATTAATTTACCAAGACTACTTGCAGTACATTACAGAACACATGTTCCTTGCCATCCTAGGAAGATCAAATTAAAATGTACTTGACACCTTTATGCTGTGTACTACATCCTTTTTTATTTAAACTGCGTAAGTAAAAAGCTGCTCTATCAAAATAAAGCCAGCAGAAGGTGCAATGGCGATGGAGATGGAGATGGCAATTTTACCCAGTGTCCCGTTTTCCCCAACACCCAGTCCTGCAAGTTAGCAAAACAGTTCTAATGTGAAATTGGTTTCAAAATTATAGAATGCAAGGTCTTTATGAATATAGGAGGTCTACACAAATGGCCACTGTCCTTACCTATACCTGGCCTTGGAAAGCAAGGCGCACATGGAAGGGCATAACACATGCAAAAAAATTTAAACAAATTCCCAGCTCAACTTACCGACCAGCCTGCAACTTACCGAATTATGCTTTCTAACAGTACGCATTAAAAATGCATACTGTTAGACAGGATAAGTTGGTTGGCAAATTGACCGATATGTCTGCTGGTGTACACGATCAAACCAATACATCCCAGCAGACAGATCTGTTCAAATCGGTCTGTCCGACCGATTTGATCAGATGTATTTGCTTGTGTGTACGGGGCCTCACACAAATCATTACAAGACATTCAGGTGGAGAAATACATGGAAAAACGTGTTTAAAGCAGGGGTTCCGCGGTACGGCATTTATTTATTTTTTGTGAATTTAACACTTTAAATTTTAGTAAGCTTGTACTTGCATGTTTAAGGTTGCTACTCCCCCGCATTCATAATCGGCATGAAATCTGTATTTATAAAAATATCTTCAGGAATTTTTCTACTTTGCTTGTGGGCAGCGTGAAGCCCACAAGCAAATACTTCAGGGAAGCAGTGAATGCGGATATCCCAGCATTCACCGCTCTATCCCGCGCATGAGCAGTGTTGACAGCGAGCAGCACCGTCAACACTTCTCCGTTGCCATCACAACGGCCAGCGTAATGAAACGTTCACGCCCCATTGTGACGACATGCAGAATTTACCTGTTTGCCAACCATTAAAATGGCAGAATTCGATCCGCCCTCATCACGTGACCTGCTTCATGAGTCACGGGATTAGTAAAATCCTGCGATATTTCGTGAATAGGCGTTCTGAAATCGTCTCCTGGGAAGCGTGACACTGTGCTCCCAGGAGACATTGCGATCTTTTCCCAACACACACTGGGGCACTTAGACATGAAGTGACATGCCCACTCCCGCGGGAGGGATACCCGGAAGTGGCTGCTATCATCTCCTGATTAAAAGGTTTCTCAGGGACTCAGTACTACATTGTGGGAGTCACCGGGAGTGAGTCACATGCTCTCTACAACTGGAAGTATCAGATATTTGTTTGCTCCAACATGAGGGCAGACAGTACAGTTACAATACAATTCTATACAGGAGGAATCAGAAAGCCTTATTGCCGAATATCAGATGAAAGCGATCGTCCGATGATGGATCGTACGATTTTCGAGAGCCGATCACGACCGTTCATCCCATAATATTCGATCGGACAAGCGCGAAAATTTTCCTTGTACTATGCCGGATCATACGATTTTCGTTTAGTCAGTATAGTTGTCGCCCGAAAATACAATACAAATACATTACAACACATGACATCACTTCCAATTTTTTTTTTCTGTCGTACGAGAATTTTCGTGACTTTAATAACCTATTTAATTTTTAATTTGTATGATCCGTCGTACGATATTCGGATCATGTGTACGGGCCATTACTCACTGGAGCTTACAATCTAAAAGGGAGGGTTCATGGGATATAAAAAGGTAATAACTGTAGGGGACGAGCTGATGGAGAAGGGTTTTCGCCTAAAAGAGTAGGAGATAGTTGAGCAGATTAGGGTAGGGAGTTCCATATGATTGGGGAGGTTTAGGAGAAGTCCTGGAGGCAAGCATGGGAGCATGAGTTTAGGATGGGGTCCAAGTATGCAGAAAACCTGTATTTTGTCTATTAACTCTTATCTTCCAAACCAAAAGGCATACCGTTGTGCTTATAAGTTTACATACCCTGGCAGAATTTTTCAAAGACTAAGAATGATAACACAAAAACTTTTCACTTATGGTTAGTGTTTGGCTAAAGCCATTTTATTGTCAAATCAACTGTTTTTACTCTTTTTAAATCATAATCCCAACAGAAACTATCCAAAATTACCCTGATCAAATACCCCAGTTCTTAATACGGTGTATTGCTCCCTTTAACATCAATGATAGCTTGAAGTCTTTTGAGGTATTTGTGGATAAATCTCTTTATCTTTTCAGATGGTATTGTCATGTTGGAATGTCCAAGTACATCCCATTCGCAGCTTCTTGGCTGATGAATACAAATGTTCCTCCAGTATTTTATAACATACTGCATTCATCTTGACATCAATTTTGACCAAATTTCCTGTGCCTTAGTAGCTCACACATCCCCAAAACATCAGCGATCCACCTCCGAGTTTCACAGTAGGAATGGTGTACCTTTCATTATAGGCCTTATCGACACCGCTCCAAATGTAGTGTTTATGGTTGTGGCCAAAAAGCTACATTTTGGTCTTATCACTCCAAATGACTTTGTGGCAGAAGGTTTGAGGCTTGTCTCTGTGCGCATTGTAAGCAGGATAATTTGTGGCATTTGCTTAGTACTGGCTTTCTTCTGACGACTCGACCATGCAGCCCATCTTTCTTCAAGTGACTCCTTATTGTGCATCTTCAGCCACACCACATGTTTTCAGAGAGTCCTGTATTTCACCTGAAGTTATTTGTGGGTTTTTCTTTGCATCCTGAACAATTTTTTTGGCAGTTGTGGCTGAAAATTTAGTTGGTCTAGCTGACCCTGGTTTGGTTTCAACAGACCCCTTATTTTCCACTTCTTGAATAGAGTTTGAACACTGCTGTTTTATACAATTAAACTACCTTTTCCCGCAGATCCTTTGACAGATATTTTGCTTTCCTCATGATTTAAAATCCAGAAACACCAGTGCAGCACTGGATGAATGATGCAAGGGCCTGTCGGGAGTCCAGAAACTCATTGACCTTTTATACACACACACACACGTGAGTATGGTTACCTTTATTAGCCATCCAAACCCCTTTGTGTCAAACTCAAACTTTTGATCAGGGTAATTTGAGTTTTTGTTGCAATTATGATTTAAAAGAGCAAACAGAGTTTATTGATAATAAATGCTTCAGCCAAACACCAACCATGACTGAAAGAACTGTTTTTTGTGTTGTCATTCATATTCTCTGAAAAATGGCCAAGAAATCAAACTCTGCGAGGGTAGCTAAACTTATGAGCACAACTATATATATATATATATATATATATATATATATATATATATATATATATATATATATATATATATATATATATATATATATATATATATATATATATATATATATATATATATATATAAATAGATTTTGCATATGTATGTCCACATGCCTTGTAGAGCTCCATAGGAGCCCTGTAACATTTTTTTAGTGCCTTAATATTGATTGGTGAGGTTGTCCATCCTAAAGTGACCCTGTACACAAGTTTTTCAAACCGTATCTTACCTGTATAAAGAGAAAGATATACATTCTACCCAAGTTAAACACTGCTCCATTCCTGGAGAAACTTCATATGAAGTCTAATGAAAAACTGATACTTTTGGAAGTGGTTCCTCCTGCTGACCTTCACCCAATACAGGTTACAGTAGTAAAGGTCATCAGAAGAAACCACTGAGAGCTGCGGGGGATCCTGAAGCCCATTTCTGCTGGAACGCGATTGAGTCTCAGGAACAGAGCGTTGCGTATGTACACTTTTCTTTTACAGGTATGACTTGAGGGTTTAAAAATGTTTGTATTGCGACAGAGTCACTGTATTGTGAACCGTGAGGCACCACAGGTCAGACTGCCTAATGCCAGTTACACACGATGCCGATTCCGTCGTCACGGAGTTCCGCCTGCTCCTGCCAGCTCAGTGGGAGATCAGTCCGCAGATCTCCGCTGAGATGGCGGATGACAAGCTCCTCTCTGCTCACTGAGCGTGGATGGGCTTGTGCAGCGCAGCTGGTTCCTATGGAGCGATCTGATGAAAACGGACAGTGTGTCAGTTTTCATCAGATCTCACCCGATCCGCCATGGACGGATATGGATGTATCGCCATACATCTGATTTTGGCAGATCGGATCGGGTCAGATGTCAGCGGACATGTCTCCACTGACATCCATAGGACTGCAAGGAGCCGCCATTCAGGTCCGACGTCAAAACTGACAGGCGGACCTGAAAGGTCTGTCCGTGTGAAAGGGGCCTTACACTTTTTTTTATCACATTTTTAAAAACAGACCAGTAGTAAATGGAAACAAAGACACATCATCATAAGTGAAAATCCCAATGCTATGCACAAGATGTTTCCACTAAGGATTTTAGCTTTGGCATGCCCTCGTACACTGATGGATGTTTTGTAAAGTGATATAGGCGATACTCAAAAACACATTTGTCAATCTTTGCTGATATCAACTCTACATAAAGCAATTTAGCAGAGGCAATCTGTTGGATGCTTTTGTAAAAGTACTTGGCTGGATTGTTAATAATGCTGCGTCTGTTAAAATGAAAAAAAAAATGCCACTTCATCAGCAATCTGCTAGTTTTCTACCGCAGAAGTCTCCATGATTCATTAGCCGAGCCACCTGAGACAGTCTACAGAAGTCTGCATTTGGCTGCGGATTACTGCAGACACCCATGGCAAAATACCAGCTTTGCACTGGAAGTCTGTGATCAACTGAAATTATCTACTGAAGCTGAAAAGTACAAGAACTCCAATTATTAAAAATGCAAATAATGAGAGAAATCTAGACAACAAACTCAAGTAACCAGTTAGCCCATACACCATAAAAAAAAAAAAAAAAAATCTATGAAATTAACTATAATGCCGCGTACACACGGTAATTTTTCAGCATGAAAAAAACGTAGCATGCCCAAAAAAAAAAATGTTTTTCCAACATCATCATTAAAAACGACGTTGCCCACACACCATCGTTTAAAAAAAATGATGAACAAAGCGCGGTGACGTACAACACGTACGACGGCACTCTAAAGGGGAAGTTCTATTCACCTTTGGGCTGCTTTAGCGGATTCCTTGTTAGTAAAAGACAATTCACGCTTCAGCTTTTCTAGCTGTTACAGCGTGATGAATGTGCTTACTCCATTATGAACGGTAGTTTTACCAGAACGAGCGCTCCCGTCTCATAACTTGCTTCTGAGCATGCGCGGGTTTAAAGCGTCGTTTTAGCCCACACACGATCATTTTTTACAACCCGAAAAATGACATTGTTTAAAACGACGTTAAAAAATGCAGCATGTTATAGGGCGTAACTGCCCTGGGAAGTTTAACAAGATTTGGGCGGCATGGGTGGCGGCGCGACATCTCACGCTCTGATCCCGGGCATTGACTGCCCCTGTGAACTTGACCCAGTGGCCACTGGGTTTTTTGTTTTACTCCATGGTAAAATTCTGGCAGTGATGTGTTCCCCTCTCCCCCTCCCCCCTATCCCCTTTGCTAAGGTGATCTCAAGTGCTAATCTCTGAAGCTAGTCCTTCCTGGTGTATAATTCTTCCCTCTTTTGCTCAACTACTTATGTCAGGCTCACTGCCTGTAATGATGGGGTACTTTTAGTATGTTGTGATGCTAGATTATTCTTATGCACATTGGTTGCGTACCTTGCTGTAACGTGATAACCTGACAGTGTATGTTTTGTTTTTGTTTGGTTTTTTTTATCTGCCCTATGACTCCCTTTATTGCATCCTATTTTCTCCTGCTGTCATATTGCTCATTGCACTTCTGTTTTGGTGCTGAATTGTTTTGCATGTGATTGGTTGATTATCACAATAAACATTCCTTCTGTAAAAAAAAAAAGAAATGCAGAATTTTCGATTTTTTTTGTTGTTGTTTTTCAGAACCTGAAAAATGATGTGTAGCCCACACACGATCATTTTAAAATGACGTTTTTAAAAACGATGTTTTTTTCATGCCGAAAAATGATCGTGTGTACGCGGCATAAGGCCAGGTTCACACTGGTACGACTGTCATCCTACTTTGCCCTGCAACATCAGTCCTACTCGAATGAACAGGATATGATTTTTCTCCGACTTTGACATAGTCCGGCTTGTCCTTTGAGCAATCAAAACAATCCCAGTGTGACAAATTCCTTTTACTGCAATCACCATGTTGGATGTCATAAGTCAGATGGTTAGGACGAGTATCCGACTTCAATGATATTCAATGGGCTGAAAACAGACCAAAGTCTGACCAAAGTAGTGCAGGAACCTTTTCTAAAATGTCAGACCTACTTGTGTCAGACCAGTTAAAGCGGGGGTTCACCCTAAAAAAAAAAAAAACTATATACCATTAGAAAATAAGGAAGTGTACTACAGCGCTAATTAAATAATTAATCCTAGGAACACCAAATAAAAAAACAAATAACACAGCTGCTATCCATGTGATACCAAATCAAACAGTGAGAAAATTATTATATAATAAGATGCGCTAATATTAACTTATAAGTGTAAATCATACAAACAAACAAATCAGGGAGAAACAGTCTCCATATGTGTAGGAAGTCCTTAACCACTTCCATACCAGGCACTTACGCACCTTCCCGCCCAAGCCAATTTTCAGCTTTCAGCACTGTCGCAATTTGAATGACAATTGCGCGGTCATGCTACACTGCACCCAAACAAAATTGGCGTCCTTTTTTCCCCACAAATAGAGCTTTCTTTTGGTGGTATTTGATCACCTCTGCGTTTTTTTTTTTTTGTGCAACAACTAAAAATAGAGCGAAGATTTTGAAAAAAAAATAAAGTTTTTATTTTTTTCTGTTAATTTTTTTGTAAATGAGTATGTTTTCTCTTTCAATTATGGGCACTGATATGGTGGCACTGATGGGCACCGATGAGGTGGCACTGATGGGCACCGATGAGGTAGTTCTGATGGGCACCGATTAGGTAGCACTGATGGGCACTGATAGGCGGCGCTGGTATTGGGCACTGATGGGCACTCATGGGCGGCACTGATGGGCACTCATGGGCGGCACTGATGGGCACTCATAGGCAGCACTGGGCACTCATAGGCAGCACAGATGGGCACTCATAGGCGGCACAGGTGGGCACTCATAGGCGGCACAGGTGGGCACTGATAGGCGGCACAGGTGGGCACTGATAGGCGGCACAGGTGGGCACTGATAGGCGGCACAGGTGGGCACTGATAGGCGGCACAGGTGGGCACTGGTAGGTGGGCACTGGGCATGGATTGGCACTGTGGGGTGGCACTGACAGACACTGGGGTGGCACTGATGATCACTGAGGGGTGGCACTGATGGATCAATGTTGCCAATCAGTGCCCATGTGTGGGCACTGATTGGCATCATTTTTTTTTACTGCCACCCCTTTTTTTTTTTGTCTTTTTTTTGTCTTTTTTTTTTTTGTCATTTTTTTGTGTCTTTTTTTTTGTATTTTTTTTATTTTCCTGGTGGTCTAGTGTGGCGATCCGAGGGGGGGCTGCGCTGATAAACAATCAGCGCGAACCCCCCCTGTCAGGAGAGCCGCTGATCGGCTCTCCTGTACTCGCGTCTGTCAGACGCGAGTGAGGAAGAGCCGTCGGCGGCTCTTCCTGTTTACATCGTGATCAGCCGTGATTGGACACGGCTGATCACGTGGTAACGAGGCTCCGCCGGAGACTCGTTACCGAGATCGGAGGTGCAGGGTGTCAGACTGACACCCCGCATCACCGATCGCCGCGCTGCGCGCCCGCACGGGCGCGTGCAGCATGAAATCGTGCTAGACGTTTGAGAACGTCTAGTCACGATTTCATAACCACTTCCCTGCCGTAAATCGGCTATTGGCCGGGCGGGAAGTGGTTAATCAAGTGCACAGTGAAGGCAGCAGCACGGATTCCATTGAGGAAAGGAACATAAACATAACATAAACGATGCCCTCCTTCACTAAGAGTGTGGATCCCAGTCCTTCAAACTGTGAATCAGGTGATCAGGCACTCGTATGCGGATAGATATGAAAAAAGGAAAAAGAAAACCTCATTGCACAAACATCAGGTAACAGGCGGATAATGCGATCCAAAAACATCAACAGATGCACTCACGAATCCCCACTTAGTACAAGCTTGAAACGCCACTCAGTGTGCTGTCTCCTCAACTCGATCCGATAGACTCGGATTCGATCGTAGGCTCCTCCATTGATATTCAATGGGCTGAAAACAGACCAAAGTCTGACCAAAGTAGTGCAGGAACCTTTTCTAAAATGTCAGACCTACTTGTGTCAGACCAGTTAAAGCGGGGGTTCACCCTAAAAAAAAAAAAAACTATATACCATTCGATCCAGCATGCCGCCGACATCTGCAGTATGCTGGGTTTCCCCCTCCCCGCTGTACTTACCGTCTTATCGTAGTTTTCACCCGGCTTCCGAGTTCTCGCTGCCCCGGGGAATAGGCGTTCCTAAGACCAAGCGTAGATGATTGACGTGCTGGTAAAGCGCGTCACACCTTCCGAAAATACCCGAAGTGGGACTCTGCTTTTTACGGCGCCTCGGCAGTCAGCTCTACACGTCAGGCGCCGTATAGCACCGTAAACAGCCGAGTGTCACGCCGGCTATTTTTGGAAGGCGTGACGCTCTGTACCCGCACGTCAATCATCTATGCCTCGTCTTAGGAACGCCTACTGCCCACGGGGAATCAGCTCGGAGCCGAATGAGAATTACAATAAAATGGTAAGTACAGCAGAAAAAAAACAGCACACTGCAGATGTCAGCAGTATGCTGGATCTAATGGTAAGAAGTTGATTTTCAGGGTGAACCTCTGCTTTAAGACGGCTCTCATAGGGAACCATTGATTTGTACACGTCATGCAACATGTGCTCCCAGAAGTTAGAGTGTATGTCGCACCAGTGTGAAACGGGCCTAAGCCCATATATTTCTTAACCTACTAATGCTGGCCTAAACTGAAAAATCTGGATATTTAAAGCTGAATTTCAGAGATTTAGCGACTTTGAAAAAAATAGAGGCACACTAGGAGCTAAATCCAGCGAGGCGCATGGCATCTCTTGCACTTATCTCTATTATTTATATCTGACAGGTTTATAAGACTCCAGGAAGATGGCTATCACTGTATTTCCTGCACTGATCCTCACATCTTCAAGTGTAGAGTCACTACAGATGGTACAGAATTTTTTTTGCAGGGGGTGTGGCTAGGGGGGGGGGGTGGTAAGTCAAGCAAATAAAAGGATTTATTTGGCTTAGTTGTTGAAAGTAAAGGAAGTTTGTTTACTTTTTGAGGCTTGTCACACAGTACCTGGATTTGGTCCTTGTTTAGACTGTCATATCGGAACCTGCAGATGTATTTTAACCCCTTCCCAGCTGCCCTGGCATCCCCTTTAAAAGTTTTTAAAGCCCGTGATTTGCTGTGGTCACATGATTGGAATCCGGTTCCAACTGGCTATAGATGTTTTCTCTGGATCGAGAGTTGATTTCGGCATGAACATTAACGCCCAGCTTTTTGAAGCCACACATATGGGTTACTGGGGTGTAAAGGGATTAAAGAGATTGTAGAAAAAGTTACAGGCAAAAGCACCAAAAAAAAATAAAAATAAATAATTCTAATTTAAATAATTACTTGCAGCAATTTTATTTTCCATGTGTTCTTTTTTTATTCACCTGCAGTGTATCTATGGACTTACTAGAAAATGTGACTATTTTAGAAGAGTCAATTCACTAGCAAAGCTCCCCTCCTTCATAGCCCCTGCCTCGGATAGGAGTGTCCAATTATTGTGCGAGTAAACAGCACACAGTGTAGATTGGCCCCAGTGTCATCAGCATTAGAAACGCAGGGAGGTTTAAATAAAGCCACAGCTGGCAGCTCCACTAGGAGTAAGAAAAGGGTATGTGGGAAGGCTTCTTCAGGCAACATCATGATGTGCCGACTTTGGCATTGGGAGAAGGCTTAGCAGCTAAATGTCAGTGATGTTGACCTCTCTGAAACCTCATGGATGGTAGGTAGACCACGGGGTTATTTGAAAACCTAGTAGGCTGTCAATTACAGCACATGGAAGGAGCACTGCATTTGTTAATAGCAGTGGATCCTCCAGTGCGTCATTCTGAGTCTGCACACATCCCACATACAGCAATGATCTTTTGGGTGCCACTGAAAAGGTCATTGGTCGCCTGCTCTGACGTACATTAGGTTGCCCATCATCACAAATATAGAGTGTCACTTAAATGACCGATTTGAGTTTGCTAGGGCTGCTAACATCCATCCAAGATGGCTGCACTCAGCAGCAGTTTTAGGGCTCTTTTGGATGTCTACAGAAGAGAGGCCTTTGCAGCAAGCATAAAATACATTAAAATGCACATATAATTGTAGAAATGAATGGCCAGGCAGCAGAGTATCTAGGGTTTTAGATATACGAGTCCACCATACTGCACCCACCACCTTTCCCAGTGGTAATGGTGCCGATACAGTCAAAGTACAGGCTGCTCATACTGTTAAAGGTGTTGTAAAGGTACAATTGTTTTTTCCTAAATAGCTTTTTTTACCTTTACCTTAGTACAGTCCTCCTTCACTTACCTCCATCCTTCGATTTTGCTTTTAAAAATGTCTTTATTTCTTCTGAGAAATCCTCACTTCCTGTTCTTCTGTCTGTAACTCCACATAGTAATGTGAGGCTTTCTCCCTGGTGTGCAGTGTCGTGCTCGCCCCCTCCCTTGGACAACAGGAAAGTCACGACACTCCACATCAGGGAGAAAGCCTTGCATTACTATGTGGAGTTACAGACAGAGGAACAGGAAGCGAGGATTTCTCAGAAGAAATAAGGACATTTAAAACCAAAATTGAAGGATAAGGTAAGTGAAGGAGGACTGCACTAAGGTAAAGGAAGTAATTTAGGGGGGAAAAAAATAAGGATTATTTTCATACAGCATTTCTACACACCTCAACCCTGTATTCCGCCCACAGCACCTTGACGAGAGTAACGTCACATTCCCTTCGGTCAGATCTTGGGGAACAAAGAACAGGCAAGAAAACCTTCCAGCAATCAACAGGGGTGTCTTCTTGTGAGATTTTGCCTGCTTTGTGTTTCCCAGGAATATTCCAACAAAGGAAGTGACGTCAGATCTGGTGCTGGAAGACAGGAGTAAGGAAAGTATAAACATACATTTTCTTTCCTTTACAATTTGGAACTTCTAACATTAGATGATCTTTAATTAAAAAGGTCCAGATATTATATGCAGACCTGTACTGTAAGGTCAGCTTAAAAGAAAACATAGAAAGGAATGACTGCTAAAGCTTTGATTCCTTGTTTTGAACCCTCCAGCTGCCTGTTGACTAATCAGTAAGGGATCAGCAGAACGCAAATTAGGTCATCAATGCGCTCTCTCCCCTGCTGTAGGAAAGCTTCCAGAGTATGACTGACTTCACTGATTGGCTAACCTTCCTTCCCTCTTAGGCTCCTTACACACGGAGGGGTCCGTTTTTCGGTCCGCTCCGTGTGTCCGTCAGCTCAGCGGGGGTCTCCGCTGAGCTGTCGGGCGGACGGGGCGGTCCCCGCACACTGTGCAGGGACCTCCCTGTCTCTCCTCCGCTCTCCCCTATGGGGAGTCGGATGGAAACGGACCGTCTGTCCGTTTGCATCTGATCCGTTTGCCCGGACGGAAGAAAAATAGGACATTCTTCCGTCCGCAAAAACGGATGCGGATCGAGCGGACGTTAGCGGATGCATCATCCGCTAACGGATCCGCTCCCATAGGGACCCATTACAAGTCCGTAAAGGACTTGTAATGAGCGGACCGTTCGTCCGCTAGTGTGAAAGGGCCCTTAACGTTACAACTGACGTGTGGGAGATTATTGGAATCGAATAGAAAGATAGATTATAGGCCCCACCAGCTATATTCTTTATTTTTCATTGAAAGTATGTTTTGCATATCTGCTTGGAAGTCATCTTTATGGATGACATATTTAAAATGTATCTCCAGTCAAATTTATTGTAGTTTTGGAGTAAGGAACAGGCAGAATCCTGGTCAGGATTTTATTCCAGCCTGCATACATTTTTTTAATAGCTGTAACAGTGACACACAAACCAATGTGCCTATAGTAGAGCTGCACAATAAATCATTAAAAAAAAAAAAAAAAAAAAAAAAAAAAAAAAAATCGCAATTCCAATTCAACCCCCCTCATGATCTTAATCCGGTATTTCCACGATTCAGAGCAATTCTCTGCTGACAGCTGTAAAAAAGACAGCCTGCCAAGTTTATTACAACATAGCTCAGTGCTGAGAGATAAAAATAATCATTTGGTTCTTTTAGATCAAAGGAATGAACTTCAGTCTGTAAATGATGGCAGTTTAAGCACTTAACGTGGAACTGCAGTTTGCTCACATATTTTGTAATAAAAACATCTGTACCATTCTGAAGCTTCCCTCCAACCGCTTTGGATGTTATTTTATATATACTGCGATTCTGTACTTGCCAAAACGTGCTGCAGAAATCTTCCTCCACCAAGTCTGGCTGCAACCATTTAAACTGTGGGCAGCTGAAGCTCTGCCACTCTCATTGCCCCTCTTCGGACGAGAGACAGAGAGAGAGACAGAGAGAGACAGAGAGACAGAGAGAGACAGAGAGAGACAGAGAGACAGAGAGACAGAGAGAGAGAGACAGAGACAGAGAGAGCATGTGCATGATGTCATAAGCCTAGGTTACTTACCAGACAAGAAAAGGGAAGTGGGCCGTTTTAGGCATTTAATGGCAGAAAAAAAAAAAAAAATACTATCCAAAGTTAAAACAATGGCCAAAGATTTAATAGATGGAAAGTTAAAAAAATTACAGAAGAAGGTCTGCTTAAAGACTAGGGCCGCGTACACATGATCGAATTTGTCCGCTCAAACTGGTCCGATGGACCAGTTCAGCAGACAAATCCGATCGTGTGTATGGGCTAGCGGACATGTCTGACCGGCGTACAAATTTTAAAACATGCTTTAAAATTTGTCTGCCGGAGACATGTCCGTCTGATATGTCCGCTGGCCAGTACACTCACCAGCGGATATATCTTCCCGCACATGCATCGAATGGATGCGATGCATGCACGGAAGTATTTTTCTTCCTGGTGCGGTGACGTGGCGGCGTCAAAGTCACCGCCACGTCACCGTGCTGTCTGCCGGCGGGGATTTTGATCCGATGGTATGTACACGCCATCGGACCAAAATCCGATGAGCCATGTCCGCTCTAAACTGTCCGTCTGACAAGTTTGAGCGGACATATCTCATCGTGTGTACCCGGCCTAAGCCTTTTTCTGACAAGTTTGCTTACACGTTAAAATCTGTATTTTTAGCTAGAAAATTACTTGGAACTCCCAAAAATATATACAGCGTACATTTTTTAGCAGAGACCCTAGAGAATGCACACCACAATTTCAGATATTTATTTGTAAAATATTTTGTAATGCATTTATCATTTTCCTTCAACTTCACAATTATGTGCCACTTTGTGTTTGTCAATAACAAAATCCCAATAAAATACATTTACGGGACCAATCCCCATATAGTCAATCAGGGACTTCTACATCTACCTGACTCCATATATTCTCTCTTACTCCATGATCACCGATTATAGATTGACATTAAAAACAGAAATTTGACCATTTCTAGTGACCCTGGATTGCTCATTATCTATTGGCCATTATATGGTACAATCATATTGTAACCTCTTTTTTGTTGTTTGTGTGTGGGTGTTTCTTTTCTCTATTATATATTACTCACCATGATAGACTTTATCAGCACCTGTAAATTTTAGGCAATATACCCAACATATGTGTGTAATTAGCTTGGCTACATGCCGTTAATACTGATACCGATAACTGGTTCCGCTTTAGAGCGTTAATAGCTCGTTATTTTATTGTAAGGCTTATCTTTTGGTGCAACTACAAATGTAATTTTTATATGCCACTTTAAATATGTTTTATTAATTATACCATCAAAGGATACTTCATAATATGTTGGTTCCTTTTTTTATAATATATATATATATATATATATATATATATATATATAAAAAAACACACCACAATAAAATCTAATCTGTGCACATAACATTTTACCTTTGCAGCTATTTTAGGTAATAATTTTATCTAAGGCTGGCATTTCAAATGAAACACTATTTAAGAATGCTAAAGACATATGAAACAGACTAACATGTACTTGTCGTTTACCACAGTGAAGCCTGCCATTTATATCCCCAGTTTACCCAAAAAGGATCTTAAGCTATACCCGTATATGGAACATGGTGAAAAGTATGAAACATGGTGAGAATAATTTTTTCCCAATCATACTTACCTAGGTGGATGCAGCATTGATCCCCCGCCGACTAACACTGAGAACCGAGCAATCTAACACCGTCAATCACTCGGTTCTCACAGCTCCCTGTGCACAAAGCTGGCGGCTGTCAGTCACCAGCTCTCTGCTGTCCCGCCTCTCTCACTGGAGCGCTGGGCTGTGGAGGCATTGAGAGCGGCTCGCTGAGATGCTGCGCCGGGAGCCAGTCCAGGCATGTGTGTGGATCCCGTCCATATGGTCATGATCTTGCCCGAGCCAGGACTGGCTCTGTAACATCAGCCAGCCACAGGCTTCAGCCTGCGGTCTGCTAAAAACAGGTCACAGGAGTGCAAAGTGAATTGCACTCCCGTGATTCACAGGAGGAAAACAGCCAAACAAGCTTTAGCTGTACTTCGCCTTTAAATCCCTAGCTCCTACATGTCTGAAAACAACAATAAGCCATAACATCATGACCACCCACCTTAGGCCATTTAGGTATGGAGTTCATTAGACCTAGAGGTATGCTGTGGTATCTGGCACCAAGCCATCAGTATCAGATCATTTAAGTCCTGTAATTTGAGAGGTGAAGCCCGTGTATTTGTCTTGTTTTTCCAGCACATCCCACAGATGCTCAATAAAATTGAGATCTGGAGAATTTGGGAAAAAAGTCAACAGCTCAAATTCATTGTTGTGGTACTCAAGCCATTCTTGAATTCACCTGACCAGGCCACTACTGTGGTGTAATCATGCTCATTGTAGGGACTTTTGGCTGTGGACACGGGTTAGCATGGGCACTCTGACTGCTCTGCGGCAGCCCCTTACTCAAACTCTGATGTACGGTGTGTACTCGCTCCTTTCTATCTGAACCAGCAATACCCTTTTCAGCAATCTGAGCTACAGCAGCTCTTCAATTAGATCGGACTACAGAGCAAGCCTTCGCTCTTGGTTTGCCATTTATTCTTCCTTGGGCCACGTTGCTCTGACCCAGTTATCTAGGCATTACAATTTGGCCCTTGTCAAAGTTGCCAATTTTTTTTGCTTTCTACACATCAACTTTGGGGGAAACATGTTCACTCACTGCCTAATATATATCACCCACTCAAGATAATTTATTAATTCAGGTAGCTCCGTCAATTTACACAGCGCTATAATAAAAAATAAAAAAAAAATAAAAAACAAACACAGTATGTTTTGGACATTTGTTAGTAAGGGGTGGGCTTAGCAAAAAGAGTGAGTGGTACAGTAGGTGGGATTTAGAATTACAAACCAATAAACCAACCTTTACCATTCAAAAGGTCATGCCTATTTCCCTGCCTTTCTTACAACATATTGATGGACCCTCGATGTAGGTGCACTCATAGGTAAACCACTAAATCTACACATCAAACCGCAACACTACCATACACCAGTACATGCACTGCAGGTAAATTTGTGATTCACAGTCCTGGGTAAACCAAAAGGGGAGTGCAAGTCATTGTTCAAAAAAAAATAAAAAAATCAGTGCAGGAAGTTCTACAAGCACCTGCATCATATACAAGAACCAGTAGCGAAAGCTACATTTGAGTTGCTGTATTCAAATTCACAATATACATAAAATAATGCTGTGTATGCATGATAATATAACATTTCCATGCTGCAAATCAAAAGGTAAAGACCTACTACTTAATCTGGAGTAGTTTAGGCAGTTTTACTAATGTTACCTAAATTACATTAAAACAGCAAAATGAACCTTTATATCAAGTAAAAGAATTGTACAGTAATATATACTCCTGTGAGCTGCCCTCCTGTGCTAAATGTATGAATAGCATTACAAGTCCATTACAAGTCCATTTCTGAATTATAGCCTCTTTAGGTTCAATGTCATTTTCCCAACTCAAGTCTTTAAAAAAGGATCTAACACAGCAAAACCAAAGCTTTACTTTTATACAGTTTCCTGGCATCTCTCTATGACAACCAGAGAAGTTGCGTCTGACGCAACCATAGTACATGAATCCAACAGTAAAAAGTATGGTCTCTTTTTGTCATGTAAGGCATGCAAAACGTCAGGTAAATCATACTGTCAAAGGGATTACAGTCAAGTCTGCCTAAAAAAAAAAAAAGATTTATATGTTTTTGTCAGAAAGGACATAAGAACAAAAAGTTAATGTTTGTAGACACATGGAGAGCCCTCTGTTACATTAAACATATTAGGAACTTGAAAAAAGCAAACCAAATGGAAAAGGATAGCCAAAGCAAAAGTCCCAGATCACACGTGTCAAACTCTAATAACAATGAGCTCTGAAATGAGTCGGCAGACAATCCATGCTGTTAATGAAATGAGATGACAGCTGCTCTTTAGAAGCCCAATTAATTTGTTGGTTTGGGAGCGTTTTCCTACAGGTGAGAATCAATTAATAGCAACTGACCGTGGGAGCTTTATTGATCAGGGAACGAGAGAACGTGAGTGGGCATTGGCTTGGTAAGTACTCATGTGGAGGATAGTAAAGACACAATCGCCTAGAGACATTGTCAGGCTTCTACTGCTGGGAAGGGGAAGGGGGAATTGGAATTGGCTGTGCGGAGACCTTTCAATGCAAGTTGGTATTCTTTGGCTTTTCCCTGCAGCATTTTCGGGAACACTCAAGAAAATGGGATTTTTTGTAATCACACAGAGGTGATGGCAACCAGCAATACAACCTAGTAAATCAGGATGGAAAAGGGAATAGTCCTGAGGGGTTAAAAACGTGGCAGAGGAAGTGTGGACACAACCAAACACAAAAACTAACTAAAGCACATGAGATTATATGGGAAAAGCAGCAAAAGTGGCATACTGTACAAGACTCAAAGCAGAGAAAGGAAGGCTAGCGTGCTCAGGAATAAGATTTCCAGCACGCATAAATTAATCCTAAGGGTAAAAAAGGGGAAGTTCTGCTTGTCTGCATCCCCCCCCCCCCCTCCACACTTGGCAGTTTTTTTGGGGGGGAATGGGATGCGTTGCGATCTGAGCAGGAAGTTCGTCCCCCCTTCTTCCCCCCTACCCCTCTGGGATACATCACAGGTCTCAGAAGAACCACGGGACCAGTCCCAAAGCGATGCGCAGCTCACGCAGTAGGAATCCAGCTGTGAAGCCACAAGGCCATATAGCAATATGACGTCGGCAAAGTGGTTCCGTTATCCTGATAGGACATGTATTGTATATATTTTTTAGAATGCATTATCCCCCTGAAGAGACCTATAACAGGTCGAAACGCGTCGGAAACCCAGATCGTGTTGAATCATTGTGCAACGTAACACTATCATGTACCCTGTTTATATGCTTTCATCCATTGTGGAATCTTTTTGTGTGATCAGCAATGTTGTTCCAACTTCTATTGTATGATTTTAATAACCATGTGACCTTTGTCAACTGTCGATTAAATTATGTTTTACAGTATCACTGTTCCATTCATGTTTTGACCTCTACCATTATGCCGTTAAAAGCCCCATGGGGAAACCCTCTTTCTCTTTCACTTCACATTCGGGGTTCGCAGCGCCAAGGTCCCCCATGCATGTGTCTTTTTCTTTTTCCAAAGGAATGAACTTCAGTCTGTAAATGATGGCAGTTTAGGGGTTAACGTGGAACTGCAGTTTGCTCATATAACGTGATCAGGATAACAAGCTGGTGCGCAGTGCTGCAATCAGTGGTGTGGTGTGTCAGTCTGACACACGGCATCTCCGATCTGGGTAAAGAGCCTCTGACAGGGGCTCTTTACCATGTGATCAGCTGTGTCCAATCACAGCTGATCAAGGTGTAAACAGTACAAGCTGTGTATCGGCTTTTCCTCACTAGTGTCTGACAGCCAATTGGCTGCTCTCATAGCTGGTGACTGAAACGTGAAAAATGGAGCAGCAGAATAATGAGCTTGTTTCTTTGCTCTTTTCCTATCAGCATGCTGCTTGCACTTAAGTAAAAATGTATGGCTACTTGTGCTGCTTCTCCCTCCCCCAGTCTGAGGTTTACTTTATAAAGGACTGCAGAAGACAGATACCAGGTCAAATTCAGTTACGTACACAACTTTTGGGATGTAGTAAAGAATACAGAGCTCCACTGAGCCCTGATCTGCCTAAAATTCAGTTCTATGCATTTTTATACTGTTACTTTAATGCAAATGTCAAAAGAAACAATATGTTCTTTTTTGCCACAGGTTTGTGTTGGAGAACAGTTACGTGAATAGCAAATGCTAAGATTCAGCTGGAAAGCAAACATCAAGCTCGGATATATTTTCATCACCTGCTCTGGAAAGATCAGCATGATCAATTTAAGGGTCCATCAAGAAATTACTCTGCCAAAACCACTAACAGATGTACTGAAATATTTAAACAAATCCAAGTGCTTCTGAAATCCTCACAAAAAAGAGTGACTGGCAGCTCATACTCTGCTTGCTTTCAAACAAAGCCAGAAACACAGCCAAAGAGAAACATACCTGAAAGGAAAGCCAATTTCTTTTTTAGTATTGGTAAAATCACAGTGGCATCCATCTTTCTCCTTTACAGCGAGCGAGTCTGCAAAAGAAAAAAGCAAGCATACTTTAGTCAAAAACATACAAACAAGCCTAAATATCAGGAGTTGAAGACCCAAAAATAAAATAAAACACAAGTATAATAAGCAAACACTTGGAATCGGCAGCACAAAAGTTGAATGAAGCTACTTGGCAACAGTGATACGATCAGATATATTGCCTACGCTATGGCTGGCAGCAGCTTTTCTTGGCTTGGAAAACTAGAATACTTCCGCAGTAAAAGGTAGGCAGAAATTTACTGGAGAAGTCCAGATGGTGGTCATTGGATATACAGGTCTTGATGAAGTGCTACTTCCTCCATCTTTATGACACCAACTGCCAAATAAAATGATAAGATTATAAAAGGATTACCAATTAAGTCCCTACAATGGCTGACTTTACACATGCCAACACAAGGCAAGATAACATCATACCCAACATTTTACTGAATCACATTCTGGTTGGCATTGACTCAGTTATATGGTTATGAGAATGCAACAGTATCATGGTGAGCCATCGGTTTTCAATAAGGAGAGACAGAAAAAGAGAGAAAACGAGAAAACATAATATTCCGCAATATGATCACACTCTTTTTTTTAACTCAACTAGAGCAGCTTTCATGAAAGAGATAGACCCAGATAAAATCTCAGGAGATAAAGTTAGTTGCCTAGAGGCCCCCATAACAGAGAAGGAAATAACAAAAATTATACAAGAACTGCCAAAATGGGAAAAGCCCCGGACCTGATGGCCTAAGGATACTGTATTATAAAAAATTCTTAAACATTCGAAGGCCAAAATTGTGCTCCTAAATGAACAGGGTGGGCGTGAAATCGGAGATGCGGAAAGAGGCAATTGAGGTCACAATAACTATAATCCCAAAAGAAGGTAAAGATAACACACTATGATCCAGTTAGGGTTGTCCCGATACCGATAGTAGTATCGGTATCAATACCGGGCATTTGTGCAAGTACTTGTACTCGCACAAATGCTCTCGATGCCTGACCTGATACTTGGTCGGTGGGGAGCGGACTCTGGACGGAGAGGGTGGCGTCAGTAGGTGAATCAGGCCGCCTTAGTGGGTGGAGCAGGCGAACGGAGTCAGTGGGCGGTGAGGGTGTGTCTGGCATCAGTAGGCAGATTGGGCGGAGTGGGTGAAGTGGCCTCAGTAGGTGGATCGGTCACCGTCGTCTTGACACACCCTGCACTTGGCCACAGTAAGCCAGCAGCTGACATCTTGTTACACCCAGCCCATGTAGTTCGGGCTGGGAGGAACAAGATGTCTGCTGATAATTACTAATGCCGAGTGCAGGGTGTACCAAGATGGGCGCTGCAGCATAGCATTTCCTCATGTCATTTATTACTGCATTTCAGTGCCTGCCCATAAGTGCCAGCCACCTATCAGTGGCCATAAGTGCCAGCCACCTGTCAGTGCCATCACTGGCCATAAGTGCCGCCTATCAGTGCCAGCCACCTGTCAGTGCCCTCAGTGCCGCCCATCAGTGCCAGCCACCTGTTAGTGCCCAAAGGTGCCACATATCAGTGCCCATCAGTCAAACTGTCACATGGCATCAAAAAAAAGTATCGGCAAATGGTATCGGCGAGTACATGAAAAAAAAGTATCGGTACTTGTACTCAGTCCTAAAAAGTGGTATCGGGACAACTCTAGTTCCAGTTATAGACCGAGTTCACTCCTGAACATCGATACTAAGCTATTTGCAAAGGCACTTGCTGGGAGGATGAAACTATAATGACGGACGTGGTCCATGCAGATCAAGTTGGATTCATCCCAGGAAGGGAGGGGGAGGGACAACGGAATTAGAGCTCTTTTGGCTATACAGAAAATCAAAGAAAGCGGGGCCCCAGGTCTACTCCTCTAAAGAAAAAAAACTAGAGCCGCTAGGCTTACATTTTACAATAATTTAAATTATATTATAGTTTAGCAAAAGAAAAAAAGTCAGCACCACACCCTGGTAAAACGGAATATCTCAGCTACATTCATGAGTAAACTGAAACTTGAAAAATGTGGCTAATAAATTAATAGTAAACTAAATTCAACTTAACAACATGTTTTTGCCAAAAGTTGCAAATGTTCTTGCCAAATAACTTCAGAATAGTACTGTTCAGAAGAAGTGTTGCCTGCCAGTTGTCAGCACAATGATGCAGCAAAACCATTGACGTACTCGATGAAGAACGCCCATCGACAACAGCTAAATCCCTCAAGAGCTTCTTCATCTTTCCATCACATGAGGACATACAGCTCCAAGTGGGGTATATACCAAAAAAAACTTGGATATAAAAATGATCATTTTTTTGAATCCCGGAGGACTGCAATTAAAACAAATTAACCGCAGCTCTAAAAAGCACTGCAACGTACCCGTAAGTCACAATGAACTTACTGGTTTAGAGAGGCGCATACTCACACACCCTGCTGATCTGTGCTACGATTGGACACAGCACGTTTGTCTGCAAGGTATAGCCAATGGTTTGGGCTGTATACCTTCCGATTGGCAGTGGCCAATCACAGCACAGTGATCTGTGCGTTTGTAAACACAACACACAGATTCTGGCTGGATTTCCTCTGATTTCAATTACTGTTCAGTACTGAAAGCAAGGAGACACCAGCCAGATCTGTAGATAAAAGCAGCACACAAACTTGCATACATTTGTTAGTCACAGAGTTAACATTTTGATTGCCCTCCTGATCCTGTCAACCAGCAAGTGTCATTAGTACAGTGTACAGTATTATCACTGTATTAGAGTCACTAGTGACCCTCCGTCCCAGTGTCAATTAGCGCCAGATTGGCCGTCACACCATAAGTCGCTGATCACCGCCATTACTAATATATAAATGTGTACAGATCAGCATCTTGATCATGATAAGAACTATACTAGTGTTCCCAATCGTATCGTATTCCCAAAAACGCAGTTTACTACCAGACAAGTAGCAGTATACATTTTGACCTACATTTATGAAGAAATTCGATTTTATTGGATATGTTTTATAACAGAAAGTAGAAATATAGTTTGTTTTTTCTGTATGTTCCCACATGGGCATATATTGTAGCACATCCTGTGTGAATGATGCCTTAGAATGCCCTCATACTGGGCACGATAACACTGTCCCCCCATCACCACCTCCAACAACCAGACCACAGTGATTCCTGATCTGTGGAGGAGAGTTCTGTGCTCAGACAAGGTTTACACTGGACTGAACCACAAGCACACCTTGCCTCGACCATCTCTTCCAATTGGTTGTGGGTTTGCTGTAGCTGCTGACTTTAACCCACTTCCTTACTGGGCACATATACCCCTTCCTGACCAGGTGAAATTTCAGCTTGTGGCACTGCATCAATTTAACTGACAATTGCGTGGTCGTGCGACGTGGCTCCCAAACAAAATTGGCGTCCTTTTTTCCCCCACAAATAGAGCTTTCTTTTGGTGGTATTTGATCGCCTCTGCGGTTTTTATTTTTTGCGCTATAAACAAAAATAGAGCGACAATTTTGAAAAAAAAAACTATATTTTTTACTTTTTTTTTCTCAGTCTAGGCGATACGTATGTATTTTTGGTAAAAAAAAAAAAAAAAAAAAAAATCGCAATAAGCTGGTTTGCGCAAAAGTTATTGCGCTTACAAAATAGGGGACAGAATTATTATTATTTTGTATTATTTATTTTTTTACTACTAATGGCGGCGATCAGCATTTTTTGTGACTGCGACATTATGGCGGAGACATCGGACACTTTTGACACATTTTTGGCAACATTCACATTTATACAGCGATCAGTGCTATAAATATGCACTAATTACTGTATAAATGTGACTGGCATTGAAGGGGTTAACACTAGGGGGTGAGGAAGGGGTTAATGTGTATCCTAAATTGTGTTCTAACTGTGGGGGGAGGGGGGGTGACTGGGGGAGGTGACCGATGCTGTGTCCCTATGTACAAGAGACACAGATCGCTCTCCTCTCTCCCCTGACAGGACATGGATCTCTGTGTTTACACACAGAGATCCACGTCTTGTCCCTGCAGCCGCCGATCCCGAGTGCCTGGCAGACATCACGGCCGCCAGGCACGCGCATCGCCATGTCAGCGATGCGGCGGGCACGCGCGCTCGCCGCCGACAGCGGCGCTCGCGCGCCCCCCAGTGGCCTGGCTAAGAACAGGCCGTAAGAACACGGCCTGTCAGAGATTCAGGACGTCCCTACGGCCGTATAAAGTCATGCGGCCGTAGAGAAGTGGTTAATAGGACACTTACCTGCCCATGGATCCAGACCCAACCTGAGTCAGCTCTTTGGCAGTCTTTGAGTTTAGGTTACAGCATGTTTACTTTGGGATGACAGCTCTGACTGCATACGGCTTCACAGCCAGCTTCCCACTGTGCAAGTACGAGTTGTGCTGAGCTTTGCTAGAGGTCCTGTGGCTTTCTGGGACCTGCAATGTGTCCCAGAAGACTGCAGGGGAAGGAGGCACGATGATCTGACAAAATGGAAGTGCAGAATTGTAAACTAGTTACCCGCTCTCCACCCCAAAAAAAGCGGTGGGAGGTGAAGGAGACAGGCAAGCGGATTTTCCCCTTTTAGGTGAAGTTCCACTTTCACCATTCCCGGTCACAGATCAAAAAGCACTACAAAAACGCAAGAGACCAAGGAACGCGGTTAAAACTGCCAGTTTGAGTATACTTCCCATATCTATATACAGAGGCCAGTTTCTCAGGGCCTGTGTGAAGAAATCTACAGATGTGTACACATACCTAGGTACCTGCTTGTCAATTACACTGCCAGGTAAGCCACTACAGATTGTCAAACGTCCACTTTAATGTTTCCATAGTCCTACAAGTTGTGAACACAAATAACCTCAAGCCGGTAAGGATCAGCTTTTCTGAAAGTACACGGTGTACATTCCTAAATCTAATATAGGAGGAGAAGTAAAAGGAAATTACCAGTTATCGGCATCCCAAGACAGCAGGAATAAATGCATTTATAACCATCAGTTTGTTTAAAGCCAAAGCAGACATTAAGGTACAATCATTGTAAAACTACAATCATTTGCTTTAACTTTGAATTTCCCAAGTTGTTTTATTACATGCAATGCTTAGAATAATAAACACACCCTAAACCAGTGTTTTTCAACTCCAGTCCTCAAGGCACACCAACAGGTCATGTTTTCAGGCTTTCCATTATTTTGCACAGGTGATTTGATCAGTTTCACTGCCTTAGTAATCACCACAGCCAATTCATCTGAGGGAAATCCTAAAAAACTTGACCTGTTGGTGTGCCTTGAGGACTGGAGTTGAAAAACACTGCCCTAAACCAATTTCTTAAATATTATGTGGCATTTCTTACCAATACACATACTGATTGGTTAGTTCCTATTTAAGAACGAAAATGTTTTTGATCACCTTTACTAGATAGTTATATGAATTTAAATATATCTAAGCATTCTTTATATAATATGTATTTTCTAAATGTGATATACATTCTCCGTTTTACAAACAAATGACAAAGGGTTCCCTGCACTATGGGATATCTAAAAGGGTAGCACAGCAGTAGCCATATTGCTTGAGGCCAGGTTCACATTTGTGCCTGGAGTCCGATGCGTGTCTGTTCACCGGTTCAGTTGCGATAACAGGTCAGAATTTTTGCCTGAATTCGCACCTAAAACTGACTTAAACACACACCGGAAACCTTTTTCAATTGGGTCCGCGACTACCCCGTAATTGTGTGAACCGGTTTCATTGCGAGCCGGTCACACTCGCCTGTCATGCCAATTGGATGTGGAGAAACTCGCATCCAATTTACATATATGTTAACCAAGCCTGAGGCTCATTTTGTCTAAATCTTCAGACAGAGCCATATGGGTTGGGTTGAGAGAAAAAAAAAAAAGGAAAGAGATCATTCACTTTACAAAAATGAATGTCTACTTATTATAGGGAATATGATGAGGGTGGGTTCATCTCAAACCTCCAATCACGTGCAAAGGAAGGTTCACCCGCATTGTCCTGGTGAACAGTGTTCATTTTGATGTCAAATTCCGATTTGGTTTTAGTCACAGTGTCTTGACTAAAATGTAATTTTAGTTTTAGTCGTATTTCAGTCATCTGAAATATTTAGTCAACTAAAATCATAAACAAAAATGTAAACTCTATTGGCTATAATGTCATTGCACACATTAGATGAATATAAAAACAAAGGGGTGTTCCAGCCAATATTTGTGTTTATTAAAAGTCAGCAGCTACAAAAAGTGTAGCTGCTGGCTTTTAATAAACAGACACTTACCTGCTCCAGCGTTCCAGCGGCGCGCCGACCGGGGGGCTCCGCTCCTCTCCCCCCCTCCCCGGCCGGCGTCCTCATCACAACTGTGTGCACCCGGCCGTGACAGCCTTCGGCTTCACGGCCAAGCACCCACTGCGCATGAGTCAGCGGCGCGGCCCGCCGCTGATTGGACAGGCGATCGCATGGGACCCGTCATGTGTCCCATGCGATCGCCTACAGGGAGGGGCTGCTGTAGGCGATTAAGCTTAATCGCCTAACCAGCCCCTCGGCGGAAGGAGGAAGTGGGACAGGAAGTCCCACTCCTCCTGAAGCCCCCACTCCCCCCCCCCAAAAAAATTACATGTCAAAGGGGGTGAGGAGTGGGATTAGCGGAAGTTCAATTTTTGGGTGGAACTCCGATTTAAACAGTTCTCTGTTAACTAATGAAAATAAGTATCAAGTAATAACTTCATTAATAAAAACATAAAAAAAAAAAAAAAAACACATTATTAATATTGCTTTCTGACCACTGTTCATTTTGACATGATTTTGTTTTTTCCAGTTTTAGTCATAGTCTTGACTAAAATGCCATTTTAGTTTTAGCCCAGGTTCACACTGCTCCGACATGAAAGTCAGGTGATTTCAGATCCATCTTTGCCCCGCAACTTCAGTTCGACTTTGATTTGACTTAATCTGACTTTTTACACTCTGTGGCACGGGTGCTCAACCTGTGGCCCTCCAGCTGTTGCGAAACTACAAGTCCCATGAGGCATTGCAAGGCTGACAGGTACAAGTATGACTCCCAAAGGCAGAGACAATATGGGACTTGGTGTTTCACAACAGCTTAAGTGCCCATGTTCTATAGCAGGGGTCTCCAAACTGCGGCCCGAGGGCCAGATGTGGCCCTTTGCCAGCCTTCATTCGGCCCTTGGGGCAGTATTGCTCCCAACGATATGAGGCACTATACCTCCCAACGATATGAGGCACTATACCTCCCAATGACAGCAACAATGGGGCACAATTTATTCCACTAATAGCAATGATGGAGCACTATTCCTCCTCCTACTGTCCACCAGCACTGGGGCCATGTTTATCCTCACTGATGCTCGGCCCTGGGGAATTTTCTACCCCCACTGGTCAGAACCCGGCCCCCCTTAAGTCTGAAATACAGCAAACTGGCCCTTTGCTTAAAAAGTATGGAGACCCCTGTTCTATAGCATTAAAGTTGTATCAAAGTTGGACCAAAGTAATGAAGGAAACTTTTCTAAAGTCGGAGCGACTTGTGTCAAATCAGTTAAGATGGCTCATAGGGAAACATTTAAATTGACAGTTCAGGTGACTTTTTCTGTCACAAGTCGGATCCCATGTCGCAACAGTGTGAACCGGGCTTAAGTCGTATTTTAGTCATCTGAGTTGAAACTGAATTTTATTTTCGTTTGGTTTTTGTCACTGAAAACCTGCAGCTGATAAAAACTATGATGAAAACATTTTTGATGACGAAATTAACACTGCTGGTGAAGTCCATTACCATGACAAAGGTAAATTCCAAGAATGTATGTTGTCATTAGAACAGGAATAGGAGGTGGAGTTTTCCAATGAGGGCACCTGTTCCAATGACAACTTTCTATAGGGGGTTTCCCTATAGGAAATCTCTCCAATCATTATGCTGGGTCTACAGCAAATGGAAGCCCTCCAAATAGGACACAAACAAAACAAAAATAAATACAAATAAAAAACCTGATAAAGGATTCTGACTTTTCCATAGTTATCCACAATTTAAGAAAAAGGTTTTGGATTTGAATACTGTGTTCTGATTGCAATCAAAAGTAAAGTCAAAAGGGGTAAAAAAATAAAAATAAAAGCTATCCTGTGCTAAACATTCTTTTCTGTCGCTTTGCCATATAGCCAGTCTTTTCTCAAATAGCATGGGAAAGTAGACGGTAAGATAAATAAAGACATCTTATAATCCTACTAAATATAAAAAAAGACAACTTTAATTGGATAATAATGGCTGCGGATGTTTATTATTGGTAAACCAATATAGTTAAATATAATAAAAAATGACTAGTGGGTAAACAACAATAATTTAAGATAAAATTTAAAATATAAATAAACTTTAGCAAACCTAACCACTACGGTCCAGGCTGCAGATGACAAATTACCCCACTTCAATCTATAATCACTCAAATGAATAAATATGTGCAACAAAAAACTTGTCCCCCTTTGTATAAAGACAAAGGTGACCCTACCCAATAACTACATCCGCGATAAAGGTAATAAGGGGAGGGAGGGTGGGCGAAGAACACCACAGCTTCTTCAGTCCTCTGAGGCGGGTGAGCCTCCAAGCCACGGGGACCTACTTTTATACCCCATTTGCGCAGGCTTTTCAAGCTGCCAGATGGGGAACACCTGTGAAAACTGGAATTAACCAGTTTTATGAGCGGGCTTTCCCCAGGTCACCCAGAGGTCACCTGATCAAGCTCCCCTCAGGCCAGCTAGCCCGCCAAAATACCTGACAGCTACAGGGTACCAAGAGGGCCCTGAAGCTGCCCTCCCGCCACTTTCCCATGATGAAAAGGGGGGGCTGAGGCTGCCATTCCCCTTTTCTTCTCATTCTAGAAGAACACAGTTTAGTAAAAAATAAAGTCAAAACCATCTCACTTTCATACATACATTACATATCTATTTCTGGCAGGCACCCGAACCACTTCTGCCTAAATAACCTGGGCAATCCAAAAAAAGAAGCAGCTCGTCCCCTTCTGGCAACCCCCTGGGAGTTCAGCTGCTCGTCCATTCACAGAGCACAGCGTGACTTGGGTATTGGCTAGTCAGTGGTGAAGGCACAGTTCCCCCTCGCACATCCGTGAACCCAAAAAATAACCTGGGTGAGGACAGCACTGGATTCCCCAACTGGCAAGTGTGTGTTTATTGAAAGTCAACAACTACAGTAATTGTAGCTGTTGACTCTTATTTACTTTTTGACCAAAGATTATCTTTAAGCCATAACCAGTGGATCGATTTGTTCAAGCAATTGATATTGTGCTGTGTGAGTAGAACAACTTTTATATTGTTTTTATCTTATAATGTAAAGATAGAATTATTGATTTGACCTTTCTGTGATGTGAAGGTAAAAAAGCAGAGCATATTTTTCCAATTTGTTTTGAGAGAAAGTCATGAATGTAGTTTGGAGGGAAGAGAAAAAAAAATTATTATACAAGACCTGCACTAAAGATATTTTTACTATTTTTTTCACTTCACATATAAATATATAAAAAACACACACACACACACACACACACCAAAATAATTATTTGGTCCCCTGCAGATCTTTTAACTTACCAAGAAATTAAGGGTCTATTATTTTTATCATAGGTGCATTTTACATTATAAAACCCCCCCAAAAAAAGTTATAAACCAAGTTACAGTTGAGTGAGTAAGTATTTGATCCCCAAGCAAAACATGACTTGGTACTTAGTGGAGAAACCCTTGTCAGCAAGCACAGAGGTAGGACCTTTCTTGTAGTTGGTTACCAGGTTTGCACACATCTCAGGAGGGATTTTGGTCCACTCTTCTTACAGATATTCTCTAAATCCTGCAAGAGAAAGGCATAATGAGCAAGTATGCATTGCATACTCGCTCATTATAAATTACTTACCCAAGATCGAAGCCCCCGCAGTGACCCTCGTTCACCTCCTCTGTCGCCACCATGATACCCAAGTGACTTCTGGGTATCGCTGCTCCGGCACTGACTGGCTGGAGCAGCGATGACCTTACTCCCATGAATGCGCGCGGGAGCTGGCAGTGACAGCATGATCGCCTTCCATAGCGGCACGCTCATTGCGCCTGCGCCATAGACTTAAGTGCAGACTTTTCTGCAAATATCTCCTTAACCATGTAGGTTAAAGGAGATATTTTGTGCACCTACAGGCAAGCCTTAATCTAGGCCATGTGTGTTCAATCTATGGCCCTCCAGTTGTTCAGGAACTACAATTCCCATCATGCCTAGTCATGTCTGTGAATGTCAGTTTTACAATGCCTCATGGCAGGGCTCAAAAATTTCAAGCCCTGAGTTACTAGCCAGGCCTCAAGAGTTACTCGCCACCAGTTGCCCCACCTAATTCATACCTTGCCCTGCGCCTAATTGCACCCGTAAACACGCCCTCGTAGATTATCTCATGGAATGACACTGTTAAATGTTTTATGCAGAATCAAGTTACACAATTAAATATTAACAACAACATGGTACAGGGCACTGGGGGCAGACCAGAGGGACACGGCACTGGGGGCAGACCAGAGGGACACGGCACTGGGGGCAGACCAGAGGGACACGGCACTGGGGGCAGACCAGAGGGACACGGCACTGGGGGCAGACCAGAGAGACACGGCACTGGGGGCAGACCAGAGAGACACGGCACTGGGGGCAGACCAGAGAGACACGGCACTGGGGGCAGACCAGAGAGACACGGCACTGGGGGCAGACCAGAGAGACACGGCACTGGGGGCAGACCAGAGAGACACGGCACTGGGGGCAGACCAGAGAGACACGGCACTGGGGGCAGACCAGAGAGACACGGCACTGGGGGCAGACCAGAGAGACACGGCACTGGGGGCAGACCAGAGAGACACGGCACTGGGGGCAGACCAGAGAGACAGGGCACTAGAACTGCTTCTACTCTCTCTTGCTGTCTACTCTGCAACTCCCATCCATCCTCTCTCTCCTATTCATTTCATCATCAGGAGCCTGTGTGTGCGGCTCCACGCTTGCATGTCCCCACTTCCCCCTTTTATTCAGGCTGGCAGTGAGGAGAGAAGCTGCAGCACAACGAGGGAGTACAATCCAGCGATGAGATCCACACAACAGCACAGCCATTGACACCACCGCACAGTGCACACTGACATCTCACAGCACACATTGAGACCAGTCTGTTTGCAGTTCTCAGGCTGAACTGTTGGACACTTACATAGAGCACAAGGAGAAGAAAACTGCACAAACTGGAAGGCTGCCGCTCTCATGTTAGGGCAACGTTCAGTGAGCGCTGCACCAGAGTGGTAATTTTCGCAATCCTCCACCTCACTTATTACTTCCTGCTCTCCAGCTACATTGGTCAGGGGAGGGGGCAGGCTCAGAGAGTTCATACTGTTAGGTCCCATGGCTTAATGAGAATTGTAAGGAGAGCACCTGTGTACTGCTCTGCCTGTGCGCGGCTCACCAGACTACTTTTCCCAAGCATGCACCTTTCCTCTTTGGCCGCCAATCGCATCTAAGTGTAGGCACAGATTGGAGGGAGATTGGTCATGCAGCCCTGTCATCACTCGCCCCCAGCTTAAATCCACTCGCCAAATGCTAGTAGGTGAGTGGAAATTTTGAGGGCTGCCTCATGGGATGTGTAGTTCCGCACTAGGCCACTCCATGACCTTAAAGCGGAAGTTCACCCTCAAACTTAACTTTATAACAATCATGTCTGCAGCCTTAATACATGCCTCTAGCGTTGTCTTTTTTTTTCCTATCTGAACCCCAACCTGTCTTCAGCCTCACTTCCGGGTCTTCTTCCCTGCGGGGAGTGGGCGTGTCGCTCCTTTTCCCCCCCCGACGAGGCGTAATTGGAAGCTGTGCGCAAGGTCTCCTGGGAGTGATGTTTCAACACTCACAGGAGATCATCCGAAATAGCTAGGCGTGTATTCTCGCGCTAGCTCGAGTGTCACGTGATGCGGGTCGCATGACTCGCAAAGCGCATCATGTGACTAGGAATCCAGGAAGTGTTTGCTTGTGGGATTCAAAATGCCCACAAGCAAGATGGAAAAGGCCAGGACTATTTTTCATAAGGTATTCTTTTTTTGCCAAAATGGAGCAGACGGACATTCGAGCGGCTAGCAGGTGAGTAGTAGCCTGCTAGCTATATTACCATGCTTTGGAGATTAAAAAACAAAGCAAAACCTCTGGAACCTCCGCTTTAATGTGCTTCTTCTTGGGGCACTCTGTTTACTTGGCTGTATGTTCTGGGCCATTGACTGCCAAGAAGAAACCTTAAAGTGGTTGTAAACCCTTACAGACCACTTGGCCCTACAGCTAAGCCTAGATCAGGGATCCTCAAACTACGGCCCTCCAGCTGTTGCGGAACTACACATCCCATGAGGCATTGTAAAACTCTGACATTCACAGACATGACTAGGCATGATGGGATTTGTAGTTCCTGAACAACTGGAGGGCCATAGATTGAACACACATGGCCTAGATTAAGGCTTGCCTGTAGGTGCACAAAATATCTCCTTTAACCTACACGGTTAAGGAGATATTTGCAGAAACTACGGCACCGAAGTCTATGGCACAGGCACACTGAGCGTGCTGCTATTGAAGGCGATCATGCCGTCACTGCCAGCTCCCGTGCGCATTAATGGGAGTAACTTCATCGCTGCTCCGGCCAGTCACAGTGCCGGAGCAGTGATACCCAGAAGAAGCACAATAAAGTCACAAAGTGGCCTAGTCCATCGCCAGACCTCAATCTTATAGAAAATGTATGGAGGGAGTGGAAACTTCGAGCTGCCAAGCGACAGCCAAGAAACCTTAAGGATTTAAAGATTTATTAAGAATAGTGGACCAAAATTCCTCTTGAGATGGTTGCAAACCTGGTAACCAACTACAAGAAACATCCTACCTCTGTGCTTGCCAACAAGGGTTTCTCGCACACCAAATACTAAGTCGTGTTTTGCTTGGGGGATCAAATACTTATTTTATACACTGAAATGCAACTTCATTATATCATGTGTTTTTTCTGGAATTTTTGGTCGATATTCTGTCTCTATCATTTAAAATACACCTATGACATTTTTTTTGGACCCTTCATTTCTTTTTAAGTGGGCAAACTTACAAAATCTGCGGGCTATCAAATAATTATTTTCCCCACTATACACACACATACACATACGTCTGTGTGTGTGTGTATGTATATATGCACACAGTAAAACCTTGGTTTGAGAGCGTTTTGCAAGACAAGCAAAATGTTTTAATAAATTTTGCCTTGATATACAAGCGATGTCTTGATACAAGAGTAGCGTCATGACACAACCGAGTATAAAAAAGAAGAGAGGAGCCTCCAAGTGAAGTAATATGGTTACATTTAATGAAGATACTAATATGGTTACATTTAATGAAGGTACAACATTTAGCAACATATTGCTACACTTAGGCCGCGTACACACGATCAAACATGTCCGCTGAAACTGGTCCGCAGACCAGTTTCAGCGGACATATCCGATCGTGTGTACGGCCTAGCGGACAGGTTTCCAGCGGACAAAAGTTTCTAAGCATGCTTAGAAACTTGTCCGCTGGAAACCTGTTTGTCGGACATGTCCGATGGTTAGTACGCCTAACCAGCGGACCGAAATCCCATTTGCACAATTGATTCGACGCATGCGTGGAAGCATTGTACTTCCTTGTTTGCGCAACGTTGCGGCGTCAACGTCACCGCGTTGTCTGTCCTTGGGGATTTTGGTCTGATCGTGTGTACACACATCAGGCCAAAATATCCCAGGAGACATGTCCGATGAAAACGGTCCGCGGACCGTTTTCATCGGACATGTCTCCTCGTGTGTACGCGGCCGTAGAGGTGCATCTGTTCTCTTTTATACCCTGTAAAAAAAAAAAAAAATGCTTTGATACACAAGTGCTTTGGATTACAAGCATGTTTCTGGAACGAATTGTGCTCTTAAACCAAGGTTTTACTGTATCTGTTTTTGCATTGTGTTTATAACAATTTAAAACAGATGTTAGCACTTTAATATTTAAGATTGATAGGGGGGGGGGCATGATGGTGATATTTAGGCTGCATTCACACCTGAGCGTCGGTCGTTCGGTCGTTTTTTCGGGTGTTTTTTGCCGGCGTTTTGTCAGGCGTATTTAAGCTTATTTGCGCGTTTGCATACAGCGTCGTCTGACGTTTTTGTACTTCGACGTTTTTTATTTTAGCCAATAGGAAAAATTATCATCTTTTCATCACTTGTTGCTATGTTGGTAGATTTTTTTTTTATCTTCTGCCTGGGTGAAAAGTTCTATTGATTGGAGCGACAAAACGCCTGTAGCAAACGCTCGTTGTCGCGCAAGTCACTTGAATCGAGCATTTCCATTACTTTCTATGGGAAATGGAAACGCTCAAATATGCCCAAACTGCCCGATACGCGCAACAAAAAAAGGTCCGGGACTTGTTTGAGCTTCACGCGACCGGTGTTCGGATGTGAACAGTCACCATAGACAATAATGTTATTTCATCCCTCCTGCGTATTGTAGCGTCGCGCTTCAGGCGTTAAAACGCCTAGGTGTGAATGCAGCCTAAAGATAAATAGGGGGGGGTTGCTACCAAGTTGCTTTATGCACTTGGTCACTGTAGCCGCTGGATTTATAATAAAAAGGAGCAGGGCGCTTCAGATTATGTTTTCTATAGATTCCAACTATAATCTTTAACTAAGAACAGCTTTAAAGCAGATTGAAAAGATCACATTTCAGTTTGCCGAATGTTTTGGCTCAAAATGTAGAGAGGACAGTGGAAAAAAATTCAAAATACGATTCAGAGAGCCAACAAAGGCTGCCGATTGTAAAGCCAGGGTACAAATACAGAATATATTATTTCTGTTCCTCTGCAAGGCATACAGAACTTCTTCAGCAGATGCCGAGATATCACTTATACGGAGAGAGGATCGGAAAAACACAGTGCCTGCACTCCATTAAAGGTTTGTGCCGTCTCCATCTCTGTGGGGGAGATAGAATACAAATGTGCAACGAGCAGTGAAGTGCACCAACCAGTCATGTGCAAACGGAGCTCATTTCCTTCTATGTTGCTGAATAGCTTGCAATGCCAAAATGTCCTACGAAGCCATATATAATGTTTAGTGGGGTTTCTACTGTTTACCTGTAAAATCCTTTTCTTGGAGTATATCACAGAACACAGAGCAGCCATAATAACTAACTGGGACATCCCGAAGCAATGTTTTTGAGGGGAGGGAACCCATTATGACCAAAGAAACACCATCAGAATCCCAGGATCTATATTCCTGCCTAAAGTACACTGCATCCAAATGCAACATCCTCCCGAGTCAACATTCACTTGATAAAACTAGGGTTGTCCCGATACCGATACCAGTATCGGTATCGGTAACGATACCTAGTATTTGCGGGAGTACTTGTACTCCCGCAAATGCCCCCGATGCCTGAATAGACGGCGGCGGCATCATCATCTTCTAGGTATGGGGGACATGGCTGGATATATGTGGGGGGACATGGCTGCATATATGTGGGGGGGGGACATGGCTGCATATATGTGGGGGGGGACATGGCTGCATATATGTGGGGGGGACATGGCTGCATATATGTGGGGGCGTGGCTGGATATATGTGGGGGCGTGGCTGGATATATGTGGGGGGGGGGACGTGGCTGGATATATGTGGGGGGGGGGACGTGGCTGGATATATGTGGGGGGGGGACGTGGCTGGATATATGTGGGGGGGGGACGTGGCTGGATATATGTGGGGGGGGACATGGCTGCATTTGGGGACACATTTAAAAAAAAGTATCGGTATTGGCGAGTACATGAAAAAAAAGTATCGGTACTTGTACTCGGTCCTAAAAAAGTGGTATCGGGACAACCCTAGATAAAACCTAGTGAACGTATGCACTGAAGACCAGTTAGCAGCCTTGCTAATCTGAGCAATCTATGCTTGATGATGAACTGCCCATGAAGCACTCACTCTCCTGGTAGAGTGTGCTTTTACTGGAAAAGGCGGGGCCTTACCCCTTAATCCATATGCCTGAACAATCACTTGGCGGATCCATTGGGAAATAGTCAACTTAGATGCTGCCTGTCCCATCTTGGGACCTTCTGGCAAAACAAACAGAACATCAGTCTCCTGCATTTGAGCTGACATTCTCAGATAGATCGTACTACATCAAGAGAATTAAATACATGTCTCCTTTGCAGACTGTGGATTCGGAAAAAAGGAAGGTAGAATGATATCCCAATTTAGATGAAAACTGGACACTACCTTGGCCACAAATTCTGGTTGTGGCCGCAAAACCGCCCTATCCTGGTGCAAGATCAAAAAGTTCTATACAGGACATAGCCAGAGCAAGAGCAAACTCCGACACCCTTCTGGCCGACATCACTGCCACCAAGAAAACTAATTTCCTTTTCAAGAGGACCAGAGGAATCTGTGGAATAGGCTCAAAAGGCTGCCTCTGTTAACAGAGGCACAGGCACAATGGCAGCCTGACTGGTGGAAGAACATGAATCATCCCCTGTACAAACGTTCATACTAAGGAGCAAGAAGCAATAGGTCTCAAAGAAAATTGCGAAGGCCAAAATTTGACCATTAATTGTACTTAGTACTAGTAAGGCCAGATTAATTTCCACACCCTTTTGCAGAAAAGTCAGAATTCTCCCCATGAAATATCTTCGGGGATGCCACCTCCTGGCCTCCATGACAATATAGGATTTCCAGACTCTATAGTAGATACTCCTAGAGACCGGCTTTCTAGCATTCAACAAGCCAAGGCATGTGTCCTGAATGAAAGCGGGTGCCTGGTTCTGGACACAAAACTGTCTAGCTTCCTGTTGAACCTGGACGCCAGCAGGTCTACATCCAGAACCCCCCCATCGACGGCATATCAATGCAAAGATCTCTGGATTTAGGGACCACTCCCCTGGAAACATTTGCTGGCAACACAGAAAGTCCACTTGCTAATTCTCCACTCCCGGAATAAAAACACAGCTGTTAGGGATAAAACAAATCTTAAACACCATTTTAGCTTGCACATGACTGAGTAAAATCAGTAGAGGTTCCCCTCATTTCAGATCTACTCAGATTTACAGTGACTGCACTTTCAGTGCAATTTTAAGTGACCTTTGCACTTGTAGAGCAAAGTGGATTTGCCTTTCGTAAATAACCCCCATTGTATTCTGAGCATACACTGATCAATGGCTGCAGCTGTTCAAGAATTTATTTTCCAACAAGACCAGAAGTCGATCATTAGGTCAACTTATTTTGGAGCAGGAGCAGCCACATGTGGATCAAATCTGGGCAAATTTTGATTAATCTATGGCCAGCTAAACCTCTCCATCCCCGCACTATAGCCGAATGGCAGTAGCACATTACCGGGAGGGAATCATATGATGTTATCGCTGCGCTTCTCGCGCGTCCTTTGTGGTGCGGATCACAGATCGGGGTGAAGATCCAATCACATCAATGGTTTTTTACCATGTGACCAGGATTTGCTGGTTATCAGCAATCCTCTCTTTGCGCTGAGAGCTTGTGAGGAGAGAAGAGCCGATAAGGGGCAACCCACACAGGGGACACCTCATCAGCGCACATTAGTGAAGGAGAAAAATTATTTCACAAACTAAGAAAACCTTTTTTTTTTTATGTTTCGGCCTTTTTTCGTTTGTTTAGCAATAAATAAAATAACACCAAAAGAAAGCTCTAGCTGTCGTAAAAAAAAATGATAACAATTTTGTACAGTGTTGAATGACCGTACATTTATCATTCAAAGTGTGACAGCTCTGAAAATTTACCTGGGCAGGAAGGGGGTAAAAGTGCCAGGTAGGCAAGTGGTTAATGCGGACTGGCATTTTTAGTAGGTGTATACATATATCCTTTATGCAGCTAGTGTAAAGTATGCACTTTATCCTTGTGCTGCCTTCAATGTTTAACAAGCAGTGATCAGTAGATATGCAGTTAGACTGCAGCTTCAGAACGATAGAATATGTTTTACAGACGCTCTGCTGCTTAGCGTCCAACTTAAAGCCATGTGATAATGAAACACTGGCTCAGAAGCTAATCGCCATCTCTGACTGCCTACACTAATGCCGTAGTGCTGCCAGTGAGCACCATTTACTCTCTGTAAACAACCACTAATATTTCTTATCTTGTTTTGTCTGCCAGGCCAATGCTTACAGAAAAGACTTTCAGAAGGCTATTAAACATGTGTGCTGGTCAAGAATAAATGGCAAGGGTGGAAAACTGAATGTATAACTCAGACGGTAATACCATCCAAGAGCCATCTGGTGGGTTTAGGAAGCCAAGAAACATGTATTTTGAGAAACGAAAAAAAAAGAAAAGGCTTTGAAAATGTAGGAACTAGTTAGAATTTTATGATTTATATATATATATATATATATATATATATATATATATATATATATATATATACACACAGTGTATCTCAGAGGATATATATAACCAGATAAAAGTTATAAAAATATGGGTGCAGTATTGCAAACCCCCCCCCAATAGAATAAGACTAGTGCTGTGCAATAACTATATGCAAAATTAAAAAAAAATATGTGCTAGAAAAAAACTACTATAAATACCCCTTCCTCCTACTGCAAGTGCTCCAATACCTTTGTAAATGTACTATTGACAAAAATAATAAAACTGGAATTGACAAACAGGAAAGCCACATCTGATAACATCATTGATGACGAAACATGTTGGGTGGAGCCGCCTTGTGCTGCCTACATCACTTCCAGCTTCCTTGCTTCTGATCTGTGGAACACAGGAGTGTCCCAGACAGATTAGTACAGTATATGCTTTTGACTTGCATCAACAAGCATTCTTTGATGCAAGTGTATTTAAAGATTTTAGCTGAATAAACGAAAAAGGTAGTAATACACTATTTGGAGTATTCCTTTGGATATCACCTTTGTCATCACCAAGAAATGTATTGGCCTTAATGTACATTAATTATGCATTGAATAGCAGGTGTATATTGCCACCCATACAGTTTGTGTTTTCTTGTTTTAAAAACAAGATAATGGCATCTGGTTGCAGTATTACTATACTGATACGTTTACAAAAGGTACTGGAACACTTGCAGTAGGGTGGAAGGGGCCTTATAGCACTACTTTCTAGCACATATATTTGCACATTGCTGCATTTGCACTTATGTTTTTTTGTTCATTTTGCATATAGTTGTTAGTGGTGCATTGATCTGTGATCCGAACGGGTCAACATTTTCGGATCGGCACACCACACGATCCGCTGATTACAGTGGGGGAGATGTGGATATATTACAGTGGGGGGAAGATGAGGGTATATTACAGTGGGGGGGAAGATGAGGGTATATTACAGTGGGGGGAAGATGAGGGTATATTACAGTGGGGGGAAGATGAGGGTATATTACAGTGGGGGAAGATGAGGGTATATTACAGTGGGGGAAGATGAGGATATATTACAGTGGGGGAGATGAGGATATATTACAGTGGGGGAGATGAGGATATATTACAGTGGGGGGAGATGCGGATATATTACAGTGGGGGGAGATGCGGATATATTACAGTGGGGGGAGATGCGGATATATTACAGTGGGGGGGTTGTGGACATTAAAATAATATAAAAGTGTTAATAAACAAAAAGACAAAACTTATGTTTATTTGTCTTGTCTTTTTTTTTTGGGGTGATCGGAAAAATTATTCCATCCGTGACTGATCCGAGGAACGATCCGAACCGTGAGTTTTTTGATCCGTTGCACCCCTAATAGTTATTGCATAACACCGTACTAGTCTCATGTTATCAGGGGGAGGGGGTTTTGTAGCTCCACCCATTTATTTATAAAAGTTATCATTTTAGTTTTAGGCACCTTGAGTATACAAGCGTCTGGATAATATTCAGATTCCAACTGCAAAGGTCATTTAAATCCAACTATAAAATGTAATGCGTCTCCAATCTCCAACAGCTTTCAGTAGCATAATATTATGTGCAGCCCTTTTGGGATGTCAGGGGCTACACTTGAGGCCCCCCTCTATCAACACCACTTGACCACCACTATCTAAAGTCTATGAGCGTTTTTACATTTACACTTTGTAAACCCTTTACAACCACTTTTACCTACAAGTAAGCCTAGATTGAGGTGCTCGAAATATCTCCTAAACCTCCAATTTTTAGGAGATATTTACAACAATGACGTGCGCCGATGTCTACATCGCATGTGCCGTATACAACAGTGCAGGCTTACTTTAGAAACGGTAATGGCACTATTCATAAAGAAGGATGTGCCGTGACTGGCTGCTTCCGTGCGCATGCGTGGGAGTGACGTCATCGTGGCTCCGGTCAATCACAGCCCCGGAGCCGCAATACCCGGAAGTAACCCCCAGGAGAGATGTCGGACGCCCGAGCGGTGTACGAGGGCGGCTGCGGGGGCATTGATCTGAGGGGAGTATTACATAATGAGCTAGTATGCTATGCATGACATTCTAACATACAGTTTCATGTTTGTCCTTTGTTTCCTTTATTAACCACTTGTCCACCGGGCCTATTTTGGCACTTCTCTCCTTCATGTAAAAATCAAAACATTTTTGCTAGAAAATTAATCAGAACCCCCAAACATTATATTTTTTTTTAGCAGACACCCTAGGGAATAAAATGGCGGTCATTGCAACTTTTTTTCTCGCACAGTATTTGCGCAATAATTTTTCAAACGCCTTTTTTTTTTAAAAAAAACAGTTTCATGAATTAAAAAATAACAAAACAGTAAAGTTAATTCAATTTTTTTGTATAATGTGAAAGATGAAGTTACGCTGAGTAAATAGATACCCAACATGTCACGCTTTAAAATTGCACACACATGGAATGGCGCCAAACTTCGGTACTTAAAAATCTCCATAGGCGACGCTTATTTTTTACAGGTTACTATTTTCGAGTAACAGAGGTGGTCTAGTGCTAGAATTGTTGCACGCGCTCTAACGCACACGATGGTCACTAGTCATCTCTATGACCGTCATCACATCGCGCCCGGGTCCCTGTAAGTAAACAAAGCCGTGATTGCGGCTAGTGAGCAACACCAATCATGAGATCGGTGAATTTTTTTTCACTAATCTCATGCTTCCCAGCCTGGAGGAGAGATGTGGGGTCTTATTGACCCCGCAATCTCTCCATAAAGAGGACCTGTCACACACATTTCCTATTACAAGGGATGTTTACATTCCTTGTAATAGGAATAAAAGTGATAAAAAAAAAAAAAAAAAAAAGTAAAAAAAAATATTAAAACGCCCGTCCCCGGTAGCTCGCGCGCAGAAGCGAACGCATGCTCAAGTCCCGCCGACATATGTAAACGCTGTTTAAACCACATATGTGAGGTATCACCGCGTGCGTTAGCGTGTCAGCAACAATTCTAGCACTAGATCTCCTCTGTAAATCTAAGCTGGTAACCTGTAAAAAAAAAAATCAAAGCGTTGCCTATGGAGATTTTTAAGTACCGAAGTTTGGCGCCATTCCATGAGTGTGCGCAATTTTAAAGCGTGACATGTTAGGTATCCATTTACTCTGTGTAACATAATCTTTCATATTTTACAAAAAAAAATGGGCTAACTTTACTGTTTTGTTATTTTTTTAATTCATAAAACAATTTTTTTCCCCCAAAAAAAAGCGTTTGAAAAATGATTGCGCAAATACCGTGCAAGATAAAATGTTGCAATGACCGTTGTTTTATTCCCTAGGGTGTCTGCTAAAAAAACATATATAATGTTTGGGGGTTCTGCATAATTTTTTAGCAAAAGAATGATGATTTGTACATGTAGGAGAGAAGTGCCAGAGTAGGCCCGATATTGAGGTGTATAAAAAGCCCAGTATTGAAGTGGTTAAAAGTTACGGTATTTTTTTTTTTTTTTTTTTACAGGCTGGAACAAGATATAGTTCAGATCAATTTAAAAAAGCCACCTTAAAAAAAAAAAAGTAATTGGATCAAAGTGAGCGCAGACACCTGTTGCTTCAAAAACATGGTCTTATCTGTTACATTTATGGTCTAATAAAATAATAAACCAAATACTACAGATAAGCAAACGGGGATTGTAAAATGTCATTAGACTGTCTGTCTTCTACTAAACCATTACAAGTAATTGCAAATAAGAAAAAAAAAATCTCAGGTTACCTTTGTACTATTGTTTTGGTCAGTATGTAAGCTGAAGCTACTGTTCTTCTAAGGACTTCTGTACTTGGCCCCATCACATGAACATCATATAATATCAAGTGGTGTCCTGCTAAACTGAATTAACTCTACATCACTATAATTGCTGCTACAGTCCTCCTCCTCCTCATTGTCCACCCCGGAGCGCTGGCATGTGGCCAAAGTTAGGACAACTTTTTATTTTATTTTTTTAAATGGAGACCAGCTGCCCAAAAGTCACATATAGGACAATTAAATCTTATTTCAGGTTTTCGTTTGCCTCTCATCTTCGGTGTGTCATCTCTAAAGAAAAAACGTGGCTCCTATGACACCTGTGAACAGCAGCAGGCAACACAAGAAAACATTGAGCCTGGGAGCTGTCAGGGCTTTGCTGGATCTCCCTGCTGAACTATTTGTTGCTTACTTATCCTTGCATAAAACTATAATCTCAGCAAGAGCTGCCAATCAAAGTGAGTTTACAGATGCGCGTTACAGATACGGGTTCAGAAGATCTAGACACCCTCATTTTTACATTCATCTAAAGAAAGGAGGAAAAAAGTGAAAATAGCTATATTTGAAAGTTTGTTTCTGCTTTTGCTTGCTACAAGGACAGCCAAAATAAAAAAAAAAAGGGGAAAAATTTCAGAGACAAGGCTAAAAATACAAACCAAGCCTAAATTAACAACACAGCAACCACACGTTATATCCCACAGAGACCACAAAGAATGACATAATACACAAGCCATAAAAGGAAAGAACGACACCTAACACTGTACACAAATGTATACAGAAGCATAACTAAAAAAGGCAAACTTTTTTTTAGAGTTTTGGATAGAGTGGAGAGGGATTAGGAAGTTTGTCAGTTTTCTTTTTGCTGTCCGTGCCCCCGTTAAGCAGATTCACCCTCTCGATTTGTCCACTGAAACTAAAAGGAAAACAAAAAATACAACATTTTGGGCTGTCCCCAAATAAATAAGAGGGAAATCTTCCAATGGGGACACTAGTACTGGGGACCTGGGGGTACCCATGGCATTCCCTTTAAGATTTCCCGCCTGCGCTATAGACGAATAGCTTACTTTGCTGGGATGGCGTCATACCTCTTCCAGTGATTGTGCTGCCCGCGTGTCCCCTGCAACGCTCTCCGTGAAAGCGGAGTCGGAAGGGTCCTTTACCATGTGATCAGCTGTGTCCAATGACAACTGATCACAATGTAAACATAAGCCAGTTATCGGCTTTCCTTTCCTCACATTGACAGCATGAGGAGGGGAGAAGAGAGCTGATAACCGGCTTGTGTTAAAGGGACACCTACACCGATAATCAGGGCACTGACTGTCCTGATCATCATTGCAGTCCCAACAGCGCCACTAATAAATGCCCATCAGTACCACCTAATCAGCGCACATTATCGAAAGAAGAAGAATTACCCGTTTTCAAAATTGTATAGCAAAACTATGAAAAAAATAAATAAAAATTCTTTCCATTTGTGTAGCAAAAAATAAAAAAACAGAACATTGGGGAGGAAGGGGGTAAAAGTGCCCAGTGGATTTCCTCTCACTTCCCGTTTGGCTATGGAATAGCGAGTCAAGGGAAATCTCCCCAGTGGGACACAGCTCGATCGAAAATGAAAAAATAAAAATAAAAAAATAAATATAAGAAAGAAGTTTTGCCCATCATTCTACTTAAATCTGCCTTTCCTCACAATTAACGCCACCATAAGGCCTCATTCAGAAGAACGAATGAGGGTGAATGGGTTGCTGGGTTCAGAAGGACTATACGCCGTGACTGGAAGAGTGGACGTAGCAGCATTTTGTGTTTTGGCGCATGTAAAATGACCAATTAGCTGCGGAAAAACACCATCCTTGGTTGCAAACTTTTCCTAATCGCATGGTGCCACTCGGACGAGTGGTTAAATGTTACAAATTGGACAGCTACTGCTGCTGAGGCCTAAAAGACTTCCTATTATGCAAGAAATAAAAACTGGGCTAACACTGAAAGGTTTGAGACAAATCAAGAGTCCGACTAAAGTGTGTCAACGGCTTTAAAGCAAACAAAGCTGCATGACAAGTCACACAAGTGTGAACAGGGTGTAAAATTCTTTGTGGAATTGAGGCGCCTTTCACACTTGTGCGACTTAGGATCCGACCTTGTGAGACCCAAAGTCGCAGAACATGTGAAATGCCAAGTATCTCTACGAGATTCGTTCCAATTGACACCACTGAAGTTCCTGCAACTTCAGAAAAGGTTTCTGCACTACTTTGACACAACTTCAATGCCAGAGAGTGTAAAAGTCTTATCAAAGTCCCTTCAAAAAACAGACTCGAAAAGCTGCACTGAAAAAAATCGCACAACTGGAGTTGGCTAGTGTGAAATGAGCCTTAGAATGCCTTACATGCTGCAACTGCAAACAGGTCGGTTCCTGGAAGAGTTCATTGAAAGAACCCTAACCAAATTCAGCATTCAGTGTAACCTCTTAAACCCCATTCACACTTGTGTGGCTTGTCATGAGACTTTGGACATCAAAGTTGTACGAAAAGTCATACCCCACGTTTTCCAATGATAACCATTCAGTTGCAGTGACATGTACTACTTTAGACGCACTTTCATACAACTTGAGGGACAGACTTCAATGTTAACCCTCAAAAGTTGCATGAAAGTTGTACCTGAATGTTTTACATGCAACAGTGGGTCCGACTTTGAAGTGGGACAACCAGACACATCCAAGTTGCACCCATCCAGTTGTGTCAAGGTTGCACTCCAAAGAGGCACAACTTTGGAGTCTAACAAGTGTGAGACTGAGGAGTAAAGCTCTCCATAGAGGAGTAGAAGAAACGTTCCAAGAAAGTGCACTCATTTTTTAATCATTAGTGGATCAAATCGAAATTCATTTTGATCCATAATGATGAGAAAATTCAAAGGAGAATGGAAAAAAAAGTTTCTCGAAACAAATTTCTAATGCCTCGTACACATGACCAGTTTTCCCCATTGGAAAAACTGCCATGACAGCTTTTGGCCGGGAAAACTGTCCGTGTGTATGCTCCATGGCAGTTGTCCCAACAGGAAAACCGACGGGAACATGTTTTTCCTGCCGTGATTCCCGACTGTCTTTTTCCCAGCAGTTTCGTATGGGAAACACTGTGGTGAAGCATACACACGGCCAAAGCTCTCGCCGCAGTTTTCCCGGACGGGAAAACCTCTGGTGAGTACACGGGGAAAGTGATCGACCAGGTTCTCCATTTTCCCCAGGGATTACGGGTGGACTTTTTACTGCCGGGAATCCCCATCGTGTGTAAGGAGAATTACAGTGCATGTGGTTTTCGTTCAGTAAGGTTTATTTATTGCACATTAAATTGTTAAAAGCAAACAACATTTTTTGAATGACATTCAAATGTTTTCCCAAGAATTTTCATTCTAAATTCTATCCATCTAGCCATCTTTAGCGCCCTTTTACACTAATGAACCTATGGGGTCCATCTGTCAGTTTTTTCAGGAGGTCCCAATCAGACCATCCATAGCTCTCTATGGAGAGACGGATGTTAATGGACAGGTGTCCACTTTGCATTAGCGGGCACGGACCTGTCACTGCCTTCTCAGCAAGGATCAGCAGAGAGATCGACCTGCTAAGCGGACAGATGCGCTGGTGGACGCCACCAGTGTGAAAGGGTCCTTAGACCTATTGCTTCCAAAATACTGAACCCTTCCTCCCTTTTACAGGTGCCACAAATAAAATGACAATACAGAATACACCAGTGCACAAAGACTTCATACTGAACAGAACCAATATAAAGTAATGCATATTTTGTATCATTCTTTTAATTCAGTAAATGGCGTATAATCCTAATTTTACATGTTTTGCAGGGACCCCAGAGCCTCTCTATTGTAAAAAGCCAGTTTACATAACTTCATAGCTGAAATTGTAATTGACACACACAAGTGAAAGAATCAGAGCAGCGATTACATCCCCCTCACTACCAATCGGAGGTTTCAATGAGACATGGGAGTGTCTGAAAACAGAAAACCACTGTGCTGGGTTTCGATAAGCCAAAGTGCTCTGGAAATCCTTTGCCACACATTATTAAAAATGTATAACAAAGATTGTGTCATGTGTATATAAATCAGTTTTGAAAAAACGTATGACACAAAACTACCGGTACTTTTTTTTTTTTTCTTTTAAACCAAACACGTGTTCTATTGCTCCTCCAAAACTTCAAATTCCATTTTTTTTGCTACTGCTGACTTCTGGTTAGAGGTTGGCTATGACCATTCCCCATGGTCCCACTGTATAGGAATCTATGTAGGAACATAGCCACCTTTGCTTGCTTGCTGCAAAGATGGACTGGGAATTGCACCCCTTTTCACACTGGAGGCGTTTTGCTAAAAATAGCACCTGTAAAAGCGCCTGAAAAATGCCTCACCTGTAGTCCCAGTGTGAAAGCACAAGTGCGCTGGCAAGACGTTAAAAAAAAAAAAAAAAAAAAAAAAAAAGGCCTGCGAGCAGCATCTTCGGGGCGGGGGAGTAGTAATGTATACACTGCTCTTGCCCATTGAAATTAATAGGCACCGCTGTCGAAGAACCTGCAAAGTGCTTCAGCAGCGGCCGCTATTAGCGTTTAAAAGCGCCCCGCTAACACCCAAAAAACGTTGCTAAAACTAGTGGCGCTTTACCACTTACGCAGTTGCAATGTGAAAGGGCTCCATAATCTCCAATTGCCCGGGGGCCCCATGAGTTGTCAGTCTGCTCTTGTTCCCTTAATTTTTTTTAAAAGGAACACACACACCTGCCCAGTAGATCCACCACTGTCTCACAGCGATCCACTAAAATAGCTGTTACAGCCTGTGTCCCATGCTGCCATCTTTGTTCCCCTCACTTGGTTGCCTCTTCTGGGTTCAGGGAGCCCATCCCTCAATGCCACACCAACTTCCATCCCCAACCATTCTATGAATGGGCTCACATAGCCTCCTATAATATGTGACAGATATCACAAGAGGCTTCGAGAGCAGGACAATCTGTCCTAGGTCAGAAAGGTGTTATGGGGGCAGGGCCCCTGCAAGAAAAATAAATAAACTAAAAACTAAAATAGCACTGCCAAAATAATAAGGAGTTCTGCTTTAAGCTTCACTTTGTCCAAGTAAAAGGCCCCCATCCTCAGCGTAGATTCCTGGGCAGCAGGACTCGCCATAATACTGACAGCAGTGTATGTGCAGTTTGCGTTCGCCACTCTTTTCTCATGAAGAGTGAAGAAGCGTCCTGCTCAAAGGAAGAATTTCCAACAGCTTGATGTTCTTTCCTTCCAGTTCCTCAGATGAAGCCTGATAATCGCATAGTTGGCTTTCACCGTGTAACTGGACAGCCTTAGGCCTCGTACACACGATCAAATCTGTCTGCTGGAAACGGTCGGCCCGACCGTCCCAGCAAACAGATTCGACCGTGTGTACGGGCGAGCCGACAGATTTGGCCACCCGACAGATTGGAAAGCATGCTTACCAATCTGTCGGCTGGGAACCCGTCCGCCCGACATGTCTGCTGGTTAGTACGCTAACCAGCAGACATGTCTTCTCGCACACGCGCCGAATGGTTTCGACGCATGCGCGGAAGTGTTTTACTTCCTGGTGCGGTGACGTGGCGGCGTCAACGTCACCGACACGTCAGCGCACTGTCTGCTGGCGGGGATTTTGGTTTGCTCGTGTGTACACGCGAGCAAACCAAAATCCAAGCAGACAGATTTGTTGAAATCGGTCGGTCCGACCGATTTGAACAAATGGATTGCCTCGTGTGTACGAGGCCTTAGACCATCATTAATGAACCAACATTCCAAATGGTAACAGTGTAGTTAATAAAAGATATCCATCACCATAAGGCACTTATCCACGACAATAAGACCCTTGCCCTTCTGCAGTTCATATGAAGCATTCTTAAAGTATCTAAAGCCAAACATTTTATACCTTAACAACTTGAAGACTTGGCACTCTTTGTTAACCTGTTTAAATCAGTATTTTTTGCTAGAAAATACATTTATTGGCGTACAACGCTCACTTTTTACCCTGAAAATGGAGGGTAAACTGTGCCTGCGAGTTATACGCAGGGGGCTGTGGAATTTTTTGTTTTACTGGCTACTATCCACAGCTCAACCAGATTCGGAGTGCTCCCGTTTAGTAAATACCTCAGAGCCCTTTCAGAAGTGATACTTTTTTTGTGCCCACGTTTTAACCTCACATAAACTCGATTATAAACAAACATTATTCAAATTGCTGTGTTACTTATTTCATTGAAACTGACTGAAATAATTGGAGTTCCAAGGTTCTACATTAAAATATGCATAATGAACAAGAGCAGGCACCCAACAGTTTAATTAGCTGCCATGTCTGCGGCTTCCAGATCATTTCTGATGGAAACTGATGCAAGATCTGAATTAACATTAACCTAAAAACATTTAAATCAATGTCAGCATCAAAACAGAACATCATTTCATATAGTGAAAACTGTCGTAAACCACGGCACGTAAAAATAAAATGGGGCATAATGTGCTAGCATGCATCGCATGCTAGCACATTATGAAATAATTATCTTGGAACAAAGCCCTCCAGCGCCCAACACGTATGTGGGCTCTTGCACATATTAGTGGCTCGGAAGCTGATGTTTAGGAGAGCATGCTCAATGCCTACTCCAAGCACAAAGACCGAGCTGTCAGAGAGCGCTCGGTTCGGACTAAAGATCGATAGCTGGCAGGAACGGCTTCTGACCATGTGACTATTGTGATAGTGGTTATGATCGCCGATCCTTTATGGCCACTAAGAACGGTTTAGGCCTCGTGCACACTGGACATTTTTTCAGCTGCTCCTAGGGACGTGGTAGTTTTTTCTATCTGACCTCTAAGCGCCCCTGCGTGTTGGCGTATCTGTCCATGCACACATAGGCTTATAGAGGAGTTTAGTGGTAGAAGAGTTTAGAGGCAAGAAGGAAAAAAAATAAAAAACACTGCCAGTGGTCCCAGAAACAGCAGAGATTGGGCAGAAAAATTTCTTGATGCTTATAAAACGCATCTCAGGCTGCATTCACATCCGTGTGTAGCGATTTACTGGCATTTTTATTTGAGAGTTTTTTCTTTTTTTTTTTTTGCGCGGTTTTAGAAGGAGTATTACAAGCATTTTACAGCTTTTGGCAATTTTGATTAGCCAATAGAAAGTAGTAGTGAAAGGAGAAGGAGGGGAAATTAGTGGTGCAGAGCTGCTGTTTGAGCAGAAAATTAGCAATAAAACGCTTGTAAAATGCTTAACCACTTCCTGCCCGTGCTATAGCTGAATGACAGCTACAGCTTGCGCTTCCAGTGTAAGGCCGCGTACACACAACCAGATCTGTCTGCTGGAAACGGTCTGCTAGACCGTCCCAGCAGACAGATTTGATCGTGTGTACGGGCGAGCAGACGGATTTGGCCAGCCGACAGATTTGAAAGCATGCTTACCAATCTGTCGGCTGGGAACCCGTCCGCCCGACATGACTGCTGGTTAGTACGCTAACCAGCAGACATGTCTTCTCGCACACGCGCCGAATGATTTCGACGCATGCGCGGAAGTGTTTTACTTCCTGGTGCGGTGACGTGGCGGCGTCAACGTCACCGCCGCGTCACCGACACGTCAGCACGCTGTCTGCTGGCGGGGATTTTGGTTTGCTCGTGTGTACACGCGAGCAAACCAAAATCCTATCAGGCAGATTTGTTCAAATCGGTCGGTCCGACCGATTTGAACAAATAGATTGCCTCGTGTGTACGAGGCCTAAGGATGGTGTCAACAGACCAGTGTTTTTCAACTCCAATCCTCAAGGCACACCAACAGGTCAACTTTTCAGGATTTCCCTCAGATGAAATGGCTGTGGTGATTACCAAGGCAGTGAAACTGATCAAATCACCTGTGCAAAATAATGGTGAGCCTGAAAACATGACCTGTTGGTGTGCCTTGAGGACTGGAGTTGAAAAACACTGCAATAGACATCCATCCGTGATGGCGCTCTGTGACTGCCGAGCCCTTCCAACTCAGCTGATCGCAGAGTAGGGTAAAGGGACAATCACCGGGGGTCCTTTACCACTTGATCAGCTGTCAGCCAAAACAAGAAAGCTGATCACAGAAGTAAACAAGTCGGTGATCTGCCGATCTGGTTCCGGCTAACGAGCTGGTTCCATTAACCCCCCTGGCGGTATTCAAGAGTCGGACTCGGGGTTAGATTTTCATGCTGCGATCGGTAACCCTGAGTCAGACTCGGGCTCGCCTCGCTGAATCCACAGGCAGGGTTTACTTACCTTGTTCCTGGATCCAGCGATGCATCCACGCTGTGTGAGCGAGCGGGTGCTCGCTCGATTCACACAGTGTCCCTGTGTGCCGCCGAGCTCCGTTCCCTGTGACGTTACGACGCACGGGGGCGGAGAACGGCGCCATATTCAAAAAAGTAAACAAACACATTACATACAGTATACTGTAATCTTATAGATTACAGTACTGTATGTAAAAAATACACACACCCCTTGTCCCTAGTGGTCTGCCCAGTGTCTTGCATGTCCTTTTATATAATAAAAACTGTTCTTTCTCCCTGAAAACTGTAGATTGCCCATAGCAACCAAAAGTGTCCCTTTATGTCAAAAGTGGTTTTAGATCAGCTAAAAAACAACAGCGATAATAAATTATAATCACTTGCAGAATTTAGCGATAGCGATTTGTGGGGAAATTCGTAAAAAAAAAAAATGACAGCGACAATTCTGCAACTGAGCAAATTTCAGTGATTTTGATTTGATTACATTATTGAATAATTTTTATTATAATTATATTATTATTTGTTATAATTATTTATTATATTATATATATTTTTTTTTTTTTTAAATGTCATACCCGAGATGCCTACTAGACTCTTGTTTGGTCAGATTTAAGTGAGTTATTCATAAAAATTACAAGCCTACAGTATAAAACGCCAAATTTCCTGGCAAATAATGGTACCGCTTTCAGCACCTAAAATCAGAAAGAATCATACCGCCAGGGAGGTTAAGGACTGCGCCGGCGCAATCTGATCTAACGATCTGGTTACGGCTAACAAGCTGGTTCTGCGCAGGCGCAATCCTTACCGACGGAAATCTCTAAAACTCGGCCAGCATCCAGGGCGACATGGAATTAGAGGAAAGTGGCCAGTCGGCTTCGCTCGGACGGACCGTTCCGCTCGCTCAGCCTCCTGGCTCTTTTTTTTTTTTAACATCCTCCAATCCACGGGGATGTTAAATAATGAGCCTGGATGCCGGCCGAGGTTCGGAGATTTCCGTCGGCATGGATTGCACAGTCCTTAAAGGAACCAGCTCGTTAGGGTAATAATGACAAGTCACCGGTTATCAGCTTTTTTTCCCCTCACAATCAGCATAAGAAGAGAAGCAGAAAGCCGGTAACTGGCTCCTGTTACAGAGACATCGGTCTCTGCCTCAGTGCCTGCCTATTAGTGTCCACCAGTGTCACCTATCAGTGCTGCCAATCAGTGCCATCTATCAGTGTCCTTCAGTGCTGCCAATCAGTGTTACCTGTCAGTTCCGCATATCAGCGCCACTTCTCAATGCCCATCAGCACCACCTTTTAGTGTATCCTTTATCAGTGCCCACCAGTGAAGCCTCATCAGCTCACATCAGTGAAGGAGAATAATTACCTGTTTGCTGTCTTCTGTCTGTAACTCCACACAGTAATGCAAGGCTTTCTCCCTGGTGAGTAGTTACGTGCTCGCCCCGTCCCTTGGACTACAGGGGAGTCAGGACGCTCTCTATGTTGCAGATAGAGAAAGGAGCTGTGTGTTAGTGGGCGTCCTGACTCTCCTGTAGTCCAAGGGAGGGGGCGAACACGACACTCCACACCAGGGAGAAAGCCTTGAAATACTGTGTGGAGTTACAGACAGAAGAACAGGAAGTGAGGATTTCTCAGAAGAAATAAGGACATTTAAAAGCAAAATCAAAGGATGAGGTAAGTGAAGGAGGACTGCACTAAGGTAAAGGAAGCTAGTGAAGGAGAAGAATTACCCGTTTGCTAAATTTATAACAAACTACAAAAAAAAAAAAAAAAACAGTACTGATTAAATACTACCAAAATAAGGTTATTTTTGTGTGAAAAAAATGATACAAATTTCATATGGGTACAGTGTTGCATCACTGCACAATTGTCATTCAAATTGAGACAGCGCTGAAAGCTGAAAATTGGCCTGGGCAGGAAAAAGGTTTAAGTGCCCAGTAGGCAAGTTGTAAGTCTATGGGGCAAAAAACACTTGCAATCTGCAAAAAGAAGCTCATGTACTTTTTTGAGCGACAGGCGTTTTGTTTCAGGCGACAGAACGCTCATATGTGAACAGGAGTCATTGAAATGAATGGGATTTGGCTTGTTGCGCGTTTTAGAGCTGCAAGCTTCAAGCAAAAAAAATCACTCAGATGTGAAAATCACATTAACACTAGGCACGCTTAGCACTTAATTAATTTTAATGGCCAGAATAAATTATTATTATTTTGGCCAATGAAATGAACAACGCCCAAGCGCTTGATGCCTGTAAATGTGCTGAAACATGTTACACACTAGCGTGCCAAAACACTGCTGCCAGGAGGAAAGGCTTCTGGAAGAGTAAGCAAAGCTTCCTGTAGCCTTAAAGTGGTTGTAAACCCAAAAAATATTTTTTTTTGTTTTAATGTCACAATGTAGAGTATAAGATTTCCTATCATCTGTGCCCAGTCTTGCCACACAGAGTTAATCCAGCGCTGAGTAATCCTCTTTTAAAGTTCAGTGCAAATTAACCGGACTTCAGATAAAAACCTGCCAAATTAGGTTAAGTCCGTTTCTCTGTTTTTGCTTTCAGTAACAGGTTATTTACAAATATAGCTTGGACATGTTTATTATAACAAGAGGTGATCCAAAGTTCATTGTATATTACCAGGATGTGTTATGATGTTATACCACCTGTATGTAAACAAAACATAACATATAATAAACATGTCCTAGCTATATTTGTAAATAACCTCTCACTCAAAGCAAGAAGAGAAAAAAAACTGACTTTTGATTTAGGCAGGGTTTTATCTGGAAGGCTGTTCATTTTCACTGAACATAAAAGAGGATTTCTCAGATCTGGATTAACTCTGTGTGGCAAGACTGGGCACAGATGATAGGAAATCTTATACTCTACATTGTGACATCAAAAAAATTAAAAAAAATTTGGGGTTTACATCCACTTTAAAGGATAAAAAATAAAGAATTTTTAGTAAATTCACTTTTTTTTGCAGAAAATAATAAAAAATCCTTTTTATTTTTGTTTTAGGAGCCTGGAAAGCATCGTGCCAGCAATGACCAAATCGCTGGTGCCATGCAGGTCTCCTGCAGATTCAATGTGAGCCATCAACCCGTACTTCATATGGACAGACAGTTACACACTGACAGGAAGAAACACTGAACTACCTAAAGTGCCATTGTAATTCTAGAGAACTACAAGCCAATATGCTCAATGGCTTCTTTTAGTTTCCCATTAAAGAGGAAGTGAACCCTCGTTCATTTTTTTTTATTAAACCCTGCAAGAGAAAGTCATAATGAGCTAGTATGCATAGCATACTAGCTCATTATGATCGACTTACCTAAGATCAAACCCCCCAAGTTCTCCTCAGTGCCCTCCGCCGCCATGTCTTTGACGATCTTCTTCCTGTTGTCGCCGCTCCGGCGCTGTGATTGGCCAGAGCGGCGATGACGTCATTTCCGCACATGCTCGAAAATTCGTCATTAACCCTGAATTTTCCAATTTAGGAAAACGGCACACTCACTCAGTGTGCCTGCGCCGTTGTCTACGGCGCGCATGCCCCATAGACAGCGGTGCCTGTTTCTGTGAAAATATCTCCTTGGTTAAGGAAATATTTCCTGCGCCTACAGGTAAGCCTTAATCTAGGTTTACCTGTAGGTGCAAGTTGTGTGGTTGGGTTTACAACCACTTTAACAGAACTCTGAATCAATGATGTGGACAGTTAGGCCCCTTTCACATTGAGGCGTGGAGCCGCGGTGACGGTATAGCCACAATATTTGTAGCGCCGCTATACCGTCGTGTTTATTCAGGCGCTAGCGGTGAGGTTTTAACCCCCACTAGCGGTCGAAAAAGGGTTAATACCGCCCGCGTTGCGGGCGGTATTACCGCGGTTTCCCATTGATTCCAATGGGAAGGCGCGCTATAGGAGCGGTGAACACACCGCTCCTATACCGCGGTAAAGATGCGGCTAGCAGGACTTTTGGAGCGTTCCTGCTAGCGCACCGCTTCAGTGTGAAAGCCACTACAGGGCATGATTTTTCATGCGGTATAGCAGCGCTATTTTTAGCGCTGTACCGCATGAAAAACGCCTCAATGTGAAAGGGGCCTTAGTGGAGGAGAAGATCCTGCTGGCTAGCTGTCACAAGGGGGGATTGGGGGGGGGGGGGGGGGGCAGTCCTACAGTCACGTTACACCCTGAATTTGGGTGCAACATGTAACAAAATGAACTTATCCTTTAGGCCTCATGCACAAAAATTTCCTTTACAACCCCTTTAATGACTGTAGAAAAAAAACGTCTACAGCCAAAAACAGCTGCTGAAAAAAACATCAAAAAACGTCCAGTGTGCACGAGGCCCTAGGCTGGGGTCACACTATTGCGAATTCAACGTGGGTTTCTCTGCATCCAATTTGCATGTCAGGAGATTGTGACCGGCTCTCCATGGAGTCAGTTCACACATTTCTAAAGCGGCTTCAGGTGTGAACAACATACGAGTCCTGTGTGGGGACCTCCCTGTCTTTCCCCAGCTCTCCCCCATGGGGGGGGGGGGGGGGGAAATCGGATAAACACAGATCGTATGCATCCGATCCGCCAGACAGAAGAAAAAAATAGGATTTTCTTCAGTCCGAAAAACCGGATCTTTGCGGAGGCGGACAATTACAGATGGTCATCCGCTGACATCCGCAATCACATAGGGACCCATGTCCCGTTTTCATCCGCAGAGGATGGATGAAAATGCGGACATACGGTCCACACATGTGAAAGGGGCCTAGAGGTGAAAAAACGTTTATCTTTACAACCCCTTTAACAGCTGTCAAAAGAAAATATCTGGGCAGTCTGACAAGTTTTTAATAGGAAACATTGTAACTAATGCTTCCTTCTTCGATCAAAGGGATAAACTTCTGTGTGTGTGTGTGAAGTCGCCTTTCACACTTCTATGACTTGTCCCACGATTTTGGACTGCAAAATCACATGACAAGTCATTCTCCATGATTTTCAATGACTTCCATTCATATCGGCACACTTTAAAGTAGTCAATGCACTACTTTGGTCCAACTTCCAATGCGAGTTGATGTTCATAGGCCTCAATGTTAAACCCTCAAGTAGCATGCAAATTGTACTTGAATAATATAGACACGATTTCTGTACGACTTTGTAAGCAAAGCAAGCACATTTTCCTAGCACACATTCACTTCCTGGTTATTCCCTCAGGAACAATGTGCTCCAAACAGCCCCCCAAAAAAAAGAGATGCCCTCGTCCTTTGCTTCTCCTTCTCTTCTTCCTCATGCACTGCTACTGCTGCAGCAGCAATGACAACTGCTGTAGCAATATATTGAGTAGCAAACATTTTCTGTCACAACACACCACAACAACCAGGAAGCAAACAGGAACTGGAAACAACTATGGCAGGAAAAGGAATTACCTCACACCATGTATGTTTTCATTGGTTAATGCCAAAGTTGTGGTAAAGTAGTAATGATCCAAAATGGTGGTAAAAATTGTGGCCGTGAAATCTCGACAAACTGGAAAACGACTTTGAAGTTGTACAAGTGTGGAAGGGCCCTATAGCTGTACAATAATAAGAGATTCTGCTGGAAATCAATAGCCAACTTGTTCCTTTTCAAGGAAACTAAAACTTTGCAGCGCGTACGGACATCGGTTGTCTAAACTGGGAAGCCAGCACCAAACCCCGGCAGCAAATGCCTCCTTCAAGGACAGTCAGATGTTTCTCTGCCCGTCTTATATAAACCACCACCTAAAAATTTGTGTAAAAATATATCCTAGCGGTAGCAAAAATAAACCTTCTCTATCAGAAGAGCGGCCGCATCTGGGACAGACCTCTGCACTACTCCGCGCCGACTATGAATAATCCAATTTCTGCAAAGGACATTAAGGATCGATGTTATTATCCAATTACTGATGGGTATCACAAACCAGACACAGGGCAACATAATTTAGCCGTAATTACACAGAGGACAGGCCGCCGCTGCAAGCTTTCAGGCGGAGCGTTTTTATACCCACAATCCATTCTACAAATATGAAGTCATGCTACAAGCTAATAAATCTGTTATTCATCAACACACAACATAAGAAATAATAGCTCACACACAATCACTGTTAACATTTTTTTTTACAATTTTCCAAGGGAAGGGGAAAAAAAGAAAGTCATAAAAAAAGGTCTTGATTTATAAGAGGTTTCATTTGTAATGAACAATATAGAGCGGCAGCTCAGCTGCGATATTGAAGAAATGGGAGGGTACAATGGGATGGAAATTGATTTACCTCATGAGAAGCAGTCTCAACATTCATTACTGAATGGGTAGGAAAAGTGGGCATGCTTTAGCACTGCCAACACAGAATCCACCCAATAACGGCTTAGTAACTCAGGATTCTGTGCCCCAGCCATGAAGATAGACATAGATCATTTCCTGCTTTCAGCTTCCCATTGTGCTGCCCCATATCATGTGTTGTCACTTTATAAATAGATAAAAGCAGGAATATTAACAATGGGCGGTGAAATGGGGTCATTTCATTCAATTAAACACAATGAAAAGCTCAACAAACAGGAAACATTGCAAGCAATGAAAAGAGAATTAGCACAAAAGGCTTAAGCGGGGCTTTTTAATGCAGATACTTCACGTGTGGCCACAGGCACGCTTCGGAACCCAGGCGGGGGCATGGAAAGCCAACCATTTGTCATTTGTCAATAGACGAGGCACACGGGAAGAGGTCCGAAATGCAGGAGGAGCGGGATCAATTAAAATACAAGGAATTTGCTTCCATTCAATCACAGTGGGAAGGTATTTCATGAGCCTGGTACAGTCACACAATGGTCTGAAGATAAGCAGGCTGCACAATGTATGACCCCTGGCCCTTTTCAGCTTTCAAACACCCAAATATTATTTGGAGCATTGAATAAAGACACCCATAGTTTAGTACTTTCAGGTTTAAAGGAAACCTATGCATTTTCAATTATTATAGCATTAGCTTCAAAGACAGGGCGAATTTTGAAAAAAATAAATGCACCGACAATGATAAAAGTAAAAGAACATGCGTTATTTTTTGTATAATGCCCAATGGTGGCACTGAAAGTGATGGATACACAGGGGAGGCAGGCTGGCAGCGGTGCAGAGGGGCCATAGTGCTGGGGAGGCATCAATCTAGCAGATATATTATATGCACAGGACAGCTTTGTTACTTTATGTATGCAGTATCTTCCCACTGTTTCTTTGCTGTACAGAATTATTGTTCATGTAGTTAAAGGATCACTAAAGGAATTTTTTTTTTTTTTAGCTAAATAGCTTCCTTTACCTTACTGCAGTTCTGGTTTCATGTCCTTATTGTTCATTTTTGCTTTGAAGTTGCTGTAATCCTGCTCTGTTCTCCACACTTCCTGCTTGTCTGTTTCCTTATAACCACAGTGCTGTGAGCTTTCTCACGGTGGTCTAAGCTGTCATTACTGTGTGTCTAAAACTTCCCAGAACCAATCAGATTCATTTTAAAAACAAAACACTGCACTGGATTAGTTTGTTTTTGTTCTGTGTGTCTATTTCTACTTCACAGAAACATGAAGCCAGTTCAAAAGTGAAACTAACCTGCAGGCACATTATATGATGGATTTTTATCTATTTTTATTCATTTTGAAAAGGAATCAGTTAACTTGTATGTCGCTATACCCTGTAAACAGTCATTTCAGCAAAAACATTTTTTTCCTTTAGTGACCCTTTAATGCGGAGCTCCACCCAAAAGGGGAAGCTCCGCTTGTCTGCCTCCTACCTACTTGATAACTGTTTACCTGCACTGTCTCCATTGTAGGGGCCCCAGAGCATTACCTTGCCCTGATGCTATTAAGACAGCCCTGCGCGAGGGCAGTGTGCAGGCCCACGAGGGCAGTGGGCCAATGCATGGTGGACATCCCAGCCTCAGGCCGGTATGGAGGTTATGGCAGCTACCATTATAGGCTGGAGGAAGTAAACAATGGACTAACAGTGCAGCAATATAATCACACTAATGCCGCATACACACGATTGGTTTTTCCGACGAAATGCCGCTCAAGCTTGGCTTGCATACACACGGTCACACAAAAGTTCTCTGAGCTTTCGTCCGTCAAGAACGCGGTAACGTACAACACTACGACAAGCCGAGAAAATTAAGTTCAATGCTTCAGAGCATGCGTCAAATTGTTTGAGCATGCGTCAGAATTTTGCGCGTTGGAGTTGCTACAGACGATTGGAAAAATTGGGAACCAGCTCTCAATCTTTTATTGGTGGAAAATCCAATATCAAAAGTCTGATGGAGCATGTACACGGCTGGAATTTCCATTCAAAGACTCACATCGGACTTTTACTGCCAGAATTTCTGATCGTAAGAACGGGACATTAGGCTACTTTCACAGGTGTTTTGCAGGCGATAAAGCGTTAAAAATAGCGCCTGCAAAACGCCCTGAAAGAGCCTCTCCTTTCATTTCAGCGTGTCAGTTTTCATCAGATCTCATCTGATCCGATCCGCCAGGATGGATGGCAAATGTATCACCATATGTCTGATTTTAGTGGATCAGATCTCAGACAGGTGTCAGCGGACACATCTCCGCTGAATACCCCCCTGCCCATAGGAGTCAATAGATGGCCTGCTCGAATCTGCCTGAAAAACAGAAAGGCAGATCCGAGCTTGTCGTGTGAAAGGGGCCTTACCGCCCAACTATGAAAACATATTGGACGGGGTTTGAATGTGTATATATTACTTAAACAAAACATTTGGCCTAACATTATCTTTCACAATCTAAAAAAAAAATGTAAATTAAAAAAAAAGGTATATTTTTTACCAAAAAAAGTGCCCTTGTAAGACCGCTGCGCATATACGGTGTGACAGAAAGTATTGCAACGACCGCCATTTTATTCTCTAGGGTGTTAGAATAAAAAAATATATAATGTTTGGGGGTTCTAATTAGAGGGAAGGAGATGGCAGTGAAAACACAGGGGAAGCTCCATTAGCATTGCTGGTTGTCATGCCAAAAGCCACCACAAGATGCCACCAGATCGCAGAAGGAAGCATAGGCCTGCAGAAGGCCGCAAAGCCGCAGTTTCAATTACCTGCAGCAATCGTGTGGTGGGGGCGCACAGAGACACAGGATGGGGTATCATGTGTCTCCGTGCATCCCTCCCGCGTGATCGCGTCAGGCCGCACCAGCCAGTAATTGAGGCCGCGGCTTTGCGGCCTTCTGCAGGCTTATACTTCCTTCCCCAGGTCGCTAATTCTAGTCGCAATTGCGACCTGGCACCCCGATTTCATCAAACCCTGCCCTAGAGAATAAAATGATGGTTATATATATTATCTCACACTGTATTTGCGCAGCGGTCTTTCAAATGCATTTTTTGGGGGAAAAAATTACTTTAATGAAAATAAAAAAAGAGGAAAAAAAGGGTCAAAAGTTAACCCAATTTTTTTTGGTATAATGGGAAAAGTTTTACGCTGCGAGAATCGTGATCTTTATTCCAAGATTAATAAATAATAAAAAAGCATAGCCCTGCGTTGTAGTAAAGACCTGCCAAGGGTCCTCAACCCCCCCCCCCCCACACACACACACACACACTCTATCCAAAGCTAAGAAAAGGGTTTTGGCTGGACGTATACTTTATATTTTCCACATAAAAGTATCAATGACATGGCTAGACACTGAAGTGGTGACAAGGGACCAAAAAAGGCGTTGAATAAACACACCACACTGAAGCACTCACATAAGGAGTGCAGGAACTTCCGATTTGTCTCCCCCCAAAGTATGTCATTGCACAACAATCCCTCATCACCTTTGTCACAATTTTATATTCCACATTGGTACGATTTGACATGTCAAATCGGCGGCAATTGCCAGCAATGGCACCGTCCTAATAGGTGCGCCGCTGAATTTGCGGCGCTGCCGCACTAATTTCAAAAAGTCGTTTCTGTACTACTTTTTGCGATTTCAGGCTGCGATTTACATTGACATCTGTGTAGAAACTTGCAGATGTCTCTGAAATTGAGGCAAAATCTGAGCTGATAAACAGGAGTGAAATTGCGCGAGTTCAGCTGAACTCGCACAGCTTCATTCCCGCAGAGCTCTCTGTGAACCTGGGCTTAATCCTGAACTTTGGGATACTAGTTAGACTGATACATAACGAAGTCTAGGGTTGTGCCGATACTTTTTTTCAAGTACTCCCCGATACCGAATACCGATACTTGTTTTTAATGTCATGTGACAGTATTTTTTTTTTTTGTGTGTTTTGTTTGTTTTTTATTATTATTTACATTTTATTTTTTAAATTATTTATTGCAATTTTTTTTTTCTTTTTTTAACTGCTTGCTGACCGCCACATGTACATTTACATCGGCAGAATGGCATATATCTGTGTACATCGGCAGAATGGCACCGGCAGGCACATCAACGTATATATACGTTGGTGCTTTGAGAGGGTTCGGGGGTCCGATCGGGACCCCCCCCCCCCGGTACATACGGCGGTCCGGTTACCTGGCCGAGCGATCCGTGCAGAGGGGGTGGCGGTTCGTTTTTGTCTGCCCCCTCCGGATCGCTCTCAGCCAATGCGCGCGCTCCCCCTGCAGTGCACTTCCTCCTCCTGTGTAAACACAGAAAGGAAGAAGTGATGTGATCGCTCCCTCTCCCTCTGACACACAGACACATAGGCACATTTAACCCCCCTGATCAAAAATGTTGCTCTATTTTTGTATATAGCGCAAAAAATAAAAATAAATCGCCGAGGCGATCAAATACCACCAAAAGAAAGCTCTATTTGTGGGAAGAAAAGGATGTGAATTTTGTTTGGGAGCCACGTCGCACAACCGCACAATTGTCAGTTAAAGCGACGCAGTGACGAATCGCAAAAAGGGGCCAGGTCATTTACCTGCATTTTGGTCCGGGTCTTAAGTGGTTAATCAGCCCTGTTGGGGGGCTTTGGTGAGATATTGTGGGTCTTAACAGACCCCTGACATCTCCCCTTTAAGACAGAGAAAGGGACTAAAGACACAGATTCCCCAGTTCCCTTCTCTGCAGCCTCAGCTGAAATGAATGGAGAGAAGCTCCTATCCATTCATAAACTGAAGCATCGTAATCACAGGTTACGATGCTCAGTTATATGAATGGACAGAGTCTGTGATCACGGACTCTGTCCATTCGGAAAAGGTAGGAGCCGCTCTCCTTCCTGAAAAATTGAGGGGGGGAGAGCGGCACGGAGGGGGGGAGAAGACGGCTCGAAAGGAGAGCACAGCACGGAGGGGGACAGAAGACGGCATGGGGGGGAGAACAGCACGGAGTTGGACAGAAGACGGCACGGGGGGAGAGAAGATGGCACAGGGGGAGCACAGCACGGAGTTGGACAGAAGATGGCACAGGGGAGCACAGCACGGATTTGGACAGAAGACAACGCGGGGGGGGGGGGGGTCAAGGGGGAGCCCAGCACGGAGTTGAACAGAAGACGGCACAGAGGGGAGGGAGAGAAGACGGCACAGAGGGGAGACAGAGAAGACGGCACAGAGGGGAGACAGAGAAGACGGCACAGAGGGGAGACAGAGAAGACGGCACAGAGGGGAGACAGAGAAGACGGCACAGAGGGGAGACAGAGAAGACGGCACAGAGGGGAGACAGAGAAGACGGCACAGAGGGGAGACAGAGAAGACGGCACAGAGGGGAGACAGAGAAGACGGCACAGAGGGGAGACAGAGAAGACGGCGCAGAGGGGAGACAGAGAAGACGGCACAGAGGGGAGACAGAAGACAGCGGGGGGGGAGCACAGCACGGAGGGGGACGAGAAGACGGCACGGGGGACAAAAAGACGGCACTGATAAGACTTGTAACTCCCCCCACCACCCGATACCTGACTGCCCAAGTATCAGGTGAAGCATGGGAGCATTCCACCCCCCCCCCCCCCCCAAGGACAAGTACTCGGGAAATGCTCGGTATCGGTACTTTCCTAATAACGTCCATTAAACACACACTGGCCACTTTATTAGGTACACCTGTTCAATTGCTTGGTAACACAACTTGCTAACCAACCAATCACATGGCAGGAATTCAATGCATTTAGGCATCTAGACGTGGTGAATTCTTGCTGAAGTTCAAACTGAGCATCAGAATGGGGAAGAAAGACCCCAGGGTCACACTGGGCTGTGGGAATGAAGCCGTGCGAGTTCGAGTTCAGCTGAATGCGCACAATTTCACTCCCGGTGGTCAGTCCTGATTTCGGCTGCGATTTCAGAGACATCTGTGCAGTTTCTGTAAATCGCGGGCCAAAATTGCAAGTAGTACAGAAACCATTTTTTAAAAACAATGCAGCACTGCAGATGCGGCTTCGCACCGATTAGGACAGTGCCATTGCCGGCAATTGTCGCCGATTAGACGTGTCAAATCACATGTCAAAACGCACCAGTATGAACCAGGGCTGATTGGGGCATAACTGTCGTGTCAGATGGGCTTGTCTGAGTATTTCAAAAACTGCTGATCTACTGGAAATTTTCATGGACAACCATCTCTAGGGTTTACAGAGAATGGTCCAAAAAAGAGAAAATATCCAGTGAGCGGCAGTTGGGTGAATAAAAATGCCTGGCTGATGTCAGAGACAGACTCGTTTCAGATGATAGAAAGACAACAGTACGGGCCCTTTCACACGGGCGGACCATTCAGGTCCACCTGCCAGTTTTTTAGGCGGACCTGAACAGGCGCTCCGTGCTCCTCTATGGAGCCAGAGATGTCAGCGGTGACATGTCTGCTGACATCTGACCCGTTCCAATCCGCCAAAGTGTGATAGAGGAAAACCCTACTTTTCCATCCGTCTTGCGGGTCAGATCGGATAACAACGGACTATACGGCCTGTCGTCATCCGATCCCCCATAGGGGAGAGTGGCGCTCTGACATGTCGGTCCCTGCACAGTGTGCAGAGACCGACCAGTCATCTGCCTGCTCAGCGGGGATCGACGGAGTGATCCCCACTAAGCAAAGCGGAGCCCACACAAGGACAGCCCCGTGTGAAAGGGCCCTAACTTACTTGTTACAACTAGGGTATACAGAATACCATCTCTGAACGTACAATATATTAAACCTTGAAGCAGATGGGCTACAGCAGTAAAAGACCACACCAGGTTCTACTCCTGTCAGCTAAGAACAGGAAACCGAGGCTACAATTCACACAAGCTCACCAAATTGGACAATATAAGATTGGAAAAGTAGAAGTTCAGACAAACTAACCAACCTTAAACCTACTGGCAGCCACATTCCAAGATTAATCTATTTAGCCTGTAAAGAAGAAATCGCTAAACGTCCCTGTTCTGCAGCCATTCCACTCCCATGCTGAGCTGTCAGCGGTGGCTTCAGTGTGTGCAAAAGAGGCAGCCGACAACGGAAGCCCCATAGTAAGACTATGGGTGATGTCACTTCCCACACACTGTCGGCTGTCTCCTGCACACAGCATTCCGTCCCTGGAGACCAGACTGCCTTCAGAAAAGGTATGTACAGTGGAACCTCGGATTGCGAGTAACGAGTGTTTCGCAATACGAGCACTGTATTTAAAAAAAATCCTAACTCGGTATGCGGGTGTTGTCTCAAAAAACGAGCAGGAGGGGTGCCAGAGCCGAGCCATGTAGGCGCAGGCGCACTGACCGTGCAGTTTTTGTGCATTATTGTGGATAATGCTTATTTCTGCGCATTCGCGCGGGACTGGCACGTCATTCCCACTCCGGCCAATCACAGCGCCGGAGCAGCGATAACAGGAAGAAGTGACGAGGGTACACGGCGGCGGACAGGACTGAGGAGGACTTTGGGGGCTTTGATCGCAGGTAAGTGACACATAATGAGCTAGTATGCATACTAGCTCATTATGCCTTTCTCCTGCAGGTTTTTTTTTTTTTTAAGTGAAGGGTTTACTTCCTCTTTAAAGCCAAGTGACTATTCTGATAAAGGTTTTAAAAAAATTATTCACATTGAGATTTATTAGTAACTGTATGCCAGAAGCATAAGCGCAATGATGGGCAATATTTAAAAGGCCGGTGGCTGTATTTTTTCGCTTCTACCTTAAAAGCGAAGGTCCAGCTGTAATAACATGTTTGTAAGTCAGCAGCTACAAACACTGTAGCTGCTGATATTTAATAAGCACACTTACTTGTCCAGGGTGCCCGTGATGTCGGCCACCCGAGGCCGACCCGTAGATCGGATTGGGTCCCAGCGCCGCCATTCGAAGTAACGGAAACAGGCAGTTGAGCCTTGCGGCTTCACTGCCCGTTTCCTACTGTGCATGCATGAGTCGCACATCGCTTTGTGAATCGCAGGCTGTCTTCTGGGGGACACACATGTCCCAGAAGACAACATGCCCAAATGTCCTTGCGTTGTCTTCTGGGAGGAGCGGAATAGGAAGTGGCAGATTAGGACGATCTGCCTAGCAACAGCCATTTCTGGCAAGTATATAAAAAAATATAAAAAACATTTTGGAGCATTTTTGGCTATTTTTTTTTTTTTTTTTTAGGGTGGACCTCCGCTTTAACTTTCTAAAAGAGAGGAACTATTTTTCTGTGGCTAAAACATTCCAACCATTTCCACTGGCACTGTGTACAATGCGGGCTTCTACCAGCGATGCAATAGATCCTTCAAATAACCGGTACTAAATGCGAGTTAGTCATTTTACTGTCCAGCCTCACATTAATAAATAATTGTTCCTCTCATAAAATTGTTTGATACTGAAAACCGGAATGACAACTAAAGTCAGTGCAAGGAGAAAAAGAATGAGGGAGGGGAGGGGGGGGGGCATCATACTGTAGATGTAGCTGTGATGGAAAAGCCGGGGGGGGGGGGTTGGCGGATCGGTAATCACATTGTCACACTCGTGTGCTTATTACATTCAGACAAGTTTTATCACAAGAGATTCTTCACTAGCAGGTCAATATTTGCTGCATCAGCCCAAAAAAAAAATTAAATATTTACGGTCTCTTTAACCGTAAATATCCTAAAAGCCGCACAGAGAATCAGCTGACCGATTGGCTAATCTCATAAGGCAAAGAAATCAGTGACCCAGAGAAGCCAGATTACAACCAACAGTCAGCTGTTGTCAGGGCAATGAAAGATGATTTCTGATTGGACTGCAGATAAACCCAACAAGAATGTAATATAGTGTGAATTACTAATCATTAGATGTGGTGGCTGCAGTAGTTGTTTTTCTTAGGATTTTTTTCACTTGGTGATCCGGTCAGTAAACACACTTCATTAGGCCCCTTTCACATGATCGGCCCACTCTGATCGGCCTGCCCGTTTTTCAGGAGGATCCGAGCGGGCCACCCATTGACTTCTATGGGCAGGCAGATGTCAGTGGTGATGTGTCCGCTGACACCCGTCTGCCATCAGATCTGCTCAAAACAGACGGATGGCGATACGTTCTCCAGATGAAAACTCTGGATGAAAACAAACAGGCCATTTTCATCCGATCTTCCCATAGAGAAGAGCGGGGGTCTGACAGGCCTGTCCTTGCACAGCGAGCAGAGATGGACCTGTCAGCACCTGCTCAGTAGACACCAATGGAGTGATCCCCCGCTGAGCTAGCGGAGTCCAACCAACAGATCTGCTCTGTGTGAACTCGGCCTAAAACTGGCCATACATTATACAATTTTCTTGTTCAATTCCCTTTAGGCCCCTTTCACACGTGCGGACCTTATGTCCGCTTTTTCATCCATCCTTTGTGGATGAAAAAGGGACATACATTGGTCCCAATGAGATTGCAGGCGTCAGGGGATAAACATCCACCGACACCCGTAATCGTCCACCTCCGCAAACATCCGATTTTGCAGACGGAAAAAAAAACTATTTTTCTTCAGTCTGCAGAGCGGATCGGATGAACACAGACATACGGTCCGTGCTCATCCGATCCCCCCATAGGGGAGAGCGGAGAAAAGACAGGGCGGTCCCTGCACAGTGTGCGGAGACTGCCCTGTCATCCGCCGGCTCAGCGGGCATTTACGGAGCAATCCCCGCTGAGCTTACGGAGGCGGATCATTACTGATCGGCCTGGTGTGAAAGGGGCCTTAGAATTACCTTCAACTATATAGAGAAAGGGCCTGCCTGATTGCATACAAATCGTAAGTGTCTAGAATTGAGCTAGCATTGCAAGTCTGGGGAGAGAGGAATCTTACGCTGGGTACGCACATACATTTATTTTTTACTCAGCCAAGAGGGAGGTGGATGTAGGAATCCCCGTTACATGCCGTGGCAGGACACTGTATTCCAACAGGTTGCATCCCCTGGCAGGACACTGTACGCCCAACAGGTTGCATCCCCTGGCAGGACACTGTACGCCCAACAGGTTGCATCCCCTGGCAGGACACTGTACGCCCAACAGGTTGCATCCCCTGGCAGGACACTGTACGCCCAACAGGTTGCATCCCCTGGCAGGACACTGTACGCCCAACAGGTTGCATCCCCTGGCAGGACACTGTACGCCCAACAGGTTGCATGCCCTGGCAGGACACTGTACGCCCAACAGGTTGCATGCCCTGGCAGGACACTGTACGCCCAACAGGTTGCGTGCCCTGGCAGGACACTGTACCCCCAACAGGTTGCGTGCCCTGGCAGGACACTGTACGCCCAACAGGTTGCGTGCCCTGGCAGGACACTGTACGCCCAACAGGTTACGTGCCCTGGCAGGACACTGTACGCCCAACAGGTTACGTGCCCTGGCAGGACACTGTACGCCCAACAGGTTACGTGCCCTGGCAGGACACTGTACGCCCAACAGGTTACGTGCCCTGGCAGGACACTGTACGCCCAACAGGTTACGTGCCCTGGCAGGACACTGTACGCCCAACAGGTTACGTGCCCTGGCAGGACACTGTACGCCCAACAGGTTACGTGCCCTGGCAGGACACTGTACGCCCAACAGGTTACGTGCCCTGGCAGGACACTGTACGCCCAACAGGTTACGTGCCCTGGCAGGACACTGTACGCCCAACAGGTTACGTGCCCTGGCAGGACACTGTACGCCCAACAGGTTACGTGCCCTGGCAGGACACTGTACGCCCAACAGGTTACGTGCCCTGGCAGGACACTGTACGCCCAACAGGTTACATCCCCTGGCAGGACACTGTACGCCCAACAGGTTACATCCCCTGGCAGGACACTGTATTCCAACAGGTTACATCCCCTGGCAGGACACTGTATTCCAACAGGTTACATCCCCTGGCAGGACACTGTATTCCAACAGGTTACATCCCCTGGCAGGACACTGTATTCCAACAGGTTACATCCCCTGGCAGGACACTGTATTCCAACAGGTTACATCCCCTGGCAGGACACTGTATTCCAACAGGTTACATCCCCTGGCAGGACACTGTTTTCCAACAGGTTACATCCCCTGGCAGGACACTGTATTCCAACAGGTTACATCCCCTGGCAGGACACTGTATTCCAACAGCAGGGACTGTGCTCTGTCATAATACACTGACCAGTCCTTATACATAGACAGCTGTGTGCCTTTCCAAATCATGTCCAATCAACTGAATTTATCACAGGTGGACTCCAATCAAGTTGTAGAAACATCCCAAGGATGATCAGTGAAAATAGGAGGCACCTGAGCTCAGTTTTGAATGTCATGGCAAAGACTGCGAATATTTATGTACATGTGATTTTTTTGCTTTTTTTAAAATAAATTTGCAAAGATTTCAAGCACACTTCTTTTGCATAATTATGGGGAATTGTTTGTAAAATTTGGAGGGAAATAAATAAGTTTAATCCATTTTGGTATAAGGCTGTAAAATAAAATGTGGAAAAATTAAAGCGCTGTGAATACTTTCTGGATTCACTGTATTACTGCCGATGAATATATCCGCTAGCAATCATCACGGTGTTCTCCCAACAAGAACGACTCCCCCTGCTGGGAGAACAATACCTCTGCAGGAGGGTTTCCCCACTCACACTGTGTTAATGGGGGAATTAAGTGATTTTTATTTCCTTCCACCCATGGCAGACGGTAGAGATGCACAATTAATTGTTAAAAAATCGTGGTCTCGATTCAACCCCCCTGACAATCTCCAATGCAGAGTTTGACGATTCTTTCATATAAGAAGTGGAGAAACCTTATCTGCTCACACAGCTGTCAAAAGAAAATATCTGGCAGTCTGCCAAGTTCTTAACAGGAAACATTGTAACTAACGCTTTCTTCTTAGATCAAAGGGATAAACTTCTGTGTGTAAAGAAAATATCTGGGCAGTCTGCCAAGTTTGAAATAAGATGAAACATTGTAACTAAACTTCTGTGTGTAAATTTAGGAAGTTTAACCACTTAGGCTCCTTACACACGGAGCGGTCCGTTTTTCGGTCCGCTCCGTGTGTCCGTCAGCTCAGCGGACACACGGAGCGGACCGAAAAACGTGCAGGGACCGCCCCGTCTCTCCTCCGCTCTCCCCTATGGGGAGTCGGATGGAAACGGACCGTCTGTCCGTTTGCATCCGATCCGTTTAGCCAGACGGAAGAAAAATAGGACATTCTTCCGTCCGCAAAAACGGATGCGGATCGAGCGGACGTTAGCGGATGTATCATCCGCTAACGGATCCGCTCCCATAGGGACACATTACAAGTCCGTAAACGGACTTGTAATTAGCGGACCGTTCGTCCGCTCATGTGAAAGGGGCCTTAGGCTCCATTCACACCTAGGCGTTTTAATGCCTGAAGCGTGACGCTACAATACGCCGGAGGGTCAAATTTACATTATTCTCTATGGAGACTGTTCACATCTCCTAACGCAGAACGCTGAACTTCAAACAAGTCCCGGACCCTTTTTTGACGCACGTATCGGGCGGCTTTGGCTTCGCGTTCGGCTTTCGGCATAGCCGATAATGTACTGTAAAAAAAATGCGGTTAAAAACGACGCGTTTTGTAGCCGCAAATCGCGGGACAAAACGCCTATTTTTTGTCGCCGCAAATCGCGGTACTTACGCCGTAAATCGCCTACGCTAAGGTGTTAATGCAGCCTTAGTCTTCATGTACACAGGACGCTGTTAAACTTGCGTTAAGAGGCAGTTGGACACTTTTTTTTCAACACATTCAATGTTATCGGATGTGACCATGTACATTGTACACAGTCTCATTTATTGCCGTTTATATGCAGTTGCGTTTAACCTTGTTTTTCTGAAAGCAAAAAATTTGTTCAGACGCCAAAGATTTCCACGTTTCAGACGCAAAACGCGGCACCGGCGTTTAGCTGCGTTTTTTTTAAGCATTTTTAAAGGTGATCTATTTTTTTTTACATTAGAAATCTTAAAAATGATGGAACAAATGATGAAAAACCATTTAAAAAATATAACAAAAATAAAAATAAATAACTGCTTGCATTGCATTGTGGAAAATCCACAACTTGTGGCAGATGATGTGGCAAGTGGACAATCCACAGCTTGTGGCAGGTGACGTCGCAAGTGGACAATCCGCAACTTGCGGCAGGTGACGTCGCAAGTGGACAATCCGCAACTTGCGGCAGGTGACGTCGCAAGTGGACAATCCGCAACTTGCGGCAGGTGACGTGGCAAGTGGACAATCCGCAACTTGCGGCAGGTGACGTGGCAAGTGGACAATCCGCAACTTGCGGCAGGTGGACAATCCGCAACTTGCGGCAGGTGGACAATCCGCAACTTGCGGCAGGTGGACAATCCGCAACTTGCGGCAGGTGGACAATCCGCAACTTGCGGCAGGTGACGTGGCAAGTGGACAATCCACAACTGTATAATATGTATTATTATACAGGATTTATATAGCGCCACCAGTTTGCACAGCGCTTTACATCAGGAAAGACAGTACAGTCACAATAAAGGGGGGGATCAGTTTTGCCTTTCATTTCTATGTTAATGGATGAGTTGGCTTACAAGGTGAACGTTTACAATCGCTTTAAGCACCGGCTCTCCTTGTTATGTGATTGATCAAAGTCCAATGACAAGTCGCACCTTATTTCTGGCTATGGAACCGTTCATATGGGTGCGACTCCGACTTGCACGGATTTTTTTTTTTTAAAGGTTTTGCATTGTTTTTACCGATTTCATGCACGGCATGCATTGACATCTGGGAATGAAGTCGCACTGATGTCGGAAAACCGCACATGAAATCGCACTGTTTTGAATTTGCGCTGATTTAGCGCGATTTCAAAGCTGCATGCAATGTGAACTGGGACTAGGTGTCAAATGCAATGGTGACAGAAGTGTTACTCTAATCTTGTGCATCCGATATTCCCTCCTAGATGTGTTCAGGATTGTGCCTGTCAGAGCCAGAGACGCTTAGCTGGTGTACTGAGGTGTGGAGTGCTTGTCCTGTGCTCATCATCTGGCTCCAGTAGTCTGAGTCACTGGCTTGGAACTGATGACATTCTCATTTCTGGTACTGCATGCTTGTTCCTGGTTAATAACTGTGGGAGAATTGCAGCCAGTGGATGAGCATCACAGCCAGGAAACTGGCATCTTCAGAAGGGGGTCAGCCATAGCAATCAATACTTATTTTTCTTAGTATAGGCTTCCTTTGTGACATGGCAGGACATGGGCAGCCCTGGGTTCTTGGGAACCTGTATAGGGAGAATCATGGAGGCTGAGGCCCTGTACACACGACCAAGCTTCTTGTCAGAATCCAGTGAGAAGCTCGCTGGGAGACATATTCTGCCGAGGTTCTCGGTCGTGTGTACCCTTCCGACGAGCGTCCCGTCGGGAATCTCGTTGAGCCAAAAAAGAGAGCACGCTCTCTTTTTCCTCATTGTTCGATGAGGACTTTGGCTCGACGAGCTTTTTCGACTGCTCACCGGGAACCTCGTCGGGCGGAACGATGAGTTTAGCCCGACGAGGTTCTCGGACGTGTGTACGCGGCCTGACAATTTTGACCTGAAAATGCTGCCCGCTTGGCTGGAGTGGGTGTCCAGTGTGGAGTTGTGACTTTACGTGTTGCCTGCTTATTCCTGGTCATTGACTCTAAGTAGTAAAGCCAGAGACAGGTGATTGGCATTTCAAGAAGTCGGCCATGGCAGCCTACAGATTTTTTTATAAATGCTAATTGATCATATTGCTCTGTGTATGGCCAGCTAAGGCAGACCATCGATGAATCCATTTTCCTTCCGTCTACTAGAGCTGCACGATTCTGGCTAAAAGGAGAATCATGATTTTTTTTGCTTAGAGGATAGATCTCGATTCTCACGGCGTAACATCGTCTATCAAATTAAAACAGTTTATTTATTTTTCATTAAAGTGTATTGTTTCCCAAAAAATTGCATTTGAAAGACCGCTGGGCAAAAACAGCGTGACATAAAATTTTGCAGCAATTGCCATTTTATTCCATAGGGTCTCTGCTAAATATATTAATACACACACACACACACACACACACACACACATACACACACACATATATATATATATATATATATATATATATATATATATATATATATATATATATATATATATATATATATATATATGTGTATGTCTCCAAGTAATTTTCTAGCAAAAAATATTGGGCCAGATTCAGCATTAGTTACAACGGCGTATCTCGAGATACGCCACGTAACTTCTAAATTGTGCCGGCGTATCCATTTTCTGTATTCAAAAAAAAAACAACATACGCAGGGTATTCAGAAAACAACATACGCCGGGTATTCAGAAAACAACATACGCCGGGTATTCAGAAAACAACATACGCCGGGTATTCAGAAAACAACATACGCCGGGTATTCAGAAAACAACATACGCCGGGTTTGAGCTAAGATACGAGCGGCGTAATAGTATTACGCCGTCGTATCTTAACTGCATATTTACGCTGGCCGCTAGGGGCGTTCCTGCTGATTTACGCCTAGAATATGTAAATCAGCGAGATACGCCTATTCACGTACGTACGCCCGGCCGACGCAGTAAAATTACGCCGTTTACGTAAGGCGCTTTCCGGCGTAAAGATAAACCACCAAGGAGCTGTGGTGGCTCAACGTGATTGGCAATGGCGCTGCGCTGACAAGCCGTTCACCTCTGCAGCCAAGGGTTCGGATCCCGGTCTCGGCTAAATGTGAATTGAGTTTGGGGGTCTCAGCCCGGCTCCCGGTGGGTGTGCTATGTAAGGTACGCCTGTGCTTAGTACGCCCACCCCCTCCCCCCCCAAAAAAACACCACACTTGCACGCACACGAAATTGGTTTAAAAAACACACGCACTTTGGCCATGCGGTCTCCTAAAATAAAGAGAGGCGAAGGACCTACGGGGCTGGCTGGGTGGGCTAGGCCCCCTCACTCCCTCATAGGGGGAGTCCCTCTGCCCCATTGGGGTCCCGTTGGGCCCCAGTTGGGCTCCCAAGAGGAGCAGGTAGGGTGGGGTGAGTGGGAGGCCCCCCCCTCACACCCGCCATTGCCACCAGGGGCATGGAGAAGGATGGCGATTGCCTCCGGGGGGAGGGTCTGCCTACTCCCAACTCCTGCAGTCCGGCTCCTCTCTTTCGAGTTCACGCACAAAAATACACTTTAAAAAAAAAAAGATAAACCACCAAAAAGATGGTGCAGCCAATGTCAAGTATGGACGCCGGGACCGCGTCAAATTTTTCAGATTTGACGTCGTTTGCGTAACTCGTCCGTGAATGGGGCTTTACGTCAATTACGTTCACGTCGAAACCAATGCGTCTTAGCATCGTAATTTGGAGCATGCGCACTGAGATACGTCCACGGACGGCGCATGCACAGTTCAGTAAAGCGTCAAAAACGCGGGGTCACAACACATTTCCAAAAACACGCCCACCTCATCCACATTTTTTTTTTATAAATTTCTTTTTATTAAAGATTTTTACACCTCATCCACATTTGAATTACCCGGGCTTATGCCGGCCCATTTACGCTACGCCGCAACTTAGCTTGGTGAATAGAGCACTTGCCTCGCTAATTTACGGCGGCGTAGCGTAAACAAGATACGCTACGCCCGCACAAAGTTACGACATGCTACGTGTATCTAGCCCATTGATTTTAACTTAACAAACAAGTGTCATAAAAAGATTTGGACTAAGGCCCCATGTACACGGGACGCCGGTGCAAACTCTGCTGTGCAAATTATTTTAAAAGCTGAAACCAGCGTTTAGAAACGCCCGCTTTGCCGCATTTAGTGGCGTTTTACCGCGTTTGCTTCTACAAGTGTTTAGTTAAGAAACATCACAAGACCCTCCCTAAGCTCAAAAAAACAGTATTATTTAACCATTTCAACCATTTTGTGAGACCAGAGTGAGTAGCAGCTGAGAGAGCAGCAGTGTACTCGTATTTAGCGTGCCACATCACCTGCCACAAGTTGTGGATTGTCCACTGGCCACATCACCTGCCACAAGTTTATATATAAACACATACATGTACACCTTCCCCCCCCCCTTTTTTTTTTTTTTTAATAAGCGATCACATACCCTCTGTTCTCAGCTGCATACAGGCTGGGGGAGGAGAAGCAGTAGCACACTGAGCTTCCCAGTGAATGGCTGTGCAGGAGAGGCATCAGGACAAGCCTGATCATTGGAGGAGAGCAGGCCGAGTTCCCAGCATAGCTAGATAACTGACCACAGTGTGCTTTCCTGCTTAGTGTGGTCAGTTTTTAATACAAAACCAGAGGAACTGACAGATCACCAGAGATTTCGCACAAAGGAAGCAATACAAAGAGAACAGGATATTTCCTTACACATGGAGCAGCAAGAACATATTAGAAATATGAAATGTTAAGTTGAAATATTTTATAAGCTGGTAATACATGGATTGAAATTTGATCATTCAGCAGGGACCAGGAAAATTCCGATCCATGTATGACCACTCTGGTTGTATAGAAATTGATCTACTGATTGTCTTCTGTACGACCCCCCCCTGTCGGGTTTTCCCCGCAGCTCTGATCAGTACTCGGATTATGGGGAAGAATTTAAAGGCTCTGCAGGGAGGATTCCCCCGGTCCACATTGGGTGTGTGGAGGGGGGGGGGGGGGGGGACGGGGGGGGAAATCGATTTGTTTTTTTTGTAACCCACCAGGTTCTGTGGGCTGCTTCAGCTTCCCAGACCAAGCTTACAGGATCAGTTACCGTCACAATAAATCTGACATCAGGCCTGACAAATAGGATCAGCAAAGGTGTGCATTGCTAGTCCTCTGCTACAGGAAACCTTTCATGCCAAACAGCCTCGCCCCTTGGCCCTGTACCCACATGGGGAGCAGTGTCTGTCTGTCTGTCTGTGCAGCTGCTGAATCCCAACTGACAGCAATGAGGCTTCCTGCACAGAACATTAGAGCTGCACGATTAATCGTCATCACAATTTGTTCCCCGTTGCGAACTTCACAAAGTATTTCCCGATCTTTCTATGCAGAGAATTCTCTCAGTCAAAAGAAAGGAATAAAAAATAAATAAATAAATCAGGGCAGTCTGCCAAGTATCACAACATAGCATAGTCAAGTATAAACATTGTAACAATTTGTCTTTTACATCAAAGGAATAGACTTCTGTATGTAAATTAGGAAAGTTTAACCATTTAAACACTAAACCTTTTTCTGACATCTGTTGGTTTCAAGTTCAAATATTTTTTTTTTTGCCAGAAAATTACTTAGAACATACATATACATATACATATACATATACATATACATATATATATATATATATATATATATATATATATTATATACACACACATATACACATTTTTCTTTTTAGTTGAGACCCTGGATAATAAAATGGTGGTTGTTGCAATATTTTATGTCGCACTGTATTTGCACAGCGGTCTTTCAAATGCATTTTTTTGGGGAAAAAATGACTTTAATGAATTAAAAAAAAACATAACCAGGGAAGTTAGCCAAAAAATGTTTTGTATTATGTGAAAGATTTTATGCCGAGAGAATCGTGATCTTTATTCTAAACAAAAAAAAAATAGTGATTCTCATTTTGGCCAGAATCGTGCAGCTCTATAGAACACGTTCTTCCCCATGCAGGTACACCTGACCCTCACATAGGGCACCAAATATTACACTCCATGTACACGAGATCTAAACCCTCCATATACCCTGTGAAGTGACCGGCCTCAGGTGATACAGAGAGATGAAACAAATCCTCCCACATAAAGTTGAACCTGTTTATCTGCTGCCCCCTCTACATCCAAAGTCTAGAATTTATAAAGCATGTCTCATGCCCCGTATACGCGATCGGGATTCCTGGCGGTAAAAAGTCCACCGGGAAAACCGAGAACCTGCTCGGTCACTTTCCCTGAGTACACACCAGAGGTTTTCCTGTCTGGAAAACTACGGTGAGAGCTTTGGCTGGGAATCCCGGCCCTGTGTATGCTTCACTGCAGTGTTTGCCACAGGGAAAGTGCCGGGAAAAAGACCACCGGGAATCACGAAAGAAAAAAAAAAACATGTTCATTTTTCTTGCCGCGATTCCCATCGTTTTTCCTGATGGGAAAACTGCCATGGAGCATACACACGGCCAAAAGCTGTCATGGCGGGAAAACTGGTCGTGTGTACGAGGAGTTCGAGTTTAAAAAAGGGGGGGGGAGCTGAAGTTACACTCAGTGAGGAGAGTTCTGAGAGCTGATTGGAGGGAAGAGACACACCCTCCCCCTTCACACTGCACACAAAAAACAGATGAGGGGGCCAATCAGCTGGGAGGTCCCTCCCCTGTCACCTTTTTCTCTGGGTGTCAGGAGAACTTGTCAGACGTGACTTATGCCGACAGCAGGGAAGCAAAGCAGACAGAAATGACACTCCCCCTCCCCCCATTCACATGGGAGAGACTTGTCATGCAATCTGACAGGTTTAAATCACATGACAATCGCAGCCAATTGCCAGCAATCGCTGTTCAAATCGGTGCAACACAGACGTTGCGGTGCCGCATTCAGTTGAAAATGTAGTACATGCACCACTTTTTGGGAGTGACTTGAATAGACATTTGGGCATGAAGCCGCACAGATGTCTTCAAAGTCGCACCGAGATGTGGCTTAGAAATCGTGCGATTTCTGAAATCGCAATTTCAAAGCCCTAGTCAATGTGAACGGGGGGGCTTAGTGCTGTGGACTGAGACAAGAACACTCTATAGAAGGATATACTTTGTTCACATTTCATGTCTGAGGTTTACAAACACTTTAAGCCATAAGGCAGCATCAGCACTGCCCATTTCATTGCGACTTCATGTAACAAACGTCTATGCAAGTTGCAATGAAGTGGCTAAAAAGTAGTAGTAGGGATACAACACAATCGATCATTTTCCATCCTGATGAGGCACAGAGTCGCACGACACGGGAAAACACATTATATCCAATGGTGCCGATCTCATCAGTGCGGGGCAACATTGGAGGAGGTTCCAGGGCGACTTTGCTGCGATTTGTTGCCAAAGAATAAGCAAAGACGCATCAAAGTCGCACTACGCCATGTGCATGGTGAAGAGAGAAAGAGATTGCACAATCAGATTGTAACGTGTATGGGGGGGGCGGGGGCTTTATAAAAACACACTGTGGTCACAATGGGTTAATCTCTCTCCAAAAGCAAATTCAATCTGTCCCAACCAATCACCAGCAATCCACAATGACTGTGCACCAATACAACCAATCCCGGGCCATACACCGTACAATATCATACACAGAACATTGGGGGAGGTGACTAAGACTGGAGCAGCTGTGCATTGTAACCAATCAGCTTTTAGCTTCTTTAGTCATCCTTTGAAAGCTGGAATCTGATTGGCTGTCAGGCACCCGAATGGTGCAGACATATCCACCAATGTATAGAGAGGTGTGGAGGGGAGGAGTAATGACTGGTTGCTATGGGTTACCACACTCGGCACATCCCCCATAGACCGGCCTGTGAGCCCCGCAGCGCACACAGAGCTCTGACATTGCAGTCCGCTCCATAGAGCACATGCAGCATTCATAGTGGCAGCCGTCCCTCCCCCTCCTCCGTACACCGGGCTACAGACCCGCATCCCCCTGCACACAGAGCCCCTCATAGCCCGGATCCCCTCCCCCTCCATACCCCTATATACACACACATACTCATCCTCACCAATATTTACAGCATCGGCCGCGGTCACTCCGCATACGTTCCACACTTCCTGTTGCGTCCCCTCCCCACTACTCTACGGCCCCCCCTCTTCTCAAAACCACGCCCCCGAGAGGCCGGCCACCGGAGCAGACTGGGCGGGCGTCCTAGAGCTGATTGGCCGGGACACCTCCACGTGTGCACTTCGCCCCATGTCTGCCCCGCCCCCCAGGGAGACTGGGACCTTGACTCCTTGGCAACCGCAGACATGGAAACAATGAAAGTGATGCGGTCGGGAGGGAATTGGGGAGAGAGGGGCGTGTCCGGGCTGAATGTGTGTGACGGGATCGGAGCGCTGCGAGACCCATTCTCCTTCTTCCCTATGGAGTGCGGAGGGAGCCGGAGTGTGTTCTATGGAGGACGGGGGACACGTGTGCGACCATCTCAGAGGAAAACGCACTGATGTCCGGGCCTGACTCCACTCCGGGTCTTACATCCTCCACTCCTGACCCGACTCCCTCCACTCCTGACCACATACCTTCTACTCCGGACCGACTCCTGACCCGACTCCCTCTACTCCAGGCCTGACTCCCTCCACTCCTGACCCGACTCCCTCCACTCCTGACCCGACTCCCTCCACTCCTGACCCGACTCCCTCCACTCCTGACCCGACTCCCTCCACTCCTGACCCGACTCCCTCCCTGACCCACTCCCTCCTCTCCTGACCCGACTCCCTCCTCTCCTGACCCGACTCCTCCTCCCTGACCCGACTCCCTCCTCTCCTGACCCGACTCCCTCCACTCCTGACCCGACTCCTGACCCGACTCCTCCACTCCTGACCCGACTCCCTCCACTCCTGACCCGACTCCCTCCACTCCTGACCCGACTCCCTCCCTCCTCTCCTGACCCGACTCCCTCCTCTCCTGACCCGACTCCCTCCTCTCCTGACCCGACTCCCTCCTCTCCTGACCCGACTCCCTCCTCTCCTGACCCGACTCCCTCCACTCCTGACCCGACTCCCTCCACTCCTGACCCGACTCCCTCCACTCCTGACCCGACTCCCTCCACTCCTGACCCGACTCCCTCCACTCCTGACCCGACTCCCTCCACTCCTGACCCGACATCCCTCCTACTCCTGACCCGACTCCCTCCACTCCTGACCCGACTCCCTCCACTCCTGACCCGACTCCCTCCTCTCCTGACCCGACTCCCTCCTCTCCTGACCCGACTCCCTCCTCTCCGACCCCTCCCTCCACTCCTGACCCGACTCCCTCCACTCCTGACCCGACTCCCTCCACTCCTGACCCGACTCCCTCCACTCCTGACCCGACTCCCTCCACTCCTGACCCGACTCCCTCCACTCCTGACCCGACTCCCTCCACTCCTGACCCGACTCCCTCCACTCCTGACCCGACTCCCTCCACTCCTGACCCGACTCCCTCCACTCCTGACCCGACTCCCTCCTCTCCTGACCCGACTCCCTCCTCTCCTGACCCGACTCCCTCCTCTCCTGACCCGACTCCCTCCTCTCCTGACCCGACTCCCTCCTCTCCTGACCCGACTCCCTCCTCTCCTGACCCGACTCCCTCCTCTCCTGACCCGACTCCCTCCACTCCTGACCACATACCTTCTACTCCGGACCCGACTCCCTCCACTCCTGACCCGACTCCCTCCACTCCTGACCCGACTCCCTCCTCTCCTGACCCGACTCCCTCCTCTCCTGACCCGACTCCCTCCACTCCTGACCCGACTCCCTCCACTCCTCCGACTCCTGACCCGACTCCCTCCACTCCTGACCCGACTCCCTCCACTCCTGACCCGACTCCCTCCACTCCTGACCCGACTCCCTCCACTCCTGACCACATACCTTCTACTCCGGACCGACTCCTGACCCGACTCCCTCTACTCCAGGCCTGACTCCCTCTACTCCAGGCCTGACTCCCTCCACTCCTGACCCGACTCCCTCCACTCCTGACCCGACTCCCTCCACTCCTGACCCGACTCCCTCCACTCCTGACCCGACTCCCTCCACTCCTGACCCGACTCCCTCCACTCCTGACCCGACTCCCTCCACTCCTGACCCGACTCCCTCCACTCCTGACCCGACTCCCTTCACTCCTGACCCGACTCCCTCCACTCCTGACCCAACTCCTGACCCGACTCCCTCCACTCCTGACCCGACTCCCTCCACTCCTGACCCGACTCCCTCCACTCCTGACCCAACTCCCTCCACTCCTGACCCGACTCCCTCCACTCCTGACCCGACTCCCTCCACTCCTGACCCGACTCCCTTCACTCCTGACCCGACTCCCTCCACTCCTGACCCGACTCCCTCCTCTCCTGACCCGACTCCCTCCTCTCCTGACCCGACTCCCTCGTCTCCTGGCCGGACTCCCTCGTCTCCTGGCCGGACTCCCTCGTCTCCTGGCCGGACTCCCTCGTCTCCTGGCCGGACTCCCTCGTCTCCTGGCCGGACTCTCTCGTCTCCTGGCCGGACCCTCGTCTCCTGGCCGGACTCCCTCGTCTCCTGGCCGGACTCTCTCGTCTCCTGGCCGGACTCTCTCGTCTCCTGGCCGGACTCCCTCGTCTCCTGGCCGGACTCTCTCGTCTCCTGGCCGGACTCTCTCGTCTCCTGGCCGGACTCCCTCGTCTCCTGGCCGGACTCCCTCGTCTCCTGGCCGGACTCCCTCGTCTCCTGGCCGGACTCCCTCGTCTCCTGGCCGGACTCCCTCGTCTCCTGGCCGGACTCCCTCGTCTCCTGACCCGACTCCCTCCTCTCCTGACCCGACTCCCTCCTCTCCTGACCCGACTCCCTCCACTCCTGACCCGACTCCCTCCACTCCTGACCACATACCTTCTACTCCGGACCCGACTCCCTCCACTCCTGACCCGACTCCCTCCACTCCTGACCCGACTCCCTCCTCTCCTGACCCGACTCCCTCCTCTCCTGACCCGACTCCCTCCTCTCCTGACCCGACTCCCTCCACTCCTGACCCGACTCCCTCCACTCCTGACCCGACTCCCTCCACTCCTGACCCGACTCCCTCCACTCCTGACCACATACCTTCTACTCCGGACCGACTCCTGACCCGACTCCCTCTACTCCAGGCCTGACTCCCTCTACTCCAGGCCTGACTCCCTCCACTCCTGACCCGACTCCCTCCACTCCTGACCCGACTCCCTCCACTCCTGACCCGACTCCGACTCCCTCCACTCCTGACCCGACTCCCTCCACTCCTGACCCGACTCCCTTCACTCCTGACCCGACTCCCTCCACTCCTGACCCAACTCCCTCCACTCCTGACCCGACTCCCTCCACTCCTGACCCGACTCCCTCCACTCCTGACCCGACTCCCTTCACTCCTGACCCGACTCCCTCCACTCCTGACCCGACTCCCTCCTCTCCTGACCCGACTCCCTCGTCTCCTGGCCGGACTCCCTCGTCTCCTGGCCGGACTCCCTCGTCTCCTGGCCGGACTCCCTCGTCTCCTGGCCGGACTCCCTCGTCTCCTGGCCGGACTCCCTCGTCTCCTGGCCGGACTCCCTCGTCTCCTGGCCGGACTCCCTCGTCTCCTGGCCGGACTCCCTCGTCTCCTGGCCGGACTCCCTCGTCTCCTGGCCGGACTCCCTCGTCTCCTGGCCCGACTCCCTCGTCTCCTGGCCGGACTTCCTCGTCTCCTGGCCGGACTCTCTCGTCTCCTGGCCGGACTCCCTCGTCTCCTGACCCGACTCCCTCGTCTCCTGACCCGACTCCCTCGTTTCCTGACCCGACTCCCTCGTCTCCTGACCCGACTCCCTCGTCTCCTGACCCGACTCCCTCGTCTCCTGACCCGACTCCCTCGTCTCCTGACCCGACTCCCTCGTCTCCTGGCCCGACTCCCTCGTCTCCTGGCCCGACTCCCTCGTCTCCTGGCCCGACTCCCTCGTCTCCTGGCCCCATACCTTCTACTTCGGGCCCGACTCCCTCCACTCCGGGCCCGACTCCATCCACTCCTGACCTCATACCTTCCACTCTGGACCAGACTCCCTCCACTCCGGGGCCTCACACCCTCCACTCCGGGGGTCTCACCCCCTCCACTCCGGGGCCTCACCCCCTCCACTCCTGCCCTCACCCCCTCCACTCCTGCCCTCACCCCCTCCACTCTGGGCCCTACCGGCTCCCTCCGCTCTGGACCCAACGAAAATAAATACACAAATAAAAAATACAATAAATGAATAGTATGTAATAATATATAAATAATTGAACCATAATAGTGTTTGTTAACACATCTATTGGTTTATAACGGCACCTTTCGGCCATCACACCAGCTAACGGGCTTATATGTGAATGATGTATGGGTGAGCGGTACGAATGAAGCAGCTGCATTAATTGTAGACAACGTTGTCTGTTTTATAATTCTCTTGCTTTGGTGGTGGAACTTTTAAATATTTTTTTGTTGTACTATTATACATTTTGCATTAAAGATCCCTTCATAAGCTGCTTAGTCCATTACTTTAGGTGGGGTTCATTTTCCTCACCTGTTTGTTTTAGTATCCTGCCTATGATTGCCTGGATTACACCTTTACTGGTGAGTCAGCAAATAGAGGATCGCTGTGTCTATTTCTGTAATAAGAATCACAGCTCCTACACGATAGTGAGATATTGGCAATCCAATTTTTGTTTCTTAATTATTATTTATTTATGTATTATTAAATGTTATTAATTTATTTTGCTTGATTTTTAATTATATGTGTATTTATTTTATATTTAATTGATCATATATTATAAATAAAAATAATTATTTGAGTAGAAAATCATACACAAACTTGCAAATTACGCGTTTCCATTCATTTCTATGGGAATAAAGACGTGCAAATCTGCCCAATTTGAGCTACAAAAAAAAAGCTCCAGAACTGTTTTGAGCTTCAGGCGACTTGGAGTGGAGATGTGAACCATCTCCGTACAGAATAATTGTTTTTTTTTCTCCTTCAGCGTTTTGGAGCTTCAAGCTACAAAATGCTGAGGTGTGAATGGGGCCTATGTTAGCCTTTGGGCCAGATTCAGGTAGAGTTGCGCTGGAGTAATTAGATATGCGCCGCGTAACTGTGAAGATGCGCCGTCGTTTCTATGTGCCCGTACCCACCAAACTAGATGCGCCCAATAACGGGCCATTTGCGACCGGCGGAACGTTCTGACGCCAGAGTATCGTCAGCGCTTAATTTCGCTTGGCGCATCAGTCGCGCCTATTGATTTCCCCTGCAAATATGCAAATGAGGGATTTTTCCCAATTCACGAACGGATTAGCACCATACGCTGGCTACATGCGCCGCGCGTATCTCGTCCGTCCGGCGCAAAGTTATTTCTACAAAAGGCTGCTTTATCTTTACTCCAGATGGCCATAGGTCAGCAGGAGAGCAGCTACAGCAGCGTTACCGACGATAAGAGCTAGCTGAGCACCCCCACTTGCAGGACAACACCTCTGTCCATGCTTGTCTGTCAAATTTTACAGCCATGGAGGAAGACATCATAGGTCTCCATAGCCGAGATGACGGCTGACAGCTCCTGGCCATTAAAGTTCAGCTTTCTCCTGTGTGTTTGCGGGGAACGGGAGCAGCCATCTCAGAACAAAAGTAACATCACTGCGGGGAGGGGGAGCAGGATATACTTTAGTGCCGGAATGGCGCTTCTACGGGCGCATTTAAACGCCCAACGGAAGGCATTGCGCTGACGTTTCCCGGTGCACCACCGAAGTGGTGCCGACGGAAGTTGTGAGCATGCGCACAAAGGGGGCGAGTGGAGCCTCACTCACTGAGCATGCTCCGTGGTTGATGCGCTGAACGTAAGCCTCTGCGCTGGGCTCCGCCCATCATTTACATATGATCACACCCACTTCCCCTTGTGTCGGGTTACGCCAGCGCATTATCGTTACTCTGGCGCAAGTTTACGCGCCACTGCTATGTGAATAACAGGACTTGCGCTGAAAGGGTCGTCAGAGTAACATAAATGAGAAGCGTTACTCTGGAGCAAAGATGCTCTCATCTACCTGAATCTGGCCCTTTGTGTCCATACACACACGTTTAGAGGCAGAAAAAAGAAATAAAACCATCATTCCCAGTGCATTCAGGAGAGAAGCATTTCAGCATAAAAAAAGTTACGCTCCTAAACGCGCTTTAGCGTTAGACTCATCACGTAATTGGGCGTTCATTCCAATGGCCAGAATAAAATAATACTCTTAAATACAGGGCACTTTCACCTCCTTCCTGCCCAGACCAATTTTCAGCTTTCAGTGCTGTCACACTTTGAATGAGCATGCTACACTGTACCCATATGAATGTTTTATCATTTTTTTCTCACAGAAATAAAGCTTTTGTTTGGTGGTATTTAACTGCTTACCCACCACATTATAGCCAAATGATGGCTACAGCGTCATCCAGTTCTAGGAGGGAACAAAACCTCCCAAAACCACGCCCCCTGGGGTGAATACCCAACGTGCTCTGTGATCGGAGTAAAGAGCCAATCAAAACAGTTCTCTACCACGCAATCAGCTGTGTCCAATGACAGTTTATCACAATATAAATACACTTGCTGGTCATCAGCATTTTCTTTCCTCTCACTGCCACAGCGAGAGATCATGGCTGTGTGTGCTGCCCCCTTTTAATGGTTATAACAACCATCCCGGAGGCAACATAGGACCTCCCAACTGCCTGTCAAATCCCTCTGAAAAGTGATGCACCACAGAGTTGCAATGATAGCCAAATAGGCATTTGTGGAGCAGTTTTAACGCTTGTCAAATGCTTCAAAACTACCCATAGGGGGCAGATCCTACTATCACCGGCTTTCAGAAAGCCTCTGGGATGCACAAGGTGGCCGCTTTCGCGGATGACCTGATATTTTTTTTAACAGATCCATTAGCCTCCCTTCCGATTCTTCTCCAGTCTCTACGGGATTATGGAGTCCTCTCCTTTTTTCAAATTAATGTGTCCAAGTCGTCCACCTTGAACATCATGGGGGGTAATGATTTTGATCAAATCACTTCGCCCGGCTTTCTCCTTCAGCTGGGCAACAGATTTGATTCACTACTTGGGAGTCAATATCACCCCCGACCCCTCTACCTTGTACTCTGCTAACTTCGCACCCCTGCTTACCCGTCTCAAAGCAGACCTTCTCCACTGGCACTCACACAAGTTGACATGGTTCGGCCGGTGCAATGCTCTGAAGATGACGCTGCTGCCCAAGGTTTTAGACTTGCTGCAAGCACTTCCTATTCGCCTGCCCCTAGTGTTCTTCAAGTGGATAAATTTAATGTTCAGAGATTGGTCCTAACGCAAATCTCGTATCGGGTTACAACTTCTCTATCTTGCAAAACATAGGGGAGGGGTCGGTCTCCCAGATGTGAAAGCCTATTATAGAGTCTCACACCTTACCAGGTTGGTGGACTGGCACTGCCATGCAGAGGACATTGGGTGGCCATGGAGATGGAGGACTCTGACGGTACAGCTAAAAGCTAGCCATGGATCACGTTGCTACTCCCAAAGGCCCTATCTGATCACTCCACACTGGGTAGCACTCTTCTGGTAGCCAGGGACACATTTAGACACACTTCGGTGTCACCGCTGCCTTCTCCCATGGTCTCGGTCTTGGGCAACCCGGAGTTTCAGCCCGGTCTTCGGAACCCCCATTTCCATCGGTTGGCCACGAGTCGCAGATTTGGTCTCTGTGATTTTGTGGGCTCCGATGGCCGACTTTCCACCTTTGCTGGGGTGACTGCCACGGACCCTCCGTTGGACTTTTGGAGCGGCTTCCAGCTTCGCAACTTTCTACGCAAATGTCTACGGCACCTCTTCCGCTTACGGAATTGAGCCTGTGCTGCCGGGGGGAACCGGTACGGCATTGGTCTCTCAATTATTTATGCCTCTCTGACTAGACCGGCGGAGGCATACATTCCTCCCTTACCAAGTGGGAGTCCGACCTGGGCACCCAGTTAACAGATGTACAGAGGGAGAAGATCCTTTACTTTTCCCATAAGTCATCCATCGCCACGAGGATTCAGGAGACATGCTACAAGATCCAAACCCGTTGGTACAGGGTGCGGACGATGCTGCACATCTTCTGGGACTGTCTAAAACTTGTTTCCTTTTGGTGGGAGGTGATTTGCACAGTCAAGCTTTTGACAGGTGTTGACCTAGAGGGGGACCTGGCAGCCTGTCTGTTGTACCTTTCAAGTAGACCGCTCAAGAAATATAAGGCATCTTTCACAATCCAGCTACTAAATGCGGCCAAGGCATGCATTCCCCTTTGTTGGAGATCAGAGGACCCCCCATCCAAATTTTTGTGGTTTTCTAAGGTGAATGAACTGAGGGACATGGAGGATCTCACCGCTACCCTGCACAACCGGGAGGAGACTTTTCGCGAGACCTGGTGACCCTGGAATCACTTTATATACACTGACGCTTATCTACAGGAGGTGGCTCAATCGAGCTGAGCTTCCCAGATCAGGCCTCACCCTCGAGAGGCCCTTTCTGCTCTCTCTTTCCTTCCTTTTTTGTTTACTCAATGCTTCTCTGTCTTGGGACACTCTCTCCCCCCCTTCCCCCTGTCTTCCCTCCCCCTCCCCTCACCTTTCCCCTCTTTGAGATTCAGGGGTGGGAAATACCTTACAGATACGGGGCCAGATTCAGAAAGTATTTACGTCTGCGTAAATACTAAGAATAGCCGGCGTATCTTTTTTCTGTATTCAGAAAAGAAGGTACGCCAGAATTCTGCTAATATACGAGAGGTGTAAGTCTGTTACACCGTCGTATATTAGTTGCATTTTTACGATGGCCGATAGGTGTGTGCTTCCATCGTTTTACGCGTTGAATATGTAAATTAGGGAGTTATGCCGATTCCCGAACGTACTTGCGGCCGGGCGTCGTAGTTTACGTTGTTTGCGTAAGCGTTATTCCGGCGTAAAGTTACCCCTGCTATAGTGAGGCGCAGCCAATGTTAAGTATGGACGTCGGGACAGCGTCGAATTGTACGTCGTTTACGTCATTTACGTAAATCGTTCGGGAATGGGGCTGGACGTAATTTACATACACGTCGTTTTCATGCATGCGCACTGGGATACGTCCACGGATGGCGCATGCGCCGTTCAGGAAATACGTAAATAGCGTGGGGTCATGATTCATTTCATAAATCACGCCCCCACAATACTAATTTGAATTTGGCGCCCTTACGCCGGACACTTTACGCTACTCCGTCGCAACTTATGGAGTAAGTGCTTTCTGAATAAGGCACTTGCACATAACAGTTGCGGAGGCGTAGTGTAAAGTGCATACGCTACGCCCGCACACAATTACGGCCCCCTTTTCTGAATCTGGCCCACGGTGTGTATCTTTAGGCATGTTTTGTTTTCATATTGCCCCATCCCTGGGCGCACTAGGCCTCTAGGTTTTACTGGAAAATCCCAAACCAAGTTACTCCCTGCTACCATTTGTTTTATAATCGGTATGTCTCACAATTTTTTGCCTTTTAAGCATAACTACCTTGACCACATATAGGCATTTTCGATGGTTGTTCCAAGCGTGATGCACTAAGCAATATCCCTATATTTGTCGTTACTAAGTCCACGTATTCTGTGCAGTGTTGGGCCTGGTGCTTTATGACTTTTAAGAGCCTAAATGTTACTTAATAGACATACTGTGAATTTTGGCTTCTTTGACTGTTACATGTAACTCGAATATTCGGCAAAAGGAATATCGCGCAATATTCCTTTTGCCGAATATTCAAGTTATTCTGATTGGCTCTGATGCAAAAGAAGGGCGGAGAAGAAAATAGCGCAATATTCCTTTTGCCGAATATTCGAGTTATTCTGATTGGCCCTGATGCAGCATCAGAGCCAATCAGAATAACTCGAATATTCGGCAAAAGGAATATTGCGCGATTAGCTTCTCCGCCCTTCTTTTGCATCAGAGCCAATCAGAATAACTCGAATATTCGGCAAAAGGAATATCGCGCAATATTCCTTTTGCCGAATATTCAAGTTATTCTGATTGGCTCTGATGCAAAAGAAGGGCCGAGTAGCTGATGCGATTCTTTTATGTTGCCGAAAATTCGCAATGCGAATTTTCGGCAACATAAAAGAGTCGCATCAGCTACTCGGCCCAGGGTCTCTCTCTAATCATACCAGCAATGCTTTTAGACGTCGATGGAGATCACTAGGATGTGATCTGTTTTAAAAATAAATTTGAAAAAATACGAATATTCACCATAGCGAATATTCGCCGCAATATTCGAGTTATTCGCGAATACTCGAATATGCAATATTCGTAGCGAATATTCGCAATGCGAATATTCGTGAGCAACACTATACATCGTCAGTGCTTTGCAAGATTTTCCCAGAAACAGCAGAGAGTTGCTGGTGATGCCAAGAGGAAAAGGGTACCTTATTACATATCTTCTGGCTTTGCCTTAAGATTAAACAGTATTGGACTTGAGGTACATAAGATCGCACAAAAATTTACAAACCGTCCAATACTGCTTTCTTTCTGTTACATTGCTCACAAATGCCACCATAAACATATAGGAAATCAGATTTTGTGCCATCTGGTTAATGCTGGAAAGACCCTACCCCCCCCCCCCCCTTCACTATTGCTATGTGGCTTAATAAGGTTAGGAATGTTAATGCAATGGAGGACCTATTGCACACCTCACAGGACAGAAGAGAACAATATATTAAAACATGGTCACGCTGGGTGAAATTTATATCAACTTTTGAAAAGTTGATTAGGAGAGGGAGGTGATCCCCTCTCCAGAAGTTGTTGCATACTCGTGGTCCTCTGTGTGGGGGAAGGGGGGCAATACAAATATGGGGATAAGAGGCCCCTCTTTTTTATTTTATTTTTATTATTTTTTGGGGGGAAAAAGGAAAAAGGGGGGAATGAGATAGCCTTTGGTGTTGTTAGGGTGCATTAATCTGCCATATAACATTATGTAGTTATGAAATCTGTGAATCTGATATTTATTTTGTGGCATATTGAATTTGATTCTGTATTCAATGGATTGTTGGCACCTTTGTATAAATAAAAAATGCGGAAAAAAAAAAGATTATTATTATACTAATAATATGTATAGAATTATGGAAGACAGGAGAAGTATACTTAGTGATACATGAAAAATAATCAGAAATAGATGAGACAGAAGGTATAAAGGAGATACTTAGCATTGAGTCTCCAAAGGGGAGTATAGCTATAGGAAAGGAAGGACAACTTTATCAGGGTCCAAGGGGGAAGACATGCATATACACATATGTGTCAGAACAAATCTGATGTTCCTTTAACTAGATAGACTCTCAGAGATCTACTCTATATTGTCAAAAGTATTCGGACACCTGCCTTTACACACACATGAACTTTAATGGCATCCCAGTCTTAGTCCGTAGGGTTCAATATTGAGTTGGCCCACACTTTGCAGCTATAACAGCTTTAACTCTTCTGGTAAGGCGGTCTAAAAGGTTTAGGAGTGTGTCTATGGGAATGTTATACCATTCTTACAGAAGCACATTTGTGAGGCCAGGCACTAATGTTGGACAAGAAGACCTGGCTTGCAGTCTCTCATCCATGATGTTTATGGACCTTGCTCTGTGCACTGGTGCGCCGACGGAAGGTGCCATCCCAAAACTATTGCCACACAGTTGGGAGCATGAAATTGTCCAAAATGTGCCCTTCACTCCAACTTAGGGGCCAAGCCCAAACCCTGAAAAACAACTCCTCACCGTAATTCCCCCTCCACCAAATTATTTGGACTAGTGCACGAAGCAAGGTCCATAAAGACATAGATGAGCGAGTTTGGGGTGGAAGAACTTGACTGGTCTGCACAGAATCCTGAGCTCAACCCGAGAAGTGGGGACTGCGAGCCAGACTTTCCTGTCCAACATTAGTACCTGACCTCACAAATGCGCTTCTGGAAGAATGGTCAAACATTGCCATAAACTTACTCCTAAACCTTGTGGACAGCCTTTCCAGAAGAGTTGAAGTTGTTATAACTGCAAAGGGTGGGCCAACTCAACATTGAACCCTAAGGACTAAGACTGGTATTCCATTAAAGTTCATGTGCGTGTAAAAGCAAGTGTCCCAATACTTTTGAAAATATAGTGTAGCTCCCCCTTGCCTTTAGCGTGGGTATTGCGCTAAGAAAAAAATAAGTTAGTTAGATTGGGAGAGTTACTTTGCTCCTGGTCACGATTTGTAAGGTTTGTGACCCGTATCGTTCCGGAAAGATCCACTGGCTTGGACTGCATTCTGGGGATGTAAGTACGTCCCTGGCCAGCAGTGGGAGCCAGAGGGATTTCTGGCGGATGGATTCTTTCTCAGCAGCCAGGGTTTTCTCTCGCTGGGAGGGGATATATCTGAGAGTCAGGTCATGTGTCGGGTGTCGGGGTTCTTTTTGCGTCGCCTTCTTTTTGCATCACCCTTTAGGGTGTGCGCGCCCAGGGGGCCCCATGGGCTGTGGTCTGCCTGGCCAAGTGTCCGGGACCTACAGAGTCTCAGTCGGAGACGAGTCTAGAGGGACCCCAGTGAGTGGCTGGGTTTCCGATGCTGCCGAGAGAATCAGGCACCTGGGCCATACACAGGTGCGCGCCGATGACGCTCGGTATGGGACACTGAGAAAACAGAACGGGGAGGCTCTACTTTATTCAGACAACTGTGAATCGTTTAAGTTACACCGGCCTGTGGCAGAGGCTTAAAGCCAGGTCAATGAAGGAGACCTGTTTTCCTCCCTGTTTGTGTCTAAATGGCGACGCAAGCAAATCTATACGCTTGGCAGCTGAGTTCTGCTGTGCTCTAATCCAGGCCTGACATATTGAGTTTCTTCTCTTCATCAACCTGTCTCACTTTCATTATGTTGATGTTCAGCTATGTTGGCCTGGAATTAAAATTACAGAGAAAACCCTTTATTTGCCTGTCTGGACATTCCATTTGTTACTGAAAACTTCTGGTGCACCCCTAGAGAGAAGAAGTGCAACTTAATCTGCCGATCACATCATCAAACCAGCGGCTCCTTCGGGGGTGAGCGCAACAATAGTATATATTGCATTGGGATCCTAAAAAGAAAAACCAAATCCAATATTCAGATTACTGAGGAAATAGCAGGCAGGTGAGCAAAAATCCCTCAAATACCAAACACCATAGGATTGGCCACAGTGCAGCCACAGTTTGAGAACATTTCATGCCTTGTATACACGACCGGTTTTCCTGCCAGGAGAGCTTTTGGCCGGGGAAATCGGCAATGTGTATGCTTCCTAGCAATGATGTTTTACAGTATCACTGTTCTATTCATGTTTTGACCTCTACTATTATGCTGTTAAAAGCCCCATGGGGAAACCCTCCTTCCCTTGCTTCCTAGCAGTTTCCCCAACAGGAAAACTACCGGGAATCCCAGCGGGAAAATAGAGAACTTGCTCCCTATTTTCCCGCTGGGATTCCCGGCGGTTTTAAACCTGGCAGTGTTCCTATGGGGAAACACTGCGAGGGAGCATTCACGCGGCTAGGATTCCCGGCCAAAGCTCTCCCCGCAGTTTTCCCAAAGGGAAACCCGGCCGTGTGTACACGGGGAAACTTACAGAGCAGGTTCTCGATTTTCCTATCTATTTAGAGAATGGTGTTTCCCCTGTATTAGTATAGGAAATCAGCTCACCCACATCCCTAAATATCATAGAAGAACGAAGTCACTCGGAGAGTGCAGATCCTCTAATTGGGACTTTAAAGTTGGGTGGCTGATAAAGCGCATGGACAATAGTATTTAAAAAATACCGCCGGAAATGCCGGTCGCGTGTACAGGGCTTAATAGTATATACATCCGTTTTTCAAATCTAGTAGTAACCTTGAGTACTGCATATCAGAAACAGATGAGCAAGATGGTCTTATTTCAAACACATATTTGTAATCGTACTCTGCAGATTCCCTTTATGTTTGGATGTCTTTGAAACCCAATCTTCTTTCAAAAGTAGATCAATAAGAAATGTGACAATGTGCTTGTTAAGGTGGAAAAGAATTCTGTTGTGTTATTAAAGATTTGGGCTGCAGCTGCAATGCTTTGTCACATAGTTGTATTTGGGGAGCTTAGAGAAGAGGAAATAGGCTTCTTTTGACATCATGTTTTCATTGTGTTCTACCAGCATGGAAGGTCACAGAGGTTTTACATGCTCATTCCTGGCTTAAGAGAGAACGTATTGTATCTCTGTCAGAGAACTGGGTTGGAGTGTCCTGTCATTTCTTTCTCTATAACCTTGATCGCTATCCAAGGCCAAACAAGAAGTCAAATCACTGAAATAACAAATCCTTGGAGCTTAGACCAAATGCTGCAAAATCCTAGATCACACACAGATTATTTACATGTTCAAAGCTATAAAGTAGACCTGTCACAGGTTCTAGCCTCACTCTACTTTAAAAAAAAAAAAAGTGTTTTTATTCCTTGTGGGAGATTTCCTCACATAGCATTGTTTTTGGAACAGGAAGTACAAAACCTCCCCAACAGAGCCAGCAACTGATTTATGGAAATGGTAACTGTAGCAGCTTTTCAGTTTTTGTCCTTTAACCACTTGCCGACCACCGCCAGTACTTTTACATCGTCAGAATGGCACGGCTGCGCAAAGTAACGTCACTTTGAATTTCGCGCTGTGTGGGCGTGTCCCTGCCGCGAGCTCCGTGATCGTTGCGGCGGGACCTGTGAACACGATGTCCGCTGGTGTCCCGCAGTCATGTCACAAAGCTTCAGAACTGGGAGGGGGGGCTGTGTAAACAAGGCATCTCCCTGTTCTGCCTAGTGACAGGACACTGATCGTCTGCTCCCTCTCATCGGGAGCAGCGATCAGTGTCATCTCACAGTAAGCCCAGCCCCCACAAAGTTAGAATCACTCCTTAGGACACACTTAACCTCTTCCTAGCCCACTAGTGGTCAACCTCTTCCCTGCCAGTCACATTTATACAGTAATCAGTGCATTTTTATAGCACCGATCGCTGTATAAATGTGAATGGTCCCAAAATACTGTCAAAAGTGTCCGATGTGTTCGCCATAATGTCGCAGTCACGATAAAAATCACTGCTCGCCGCGATTACTAACATTTTTTTTCATTAATGTAGCGGCCTCCTTCTTTTTAGCCGGTGATGCTTTAAATTTAGAGGGTAGTCTGAGAGTTAGTTGACTCAGACTGTATGATATTTCACTAAATTTGGGCCTCTGTTCCAGCCATGGCTGTACTGTGAGTGACCACTATTGTTGTCTGGTGTGCCATTACCACCCCAGGCCAAGGGTGGCAGCAGTCAGGTCAAGGTGTTTTGGGTGTTCCCCTCGGCAGCCAATCAGAGGGAGTTGGTCCGGAGTTGTGAACTACTAAGTAGGCCTGGTAGTCAGACTGGGTCTATGTTTGCAGAGCGGTCCTGTGCTGTCCGTCCTGGAGGGAGGAAGCCACTCGATGAAGAACCTTGAAGAGCACCGAGCACGAGGCTGGTATCTCAGGAGAGGCCTTATACTTCATCGAAGGACGCACCATTCCTAAAGGGCTGAATGATGGTCGCCTGTTAGTTCTAAGTTCACAAGAAGTTGATCGTGAGAGATCCAGGTGCTGAATCCTGTGTTCAGAGGATTTTGGACCAAACATATCTCCGTTTTGAGAAGGTCTGTGGCAGAGACTTTACCAAAATTTACGTACGCCATCTCGGCTGCTAGGCTAGTGAGAGAGGCCTATCAGGGTGCGCAATACCCACTCCGGCTAGAGTGGCGACGAGGGCTGTGTTGTTAGAAGCAGGAGTGTTTCTGGACAGAAGTTGTAAACCTGAACCTTTTACCTATTACCCTTCCACCTCTTCAACTATTTATTTTATTCTTTTACCATGTTCAGAAAATAAGAAGTATAAGTGTGGACAGGTAGTATCGAGGTGCCTTTTAAGTGTCAAGGCATGTTAAATGTTATATGTTAATAAAGAAGAGATTAAACAAAAAGAAGTGTGGACATTGAACTTTTTCTCAACTCTCATCTGATACCCTAGAGCAGGGGTCTCCAAACCTTTCAATCAAAGGGCCACTTTATTGTCCTTTAGACTTTAGGAGGGCCGGATTGTTGCCAGCAGGGGCAGAAAATGTCACAGGCCCTAAATCAGTGAGAATAAATATGGCCTCAGGGTTGGTGGGCAATAGGAGTAGGATTCCCTCTATTAGTAGGAGGAATAGTATTCCATCATTGGTATCTGTGGAAGATACAGTGCCCCATTGTTGGTGTCTAACAGGAGGAATAGAACCTCAGATCATTGGAAGGAATTGTGCCCCAAGGGCCGCATAAAGGCTGGCAAAGGGCCACGTCTGGCCCTCGGGCCGCAGTTTGGAGACCCCTGCCCTAGAGCCTAGACGGCGAGGATATAAAGGTAACATGTCGCCCAAAACAATCCAGCAGCTCCTCCGGGGGTAGTGCTACATTAATAAAAATGCCATAAAACTATCCCCTATTTTGTAGATGATCTAACTTTTGCACAAACCAATCAATAAACGCTTATTGTGATTTATTTTACCAAAAATATGTAGAAGAATACATATTGACCTAAACTGAAGAAAAAATATTTTTTTTTAATATATTTTTGAAGGATATTTATTATAAAATATAGCTTTTTTTTTTTTCAAAATAGTTGCTCTATTTTTGTTTATAGCGCAAAAAAAAATAATCCCAGAGGTGATCAAATACCCCCAAAAGAAAGCTCTATTTATGGGGTAAAAAGGGACGTAAATTTTGTTTGGGAGACAAATCGCAAAAAGTGGCCCGGTCATTTGGCAGCCAAATCCTCCGGGGCTGAAGTGGTTTATTGAACTATGTTCTCTGGTTGTCATAGGGAACAGCTTGATTTTTCCTTCAGGTTTCTGTGCTTCCTATTTCATCAATCAGCCTTAATTTAAAATGAATCTAATGCCGCGTACACACGGTCGTTTTTTGCGATGAAAAAAAAACGACGTTTTTTGTGAAGTAAAAAACAATGTTTTTGAAACGTCACTTTCAAAGACGATGTTGCATACACACCATCGTTTTTTTCACAAAAAACGAGGTTACGCTCAGCACACTTTTCCATTGAAGCTCGCTTCATAACTAGCTTCTGGGCATGCGCGGGTTGAAAAACGTTGTTTTAAACAACGTTTTTGCTACACACGGTGACTTTTTGTGAAACCAAAAACGACGTTTTGAAAAACGACACAAAAAATTCAAGCATGTTGGAATTTTTTTTTGGTCGTTTTTTTTAAGACAAAAAACGACGTTTTGCCCACACACGATCAATTTAAATGACGTTTTAAAAAACGACGTTTTTTTCCATAACAAAAAAAAGACCGTGTGTACGCGGCATAAGATGTTTTCCTGGCTCTCTGATTAAGCTACTTGGAAATATTGACTTCTGCCTTTTCTGGCTCCAAACAACCCGCAGATATATTGCTGGTTTCCTGAATGGTGATGCTGCATAAAGCACTAAAAAAGTCTCTGCCGATTACTGAATCTGAGTAAGGCCTCGTACACACGAGGGGATATGTCCGCTGAAAACGGTCCGATGGACCGTTTCAGCAGACATCTCCGCTCGTGTGTATGGGCTAGCGGACAGATTTCTCCACCCGACAGATTTCAAAGCATGCTTTGAAATCTATCCGGTGGGAATCTGTCCGCCCGACATGTCTGCTGGTTAGTACACTTACCAGCAGACATGTCGGCCCCCACCGCCGCCGCGCCGCTGCCGAATGGATTCGGCGCATGCGCGGAAGTGTTTTACTTCCTGGTGCGGTGACGTGGCGGTGACGCGGCGGCGTCAACGTCACCGCCGCGTCACCGCCACGTCACCGCGCCTTCCGGCGGCGGGGAATTTGATCCGATGGTGTGTACACGCCATCGGATCAAACTCCCGATCGGACATATCCGATGGAAATGGTCCGCGGACCGTTTTCATCGGATATATCCGATCGTGTGTACGCCGCCTAAGAGTAAACAGGAAATCATATATACAAACAGTGTAGCGCTGGAAATAAATCAAAGTGAATACATCAATAGTCTTATATTATGACAATCAAAAACAATAAAGTGAAGAACATAAGATATATGCTGAAAACATATATTGACTATAATGGTGAATGTTCATTGAAAAAAAAAATGGGCCAGATTCATAAAAGATGTACGCCGGCGTATCTTCAGATATGCGACGTAATTTAAAATGTGCGCTGTCGCATCTTTGCGCCGATTCACAAAGCAAGATACGCCGAAAAACATGGCTTCAGCCGACGTATCGTGGGCGCATAGTTTAGCTGGACGCATTCGGCGTTCCCATTATAAATATGCAAATGAGTAAGATACGCCGATTCACGAACGTAGATGCGCCCGGCCGCATCATATACACTATTTGCGTAAGGCTTACGTACGGCGTAAAGTTACCCCTGCTATAGCTGGCACAGCTAATGCAAAGATATGGGCCAGGGAACGACGCCGTTGAATTTTACGTTGCGTACGTGAATAGGGCTGTGCGTAAGTTACGTTCACGTCACACGCCGACGTATCTTATGGAGTTTATGCAACGTAATTCTGAGCATGCGCGCGCATGCCCAGTTCGACCGCCCATTCATTTACATGGGGTCACACTTAATTTAAATAGATGACGCTCACCTCCTTCCTACTTTGAATTAGGCGGGCTTACGCCAGCCAATTTATGCTACGCCGCTTTGTGCTTTGAGAATACAGCACTTGCCTCTCTAAGTTGCGGCAGTGTAGCGTATATTCGATACGCTACGCCCGCCTAAAGATGCACTAAGCTACCTGAATCTGGCCATATAAGTCCAATGAATCAGCAGGTGAAAGTCCAGAAAAATATTTACAAGAAAGCTGTGCTTCCAGTCTAGGTTGAGTGATTCCAAAAAAACGTGAAGTCAGCCCATCAACTAATAGTAAAATTAAAGGCTTACCAGAAAGCCTGCGACCGCCCCTCTCAGGGGGGTCAAACAAGCTTATAAGATGAGGTTATCCTGCAGATCAGCTGAAAGGATCCTCCGTCTCCCTGACTTCACGTTTTTTTGGAATCACTCAACCTACACTGGAAGCACAGCTTTCTTGTAAATATTTTTCTGGACTTTCACCTGCTGATCCATTGGACTTATTGGCCCAGATTCACAGAGCGATTACGCCTGCGCAACAGGAGATGCGTGTGCGTAAGTCGAAATGTGCGCGTGCGTTACGATGCACGGCATCCCCAGAACGAGATACGCAAAAAATCTACTTTTTTTTGTCCCGCGTAATTTCGTTAGACTGGCGCATCCGTCCGCGCAAAAGTGCGCTAGACAGACCATTGATTTGCTAGTCAAATATGCTAATGAGGGACTTACGGGGATCCACAAAAGAACGTTGGGGCAGCGCAGACGACGCAGTGTGCGCAACAGCAAAATGTCCTGTCTAAAATTAGAGCATATAAAAACTGGTCTAAAAAGAGAAAAAAAGTCTACTTGTTAGATAAAGCAACACTGTTAGGAGCTCAGCAGTCACATGTGTTGCACAACAATCTGTATGCCAACATGCCAGGGGCATCGTCGCACATAGCTATACTACTGACTTTAGATGAACAAAGAAGGATGAGGGCACGGAGGATGGCACGGAGGATGGCACGGGAGAGGATATACCGCACCCGCATAGACCTGTTTGGCATGAGTGATTCTGAGGTGTATCGCATCTTCAGATTCACCCCTCATGTCATCCTGGAATTAACCACAACCCTGCAGGAGGACATCACCAGCCCAACACACCGCTCACATGCAGTGCAGCCACTGGTCAAGGTCATGGCAACACTCCATGTCCTTGCCAGTGGCTCTTTTCAGCGTACAAGTGGAGTGGTGGCTGGGATGTCACAATCCTCCATGAGCAGATGTGTGCACCAGGTTGTCCCTGCAATCCTCAGATGCATGGCCAACCAAATCATCAAACCCACCACTGAGGACCTGCGGCTGAAGGCAATGACAGATTTCTACAGAATTGCCAGATTCCCACGCACTGTGGGGGCCATTGATTGCACACATGTGGCACTCCAGCCCCCCCAGGAGACAGAGCACATGTACCGCAATCGGAAGCATTGGCATTCCATCAACGTACAGGTGATAGTCGATGCCCAAGGCCTCATATGGCACGTCCGTGCCAAACACCCAGGGTCCAGCCATGACAGCTACATATACAATCAATGCCACATCCGAATGGAATTCGATCAGAACATGTATGGGGCCACCTGGCTGGTTGGTGAGTGACATGGGTGGCACACATAACAAGGGGCACATGCATGACTAACATCCTCCTGTCTTTTCCCTTACAGGTGACTCTGCATATCCACTGGGACCCCATCTCATGACTCCTATCCGGAACCCCCAAACCCCAGGAGAGGAAAGATACAATCAAGCACATGCCCAAACACGAGCAGTGGTGGAGCGCACCTTTGGCCTCCTAAAGTCACGTTTCCGATGCCTGGATAAGTCTGGGGGTACCCTCTTGTATTCCCCAAACTTCGTGTGCCAGATCATCGGTGCATGTTGCATGCTGCACAACTTCGCAGAAAGAAAGGGCCTGCAGATTGACCTACGTGATGACCTGACCCCTGAACCAGACAATCCCCCCCTAACCGAGGGTCCCCCGTCTTCTGAGGGAAGAGCAGCCAGGAGACAGCTCACATTGGGCATCTTTGCACGTTAAACACACACATTGATCATGGCACAATGAGAATGCATGCATGCACACCACTGTGGTCCCTAGCACACACACCCCACATCCACATCAAATTGGATTGGCACCAGTCCACCATGCTGGACTTGTGAGCAGCAACGCCACGCCAAGGCTCCAATTATGTCACTGTACATTCATACACCATTCACACGGACCTGGGGATCACTTCTCCCTGGTCCTGGGGAACCCTTCTCCACCAAAATTGAGGGTGACACCCCTTTTCCGGCAGGAATGTCATCCCCACATTCAAACAGCATTCACAACCCAAAAAAAAAAAAATTCCCAGCAAAATCAAAAATTTTCCAGCAAAAAAAAAAAAATTATTGCCCTTGACGTGAGCCACGCCTGGGGCGCCCCCGGCCACGGCCCCGGCTCCTCAGTGGAGACTCATTGGGGAGGGGGAAAACCGGGGAAGGAGGAGCAGCCCCTGATCTCTGCCCACCTGGCGGCCTGCCCTCCAAGGCCACGGCTATTCTGTCCAGGGCAGCACCAAGTGTTGCCGTGTTGGCCTGGATAGCCTGGGTGAGGGCCCTCACATCCTGCCCAATGCCTGCTGATGTCGTCTGCAGTTCGTTTAGGCAGGTTGTGAAAGCCCGGGAGTGGGAGTCCAGGTTCCCCAGCGTATCCTTGATGGAGGACAGGCTCTCCTCCATCCGCACCAATGTCTGGCTGACCTGTCCCAGATGGCGGGTCTGGAGGAACTGGTCCCTTCTCGTGGCGGGCAGGAGATCCGCCAACCCCCTGGTGTTCTGGGATGAAATCCTGCCTCCAGCTGATGCTTGTGGCCGGGGAGAAGGGGAGGCCCTTGGGAGGGGAGCCATGTTGGGGGAGGAGGGGGGGGGCTCCCCCTTAGGGAGGGCTGCCTGCTGCCAGCCAGAGGGGAAGAGTCCTCAAAAACCAAACGTCCAGTGCCTGACATGGACTCCTCCTCCTCATGATTCTCCTCCTCCTCTTGAACCTCCCCCTCCTCTTGAACCTCCTCCGCGGACTCCGGCCTTGTTGGGGGGGCCTCATTAGGCTGCTGTCCTGGGGATGGCGCGGTCAGGCCAGATGGCCCTGCACCCTCCTGCACATCTGTGGATGACACAAAACATTCACAGGTTGGAGGATCCACACACTTGCCACATATTCCCTTTCACCCCCTCCCCCACACATGCTACACACCTGATATTAAAAAAAAAACTTACCTGGCACCACGGGCTCCGGACTTGAGTCAAAGCCGGGCAGGCCCTCAACTTCATGCCGATGAAAGGTCAGGGCCACCGCACACTCCTCCGCTGTCAGCCTAATACGGCATGGTGGGCCCCCTCCTGTGCCCCTGGCATGGGCATGCATTCTGGCCAGCTTCTGTTTGACCAGACGCCGGAGGTCATTGATTTTTTTTGTCAATCCCAGACCGGGTCCGTGTCTCCCCCTCCCCCGCTGAATTGACCTGCTCAGTGATCATATCCAAAAGCTCCCTCCTCCTGGCCGGGGTGGTGTTGCCACTGTCCGGGCCGTGGAGGAAACGCCCATAATCGCTAATGGCCCGGGCAAGAATTCTTTTTTCCCCCACAGTAAAATTGAGCTTTCGCTTTCTCTCTGTCATACTTCCAAAAAAACTCACTCCCAGTCAACAAAAATCACTCACAAAAACAAGCACAACCAATCAAGCAAGAACACACACAAAGAGAAATCTAACACCCAAAAAATCACACTAGCACTCAGCAAAAAACAGTCACAAAAACAAACAGCAAAAAAACAGCAAGAAAACAAACGAACAGAAATATATCAAACAAACAGTCACTCAAACACTTATCAAAAAACACTTTCAAAGATCTACTAACAAACACTTGATCACACAGAACACTAATCTGACAACTACAAAACACAACGCAACGAACAACAGGACAAAAGCACTTGGTTAAATGGGAAGGGACAAAGGGATGTACTTTTGCAATGCAAGTGCGTTTGTGTCTGTCTATTTATGCTGTTTGCGTAGTTCACAACGTTGCCCTAGTCCATTTCCAATTTCACTGATTGCGCCGCTCCCGAGTTGTGAGCATGCGCACAGCGGAGCTGACCATGGTCTCCTTCAAGCGCGCATGCGCGAGCCGGCCGGCCCTTCATTTGCATGGGGTCACGGCTCATTTCAATGTAACACGCCCACGTCCTTCCCAATTTGTATTACTCCGCCTTACGCCTCTGAAAAAACGTTACGCATGCGCAATTTTCTGCGCAAAAGCTCCGAGAATAGGGTGATTACGCGGCAAAATTGCGCAAGTCTAACGTAAAGGCGGTGCGCTACGCCGGTCCAATAATGCGCAGATGTACGTGAATCTGGGCCATTGTTTTTTTCACTGAACATTCACCATTATAGTCAATATATGTTTTCAGCATATATCTTATGTTCTTCACTTTATTGTTTTTGATTGTCATAATATAAGACTATTAATGTATTCACTTTGATTTATTTCCAGTGCTACACTGTTTGTATATATGTTTCTTTGGACTTGATATCAAAGTTTTTAATGTTTAGCTGGATGACACCTTCAGGGATTATTGATAAATACCCTCAGGGATTTTTAATATATTTTTCATTGTTATTTATTTTTACCAAGCGCAAATTGTCCCCTTTCCCCTCCCCTTTTATACAAACAGGAAATCATGAAAAACACACAAGGCAAATTGTTGGAAAAAGGAAAGTGCTGTCATTTTCTGTAGTAACTTAACCCCCCTGCCGGTATCCCCGAGCGCGACTCGGGGTGGATTTTTCATGTAAATATCGATATCCCCGAGTCGCGCTCGGGGTGAATATGCAGAGCCTGCAGCGCGCTGGCTTACCTTGTATCCAGGCGGGGTACTGTACTTACCTTGTCCCTGGATCCAGCGATGCATCCCCGCTGTGTGAGCGAGTGGCGTCCTCCATTCGACTCACACTGTGCCCGCGCGCCGCCGATCTCCGTTCCCTGCGACGTAACGGCGCACGGGGGCAGAGACCGGCGGCAAATTAAAAAAAGTAAACAAACACATTACATACAGAATACTGTAATCTTATAGATTACAGTACTGTATGTAAAAAGTACACACACCCCCTGTCCCTAGTGGTCTGCCCAGTGCCCTGCATGTTCTTTTACATAATAAAAACATTTTTTTTGTGCCTGCAAACTGTAGATTGTCCATAGCAACCAAAAGTGTCCCTTTATGTCAAAAGTGATTTTAGAGCAGCTAGAAAACAGCGATAATAAATGATAATCACTTGCAGAATTGAGCGATAGCGATTTGTGGGGAAATTCGTCATAAAAAAATAAAAGTAATGACAGCGACAATTCTGCAACTGAGCAAATTTCAGTGATTTTGATTTGATTACATTAGTGAATAATTTTTATTATAATTACATTATTATTTGTTATAATTATTTATAGTTATTTATTATATTATAATTTTATGATTTTGTGTTTCAAACTTTATCATACCCGGGATGTCTACTAGACTCTGGTTTGGACAAATTTAAGTGAGTTATTCCTAAAAATTGCAGGCCTACAGTATAAAACGCAGAATTTCCATGCAAAATAATTGTACCGCTTTTGGTACGTAATTCCAGACAGAATCATACCGCCAGGGAGGTTAAAGAGGATGTAAACCCAAAAAAAAAAAAATGTTTTTTTATGTCACAATGTAGAGTATAATATTTCCTATCATTTGTGCCCAGTCTTGCCACACAGAGTTAATCCAGCGCTGAGTAATCCTCTTTTATGTACAGTGAAAACGAACAGCCTTCCAGATAAAACCCTGCCTAAATCAAAAAGTCCGGGATCTCTCGTCTTGCTTTGAGTGAGAGGTTATTTACAAATATAGCTAGGACATGTTTATCATATCTTATGTTTTGTTTATCATAACATGAGGTGATATAACATCATAACACATCCTGGTAATATACAATGAACTTTGGATCACCTCTTGTTATGATAAACATGTCCACGCTATATTTGTAAATAACCTGTTACTGAAAGCAAAAACAGAGAAACGGACTTAACCTAATTTGGCAGGTTTTTATCTGAAGTCCGGTTAATTTGCGCTGGATTTTAAAAGAGGATTACTCAGCGCTGGATTAACTCTGTGTGGCAAGACTGGGCACAGATGATAGGAAAGCTTATACTCTACATTGTTACATCCACTTTAACCACTTAAGACCCGGACCAATACGCTGGTAAATGACCCAAGGTGTTTTTGCGATTCGGCACTGCGTCGCTTTAACAGACAATTGCGCGGTCGTGCGACGTGGCTCCCAAACAAAATTTGCGTCCTTTTCTTCCCACAAATAGAGCTTTCTTTTGGTGGTATTTGATCACCTCTGCGATTTTTATTTTTTGCGCTATATACAAAAATAGAGCGACATTTTTGAAAAAAAAACACTATTTTTTACTTTTTGTTAAAAAAAAATCAAATAAACTAAATTTTAGTCAAACATTTAGGCCAAAATTTATTTAGCCACATGTCTTTAGTAAAAAAAAAAAATCGCAATAAAAAAAAATAGCTACCTAGCGGGAACAGCGACACTAATACAGCGATCAGAAAAATGATCGCTTAGTGACGCTGGCAATAGGGAGTGAAAGGGTTAACTAGGGCGGTGATCAGGGGGTTAAAACTTTATTAGGGGGGTGGGGGGGCTATCCTGAACCTAACACTAACTGTTTTTTACAGTGCCTGTCACACTGACACTAAATGCAGTGATTAAATCACTGCATTCAGTGACACTGTGACAGGGGGGTGGGGGGGGCGATCACAAGGGGTTAATATGCCTATGTGAGTGTGTGTCAGTGTTGTGTTGGTGCACACTTACTTGTCATGTCTTCTCTCATCAGCAGCGCTGGGAAACAGCGCTGCGATGAGAGAATACATCATTTCCTCCTTCCTGTGTAAACACAGGAGGAGGAAGTGACAGGCTGGGAGCGCGCTCCCATTGGCTGGGAGCGATCGCGGGGGGGCGGATATTCGCCGACATCCGCCCGCAGATCCCGGATCGCTCCCGGAGGTAGGGAGACCCCCGCACGCCGCGGAGGGGGTCCCGATGGGACCCCCGAACCGCACTCAGGCGGGGACGTAAATTTACGCCCTTGTGCCTGTACGAGCCACGTTGTGGCCGTATATGTGCGTGCGGGGGTCCTTAAGTGGTTAAAGTATACATTTCCATAGTTATGAAAAATAGGGATGAATAGTGTGCATTGTGCTAGTACATATGGAATACACATCAGAGGTTTTAATCAAAAAGTTTGTATTCTAAAGCTGGCCAAAGACAATCTTAGAATGCTGAAGAGTGTAAAATCTGGTGCAGTAACCAATCAGCATCTAACACCAGTTCGTTCAATTAAAGGAGAAGTCCAGCCTGAGCTTTTTAGGTTGGGCTTCTCCTATGGGTCACAGGAGTGCAATTAGTTTTACACTCCTGTGACCCGTTTTCAGCAGAGCAGGGGCAGACTGACCATTTGGGCACTCGGGCACTGCTCGAGGGCCCCATGCCATTAGGAGGCCCCATCAGGGTTGCCAGCCTCAGTAAAATCAGGGACAGTATGAAAAAATCAGTGTTTTAAAAAAAAAAATCACAAGATTATAGCTGCCCCACCTCTCCAGTACCTTTTCAGTGTGTGTCTGTGTATTCTGTGTGTATGTATACTGTGTGTGTATATTGTGTGTGTGTGTACTGTGTGGCCCCATAATCTATTGCCTGGGGGCCCCATAATCTCCTATTGCCCGGGGCCCCATAATCTCCTATTGCCTGGGGTCCCCATGAGTTTTTAGTCCGCCCCTGCAGCAGAGAGCAGTCTGAAGTCCGCTCTCCGCTGACGTCACTGCCATTAGTCGAGGCAGCGCATCACCCCGACTTCCCAAGTCTGGATCTTCCAGCTGCCTTGATTGATGGCAGTCTAAGCGTCTCAATGGCCACTCCCTGCCCCTCCACAGCTCAGTGCTCCAATGAGCGTGGAGAAGCAGAGAGGAGAGACGCTGACTTACAGTCAACAGCTCTCCTCTCGGGGGTCTATGAAGACCAAGCCATTGGCGATGTTCGGTGGCTCGGTTCTCAATGCAGTCAAACTAAAACAAAAAAAATAACATACCGTATTTATCGCGGTATAACGCGCTCCCGCATATACCGCGCACCCCTAAAGTGACCCCCAATCCTGTGGAAAAAAAGTTATTTTTGTACTTACAGTTTTGGTGTCTTGCGCGGCGTCCATCGGCGGCCTCGTCAGGTCCGGCGTCCTTCTGCGGCTTCCGGTGTTCTCTTCGGCAGGTCCGGCGTCCTTCTGCGGCTTCGGTTGTCCTTCTGCGGCGGGTCCGGTGTCCTCTTCGGCGGGTCCGGTGTCCTCTTCGGCGGGTCCGGTATCCTCTTCGGCGGGTCCGGCATCCTTCTGCGGCGTCCCCCCTGCTCGTTTCCCGCGCCGAGTTTTTAATACCGCGCCAGCATATACCGAGCGCAGTACACTCGGGCAGGCTCGGCAACTGTCGCGCTCACGTCCTGTACGTCCAGGACGTGACCTCGGAAGAACCCGAGACTGGCCGAATATACCCGAGTGTACGGCGCTCGGTATATGTCAGCGCAGTATTCAAAACTCGGCGCGGGAAAGCGGGTATCGGCGTATATCGCGCACCCACGATTTTACCCTGATTTTCAGGGCAAAAAAGTGCGCGATATACGCCGATAAATACGGTACTTACCTTTTAAGCTTTGACAAAAAAAATCCTGGAAGCTAATTGGTTTCTATGCAGAGCAGTACCAGATTTTGCACTCTACAGCTTTAGTAAATCAACCTCGTAATATAAATAAACTTGTCCTCAGACCTGCTGGGATCCGCTATTCTCTGTGTGACAAGCGGAGGATTGCATGCACAGTTAAACACTTTCTTTTCCTACCTCAACAAAAAGGTCATAATCAGCTCTATCACTTGATGAACATAAAGAATTTCCTACAAGAAAGTAACAATTGTCCCACTTACCTCAGAAAATACTGTAGAACTCAAACCACACAAATATTTTCATTGGGTTGTCCACAATTTCCTGTAGATCTGATCGACTTATGTCTCCTGTTCAGACCGTAAACATTATCAGGTAATTTTAGTTGTTGACACCACCCTCTGTCTGTGGGTGCTGCTTGCCGCCGGAAACCCTAAGAAGCCCTATACATACATTGACTTCTCTCAAAGTTGATTATGGACATGCCTTCATAGCATTAAAACTATGCAATGTTGATAGGTGATCAAGACGTAAGCATTTAATCGTGGGATGTAGTGTCTGTACGCCACTTATTGAAAATATGCTGCCTGCAAAAATTCAGGGGCCCCTTTAAGGGAGTGGAGCTTCAAATTAAAGTAATGTTGCAGGCACAAATTTGTTTAAAAAAAAACAAACATGTTAAACTTCCCTGCTCTGTGCAGTGATTTTACACAGAGGAGCCCCGATTCTCCTCTTCTTGGGTCACCCGCCGGCGCTCCTGACTCCTCCCTTTTGTCAAAGTGCCCTCAGAGCAAGCAGCTTCCAATGGGGGGACCCAAGCAGGCACGCTCTCTAGCCGCTGCTCTGCGTGTCCATTCAGACACAGAGCCATGGTATAGTCCTGCCCCCTCTCTCTACTCATTGGCTCACTGGCTTTGATTGACAGCAGCAGGAGCCAATGGCTGGATTACATTGCAGCGAAAGTGAATATTAGGGGGGTCTGGAGAGGCTGATGCACAGGTAGTTTTTTTTTGGAAAATGTCTTTTAACATTTTTTTAAGGTGTTTTGTGGTACACAATTTTTGCTATATCTTGGAGTATAGTGTGGGGTTGATTAACTAAAACTGGGGAGTGCAATATCTTCTTGGGTCCCCTGCTGCCGTTTCTTGCTTATCCCTTCTGCCATGTGCCCCAAGAGAAAGCAGCTTGAAATGGGGGCACCCAAGCAGGCTCACTCCCGACTCACATACTCCCCTTCCTCTCTATCTCCTCATTGGCTGTGATTGACAGCAGTGGGAGCCAATGGCTCATGCTGCTGTCTAAGCCAATAAGGAGGGAGAGTATCCGGAGAGCCAAGGCTCTCGTACACATTGCTGCAGCAAGGTGGGGCTCAGATAAGTATTAGGGGGGAGCTGCTGCATGCAGAAGGTTTTTTACCTTCATGCATAGAATGCATGAAGGTAAAAAAACGTTTGCCTTTAGAACCACTTTAAGCTTTAACAATAAAACCTGGTAGCCGACTGTTTCTATGCAAAGCTACACTAGATTTTGCACTCTCCAGTTTTAGAAAATGAATCCCTGTATGCCCAAAATCAATGTGACCCACGGTTTGTTTAGTGTGCCGCTCAGGCTCAATCACTATGGGGAATAGGGTGGGTGTTGCTGCATCCACTGAGTGCCAGCAAGAGGTGGTGCTCGTCCCAGCTCCTGTAGTCAATGGAGGAAAGCGAGGACAGATCCCCAAAGCCTAAAATCAAGCCTGACCTATTCTCAAGCTAAACAACTGATTGAAAACACAATATATGATATAATACAATATAATATATTAAGCAGCGCTCCAATAAGAGTAAAAAATACTAAAAAAATATAATGGGCCAGATTCAGGTAGATGGGCGCTTCTTTACTTTGGAGTAACGTTTCTCATTTACGTTACTCCGCCGAAACTTTAGGAGCAAGTACTGTTATTCACAAAGCACTTGCTCCTAAAGTTGCGGCGGCGTAGTGAAAATGAGCCGGCGGAATTCAAATTGGGCGGGTAGGGGGCGTGTATTATGTTAACTATGCGCGATCCCGCGGCGAACGTACTGCGCATGCGTCGACTGTCAGTGCGCATGCTCCAAATTCTTTCAGGGAACGTCAATGACGTCAATCCCCATTCACGGACGTTTTACGCAAACGACTCAAATTTTTTTTTTTTCGACGCGATGATGACGGCCATACTTAACATAGGATACTCCACTAGGGGGCTGCTTTATCTTTACGCCGCGTATCTCTTACGGAAACGTCGGAAAGTCACTGCGTCGCGCCCGAATACGATCGTGAATTTCCGATTCCCGCTGATTAACATATTCTCTGCGTTAATCAGCAGGAACGCCCCGCGCGCCATTTTTAAAATTGAAGTTCCGATACGACGGCGTAATACAATTACGCCGCTCGTATAGGAACTCCAACCCGACGTTTCTTGTTTTCTGGTTACAGAAAACAAAAACGCCGGCTCAAAGTGACAGTTAGGCTGTAGTATCACTGATACTCCAGCCTAACTCTACCTGAATCTGGCCCAATGTGTTATATAAAATAGAGAGTCCATAATCTTATTGAGAGAGTACATAGAATAGTACGTGATCAAAGCAAGGTGGATATCAGCTATTTAAAGCTAATTCTGTCCATCTGCCACCAACACCACCACTCGTGAGAGAAACGGGGGGATATGCAGCCACCCCAGTTGAAATAACTCTTAGCAGACAAAGTTGGAATGTGGGCCTTGAATGATCGAAAGATGGAATTCTCGTCTCTCAAACATTGAAGATAAGATCACCTCAAGCAGGTACTCGCATGTAGGGGAAAAGGAATAATAGCCACAATAGTATAATACCGTTTAACTATATATTATTAAAATGCCAATCCCCTATTAGAATCACACTTACAATATAACATATGTAAAAAGGCAATACATCACATACAGTCGTCCACCACGTCCTGGGATAATAAGCTATCAGAGCAGTGTCTTCTATCTGCCGCCGTTTAAACAACTGATTGTACAATGTAGACAGCAGTCCTACCAGGACCACCTACCTGGTCTACCTAAACTGTGATCTTGTTTGATATCAGTTAGGCCGCGTACACACGATCAGACCGGTCCGAAGGACCGTTTTCATCGGGCCACCGCTGAAGTGGTCTGATGGTCTGATGTGTGTACACACCATCAGTCCAAAATCTGATTGGGTCAGAACGCGGTGACGTAAAACACAACGGCGTGCTGGAAAAACAAAGTTCAATGCTTCCAAGCATGCGTCGACTTGATTCTGAGCATGCGCAGGTTTTTGGTCCGATGCTTTTGTGTACTAACCATCGTTTTGGTCCGACGGACAGGCGTCCATCGGACAGATTTTAAAGCAAGTTTTAAAACTTTGGTCCGATGGACAACGGTCCGATGGGCCGTACACACGATCAATTTGGTCCGATGAAACTGGTCTCTTCTAAGGTTTCTTAACCTGAAGGTAAAAGAACACAAACAATGCATAGACTAAAAATGATGGAGTTGTCATACTTAGGTTCAAGATTGTGGGGCAAGCTGGGCTGAGTGTATAGATGCATTTTTACTGTGAGTTTACTCAGCACCAAACGTGCACTTATACAGCTGAAAATAGTCCCTTGAACATGTAGTTATATGTAATATTCCAGTAGTTTGACATTTTAGAACACTCTTACAGTACATTCTGAATGGAAAATAGCAATCATCAGTACCTCTATGTTGCTCTCAGCAAGTACTCAGATTCAACATGCTTATTTTAGTCATGTTGATGGAAAATTGTTTGACAGCAATGACCACCATTTTGTTTGTTATAACTGAAACCTTATATTTTATCATCTGTAATGATTGAAGATTGCATATGTCCCTCGTTTCTCCTCAGATGTCATTCTTTTTGGTCTGCTGTATATAAATAAATGGTCTAGCATTATAAATGGAAAGTAACAGTGGGGGTTTAACCAATCAATTTATGTGTGACACACGATGTACACCCTGGGACACGGACGCCCGTACGATTCATCCCCCTGATCGGTGGGCTCGTTTCTAGAAGCATAGACTATAAGCACTGATTGGTAATCTGATACCCTCAGTGTATCTGAAACGTAAGACAACAAACGGCTGGCCCTGTGTCCCAGTTTGATATATGGTTCTTTATTAAGGAACGATGGCTGTTTACAGCATTACTTTATAATTATCTTTTTCATGCTGGAAAAGCTCTTATCCTTGACTTCACCGTCAACCTACAGATCCATATGATGCCTTGATGATCTTGTTGAATTCATTATAGTGCATAATATCCAATACTCGATTGTGATATGTGCCCTATCCTGCATTGACTACAGAGTCATCGGCCATATAACTAATGTTATACATCTCTGTACAAAAATCTTCAAAACTCTGCCCTGAAGAAGCCTCACGGCGAAATGCGCGTCGGCGACTTTGGGTTTTTGTATATCTAGTGGTTTATTTATGTATTAATTCTATCTCTATGTATATGTACAATTGTTCTATCTTATTTTTATGAATTATATTAAAATTATATTTTTACATTACTTCTCTGGCCTCGATAGTCTGACCTTCAATACTCCTCCACAGTTATTGTTTTTCCATTTTTTGATTCCTCATACGGATGTGGCCTATGTGAGTGCAGTTCCTTTGTTTTTTCTTATCCCCCTATTACTCCCCAATCCACCCTGCCCTTCCCCCTATCATTCTTGATTTATATTCATACTTCACCAGGGGTGAACACATACCCCGCAGCCCGCACACATATCTGCTAGTATCCCATGCTCAGCAGCAGGTTCTGTGCCGGCTGGTATAAACACCCTCCCAAAAGCCTGCATACAGGAAGCCACCATCCGGTCTGAATGTGTTTCCGGGTTTCGAGCATGCTGAAAACCAGACACATGACTTAAAAACCAGACAATATGGCAACGGACAGAGGATGTTTACTCATGTTGCCTGGGAGACAAAAGAGGTGGCGACCTGCAGGTCGTTGCGCGGGCCACATGGCAAGGTCTGGCGGGCCGGATTCGGCCCACGAGCCTTGTGTTTGCCACCCCTTACCTAGGTGGTTGTCTTTGCACAGATACGCAGTGCAGAATAAGGCATGGTAAGTTGGTAGTGGGGGGAAAGGAATGCCACAGGCAATGCCGACGACTACTTCTTTGCCCTCTGTTTGCTTTTTTGGGAACAGCTTTCACCATTCAAGTCCCCTTTAACCTAAAGGGGTTGTAAAGGTACCATTTTTTTTTTCATGAATAGCTTCCTTTACCTTAGTGCAGTCCTCCTTCACTTACCTCATCCTTCGAATTTGCTTTTAAATGTCTTTATTTCTTCTGAAAAATCCTCACTTCCTGTTTTTCTGTCTGTAACCCCCACACAGTAATGCAAGACTTTCTCCCTGGTATGGAGTGTCATGCTTGCCCCCTCCCTTGGACTACAGGAGAGTCAGGACGCCCACTAACACACAGCTCCTTTCTCTATCTGCAACGTAGGGAGCGTCCTGATTCTCTTATAGTCCAAGGGTGGGGGGCGAGCACGACACTCCACACCAGGGAGAAAGCCTTGCATTACTGTGTGGAGTTACAGACAAAAGAACAGGAAGTGAGGATTTCTCAGAAGAAATAAGGACATTTAACCACTTGAGACTCGAGCCTGTTTTTCAGATTTAGGGCCAGATTCAGGTAGATGGGAGCATCTTTGCTCCAGAGTAACGCTTCTCATTTACGTTACTCTGCCGAAATTTTAGCAGCAAGTGCTGTCATTCACGAAGCACTTGCTCCTAAAGTTGCGGCAGCGTAATGAAAATGAGCCGGCGGAATTCAAATTGGGCGGGTACGGGGCGTGTAGTATTTAAACTAAGCGCGATCCCGCCGCGAACGTACTGCGCATGCGTCGAGTGTCAAAGCATCCCTGTGCGCATGCTCCAAATTCTGTGAATGAACGTCAATGACGTCACATTCCCATTCATGAACTTTTTACGCAAGCGACGTGATTTTTTTTTTCCCGACGCGATGACGACGCCTATACCTAACATAGGATACTCCAACCCCATGTAGGTATATCTTCGCGCCGCGTATCGCTTCCGGAAACGTCGTACCGTCATTGCGTCGCGCCGGAATTCGCTTGTGAATTGCCGATTTCCGCTCATTAACATATTTTTTGAGCGGAAATCGACGGGAACGCCCCCGGCGCCATTTTTAGGTTGAAGTAACGATGCGATGGCGAAACTCAGTTACGCTGATCGCATCGGAGCTTCAACCCGGCGTTTCTTGTTTTCTGGTTACAGAAAACAAAAACGCTGGCTCAAAGTGACAGTTAGGCTGGCGGATCACTGGATCCGCCAGCCTAACTGTTCCTGAATCTGGCCCTTAGTGTTTACGAGACTAAACAGTATTTTTTGCTAGAAATTTACTTAAAACCCCCAAACATTATATATATATTTTTTCTAACACCCTAGAGAATAAAATGGCAGTCATTGCAATACTTTTTCTCACACCGTATTTGCGCAGCGGTCTTACAAGCGCACTTTTTTTGGAAAAAATTCACTTTCTTGAATTAAAAAATAAGACAACAATAAATTTGGCCCAATTTTTTTATATATTGTGAAAGATAATGTTACGCCGAGTAAAATGATACCCAACATGTCACGCTTAAAAATTGCGCCCGCTCGTGGCATGGCGTCAAACTTTTACCCTTAAAAATCTCTATAGGCGATGTTTAAAAAATTCTACAGGTTGCATTTTTTGAGATACAGAGGAGGTCTAGGGCTAGAATTATTGCTCTCGCTCTAATGATCGCGGCGATACCTCACTTGTGCAGTTTGAACGCCGCTTTCATATGCGGGCGATACTCGCATATGCGTTCGCTTCTGCGCGCGAGCTCGTCGGGACGGGCGTTTTAAAAAAAAAAAATGTTTTGTTTTCTTATTTGTTTTAATTTATTTTTACATTTTTTACACTGAAATAATAAAAAAAAAAAAATGATCACTTGTATTCCTATTACAAGGAATGTAAACATCCCTTGTAATAGAAAAAAGCATGACAGGTCCTCTTAAATATGAGATCTGTGGTCAAAAAGACCTCAGATCTCATATTTAGACTTAAATGCAAAAGAAAAAGAAAAAAAGTAAACAAAAAATATGTCTCTTTAAGACGCTGTGCGGGACTGACGTTTTGACGTCACTTCCGCCCAGCAGAGGTATGGGGACGGCTGAGGGACATTTTTCCCTCAGTCGCATCCCCGGAAAGACGACGAGCAGACCCGATCGCCTCCGCCGCTACCGACGGCAACGGTATTTCGGGTGAGTATTTTTTTTTTTTTTTCAGGTTTTTTTTATTGAATTTTTTTAAACAACATGGGAAAATGTTGTTTTCCTGGGTGGAGCTCCGCTTTAAGTAGTACATAAACAAAATTCCAAATGCAAGAAAACTTGTTAGGCCCGGATTCACAAAGCACTTACGCCGACGTATCTCCAGACACGCAGCGTAAGTACAAATATGCGCCTTCGTATCTGTGCGCCGAACCCACAAACTTAGATACGCCTAAAAACAGACTTTATCCCACCGACGTAACTTGCCTACGCCGGCGTAGAATGGGCGCATATTTACGCTGGACGCATATGGCGCTCCCATTGATTTTTTATTCAAATATGCATATGAGGGAGATACGCCGATTCACGAATGTACTTGCGCCCGGCGCATGATTTACACCGTTTGCGTAAGTTTTACGTTCGGCGTAAAGTTATTCCCCATAGATGAGGCACAACCCATGCAAAGGTATGGACCAGGGAACACAAGCCTACGTATTTTACGTTGGACGTCTGTGAATATGGGCCGACGTGGGTCTGGCTGGGCGTAGGTTACGTTCACGGCGTACACAGTGATCCGGCGTATCTTAGGCAGTTGTTCCGACGTGGTTGTACGCATGCGCACGGGGATACGTCCATGTCCCGACACATGCGCAGTTCATTTTAAGTACTTGTCTGGTGCCCGGCCCATCATTTGTATGGGGTCACGCTTCATTAACATGGATCACGCCCAACTCCAGCCCACTTCCACCTACTTCCACTTACGCCGGCTTACGCCTATGAAATATACGCTACGCCGGTGCAGAGTTGGGAGCATTTGCTTTGTGAATTCCATGCTTGCCTCTCCGCGCTGCGCCGGCGTAGCGTAAAAGAGATTCGCTACGGCGGCATAAATATTCGCCGATGTATGTGAATCCGGGCCTAAGTACCTTTGCCCACAGCAAGCCCATAATCCTATAGCAGGGAAAGTTGTATGAATATGGAAAGAATCGCATCCCCCACCTAGAGTGGGCCTCGTCTTATTGCTGCCGAGGCTGAATACGTTGCCTAAGAGATGGTTCTGCCAATTACAGCAATTGGAGGACACTTGCCCTGAATCATAAATGTGGTCTATCCAAGATGACCAAATGCTGGTGATGGGATCACGGGTACCTTTGCAAGTCGCTATCCAGTCCTCCGCTTCCTTTATTTCAATCACCCTGCGGATCCACACTTCCCTGCCAGGAACATTTGCTCTCTTTCAGTAAATTGGGAGCAAACACTTTGCTGCGTTCAGTAAATGAGGCAACACGCTTTTCTTATACTGGCTAACTGGCATGAGAGGAATGTGCAAGAGGAATTGAATCAGGGAGAGAGGGACATCTAGGCCCAGGATGTCCTTTATCTGGGACTTGATATAAACTTAAAGGGGCCTTATTATAGGGCATTCCCACCACAGGTGTAAAAGCCTACCACAATGACCACAGACCCTCCAGCGTTGCTCAGGGGTAAATTCATGCCAAATCACCCGGTACCAGTGTTACAAAATTGTTTGTTTCCTGTGTTTTGGAATCAATAGAACTTGAGGGATTAAGCTAGTACAGGTGGGTTAGCTGAGCTAAAATAAATATGAGTCCTAAGTCCAGAGGCATGACTAGAACCTTCAGGGCCCCAGTGCAAGAAACTGTGATGGGCCTCCCTGCCCCCTTTACATCTGAGCCCCGGGCTTCCAATTTTGGGACAGTGTCCATGGACATCCTCCCAAAACCCTGCCTCTCTCGTGTCTCCTGGGACATTCACCCAGTGCAATCACAGCGGCCCTTTACCATGTGATCAGCTGATCACATATAAACAGACTTGCTGGTTATCTGCAGCCCTTTGCTCCCACACTGTGTCTGTGTGAGGAAAGGACTGCTGTTATCCATCAATAATGTCAGTAAATTGTGTACACTGATAATCAGTGCCCCAATCATCAGTGCTACCTATGAGTGCCCATCAATGCTACCTATCAGTGCCCATAAATTCTGCCTACAAGCATTACCTAGCAGTGCTCATCAATGCCGCCTATTAGTGCCCATCAATTATGCCTATTAGCACCACCAATCAGTGCTCATCAATGCCGCCATAACAGTGTCCATAAGTGTTACCTTTCAGAGCTCTTCAATGCTGCCATCAGTGCCACCTATCAGTGCTATCAATGCTGCCTATTAGCATCTATCAGTGCTCATTAATTCTGCCTATCAGCGTTTATCAGTGCTCATTAATGCTGCCTATCAGTGCTCATCAGTGCCACATATCAGTGCTCATCAACACCACCTATCAGTATCTATCAGTGCCACCTATCTGTGCTCTATGCCCATCAGTGCTGCCTATCAGTGCTTATCAATGCTGCCCATCATTGCCACATATCAGTGCTCATTTATGCAGCCCATCAGTGCACATTAATGCCTCCTATCAGTGCTGCCTATCAGTGTTCATCAGTGCAGTCTATCTGTGCCCTTTAGTGCCTCTTATTAGTGCCTCTTATTAGTGCCCATCAATGTCAGTGCCCGTCAGTGCATCCTATCAGAGCTCATCAGTGCTGTCTGCCTTCTCAGCACGGCTCTGAGCTGACAGTGTCTATCTCATGGAACAGCACAGAACCGGCATTGGCAGTTCTATCTCCCCTCCGTCCTCTTTTGCACGGGATGAGACAGAACAGAGACAATCTGCTCCCACTTCTCCCCCTCCCCTCTCCTGTGTGTGCGCACATTAGCTTTGCACTTGACTGCCCACAGAGCACACACAGGAGAGGGGAGGGGGAGAAAGGGGAGCAGATCGGCTGTGTCCTGTCCCATCCCGTGCAAGTGAGGATGGAGGAAGAGCTAGAACTATCAATGCCAGCTCTGTGCTGTTCCATGAGATAGATGCTGTCAGCTCTGAGCCGTACTGAAAAGGCAGACAGCACTGATGGACTCTGATAGGAGGCACTGATGGGCAATGATAGGAGGCACTGATGGGCACTGATGAGCACTGATAGGAGGCATTGATGGGCACTGATAGAAGGCACTAATAGGCACTGATTGTAGGCACCGATGGGCACTGATTGATGGCACTGATAGGTGGAACTGATGAGCACTGTTAGGAGGCATTGATGGGCACTGATAAGAGGCACTAATGGGCACAGATAGGCTGCATTGATGAGCACTGAGAGCAGCGAGAAATGACAGAGGGGAAGATAAAACTGTCAATGCCGGCTCTGTGCTTTTCCATGAGATAGAAGCGGTCAGCTCAGAGCGATGCGACTAGCAACCCTGCATATGCTGACAGTTTATTCCCAGCATTACCAACACTCAAACCCATAGTATCTGTATTTACTTGCACAGTGCGTAGTATAGGTTCAAGCACCAGAGCAAAATGAAGGGGTGAGAGGGGGCACCATTCCTGATCGATAACCTAGAGGAGAAAAGTCCATTGATCTTGACCTGTGCACTTGGGGTGGAAAATATAGGGCCATAATCCATGTTAGCACATTCAGTCCTAACCCCAGGGTCTCTAAAACTGGTAAACCCAGACAAAGCAGTTGAACACCTTTTCTGCATCTGTGGACAAGATTATGTAGGGCAAAGGATACCAGCAGTTACGGGCCAAGAGGATGAGTTGGATCACTCTAATTGAGTTATCTCTAGCTTTATAACATGTAATGAGCCCCGTTTTGTTGGGATAAATGATATGGGGCATAAAATGTTTTAGTCAGTTTGTAAGGATTTTTGCCAGAATTTTAGAAACCACATTAAGGAGGGATATGGGTCGATATCTTTAGGGTACAGTTGGGTCCTTACCTTCCTTTGGGAGCACTGAGCTGTGAGCGCTTCTGGGGGAATTGTATTAGCACCTGCTATGGAATTAAAGTAACTGCACATGGATTCCGACAGGAGGGGAAAAAATACCTTATAATATGCCTTGGTGAAGCCATCCAGGCCAGGGCTTTTCCCACAGAGCAAGGACTTTACTGTTGACTCAATCTCAGTAGAAGTAATAGGAGACTCCAAAGTTGAGCGTTGTTTATCTGTCAGAGGGGGAAGGCCAGCAGTTGCCAAGTAGTCATGAATGGCAGTCAGCTTGGTTGCCCGAGCATTTAGGTTTTGAGCCTAAATGATAGAGGTCAGCATAATAATCATGAAAACCCTGAGACAATTTTAGAAGACTGGACCATGATCTCTCCAGAAGAAGAGTGAAGCTTATGTGTGTATGTCTATGCACGTTTCTTTCAGAGAGCTCCTTCAAGCATTCAACCATATTTGTTGCCGTGCTCATAATATTTCTGAGACAAGTATCATAACTGCCTATGGGCCTGGTGGTTCAGCAAGTGCAGGAACAGCTCTCTTAGTTCAGTCAACCTCGTCAGTGTCTTGGGGTCTCCACTATGCTTATGCCAAAGTTCTGCTTGCTGAAGGGCATGAAGTACCCTTTGAAAGTTAGCTTGGTGCACTTTCTTGAGCTTAGAGCCTAAGTAGATCAGCTCCCCCCTCACCACTCCCTTGTGGCCCTCCCAAACTATCCCCTTGCTAAGGCCCTCTGTTCTGTTTTCTTTAAAGTAATGGGTTAAAACATCTGTGACCCCGAGACTACTGCAGTGGCATCCAACACATTTTTATTTAGCCGCTACGACAAATGCTCTATGGGTGACAGGTGGCAGGGCGAGAATGACCATAATCAGAGCATAGTCTGAAATAGTAATGTCGCCACTGGATGACGACTGCAAAAGCTCAAGGGTAGTGTGATCTACATAAAGGAAGTCAAATGGGTGTACACATTGTGGACTTTAAAATAATAGCTAAAGTCCATGTCTGAGGGGTGAAGCACTCTCCAGCTATCAAAAGGTGAGTCTGAAGGGTCCTGCAAAAGTGTTTGAGAAAAGTGTAAGAGTGGGAAGGTGGCCTGTGGGATGTACAAGTGAAGGGTCATCGATAGATATGTGCATTCCCGTTCGTACGAATGTTATTTTCGTAAGAAAATGTTCATTTTCGTACCCGCAGGATAATGTGTACATACGAAAAAATTAAAGCACCAAAATACGAAAACTACGAGATTACGAATGAGCCGCATAACGAACAACCGCAAATACGAACGAATGATCAGACGAAAAAAAACGACAAAACGAAAACGGCAAAAGAACAAAAATGACATCTATAACAAAAGATTTACATTCTGTATTTTGTTTGAATCCTTTTTCTGTTTGTTTTCAGTCCTATGTTCATTGTTCATATGACATCTATAACAAAAGATTTGCATTTTGTATTTTGTTTCAATACTTTTTCTGTTTGTTTTCAGTCCTATGTTCATTGTTCATATGACATCTATAACAAAAGATTTGCATGCTGTATTTTGTTTCAATCCTTTTTCTGTTTGTTTTCAGTCCTATGGTCATTGTTCATATGACATCTATAATAAAAGATTTGCATGCTGTATTTTGTTTCAATCCTTTTTCTGTTTGTTTTCAGTGCTATGTTCATTGTTCATATGACATCTATAACAAAAGATTTGCATGCTGTATTTTGAATCCAAAATACGAACAGAAAAAAGGAATTTAAAATACAGAATGCAAATCTTTTGTTATAGATGTCATATGAACATACGACTGAAAATAGCAAAAGAAAAGGGTTTCAAGATACTGCAAATCATTGACGAAAATTTACGAAAATTATTGTCTAACAAGTAACGAACATGAATTAAACAGAATAACGAACCATCCCGCATGTACGAAAATAAAACAGTAACGAAAATAGGAAACGATCGGAATACGAAAAAATCGCGTCATACGAAAAACGAACGGGAACAAACAGGAAAACGGGCGTCTTACGAAAAACAAACGAAAACGAAAAAACGGAACGATACGAAACAGAACAAAAAAAAACATTTTTTTTTTCTGTGCACATGTCTAGTCATCGAGCTTGGTGCGAGCGGTGGAGCGAGAGGCAGTTTCTGAGAAGCAAGAGAAAGAAAGAAAAAGGAGGGAGAAAAATAAACATAGAAAATTATTATGAGAAATATAAAAATAATAACAGATTGGTAGCAACCAAACCAACATGCAAGATCTCTGTAGGCTAGGCGCAGGGCACCGTTCCACTAGGGAGAGGTCCCTGAGCCTCAGCCCATGGTCCCAATAGGGATCTATACCCATATAGGTATGGCCTACATGAGAGGGAAGGTGGAGAGGCTCTAACCATGTCCACTGCATGGATGCCTTTTCAGCGGTAGGGGGAAGAGAGCACTGTGGAGTATCCAGAGGCTCCATTCTAGGGCCATAGCAGCAAGTAGGAGGTACTATAGACAGGAACTCAAGCAACACCAACAGGAAACTGAGTCAGAGTCCTTTCCTGCACTCCATGCGTATCCATAGACTCCTTCAGGAGTAATCTCAGCAGTTCTCAGTATGCATGAATCCAGACATCATGCCATCAAGGGGGTGACCCAGGGGTTTAGAGTCATCTCGTAACATAGAGAGGGAGCCTCAAGAGTGTATCCGAATAGGTCTCTTGGGGTGGATGGGCCCAGAGATAATCAGATGGGGGATGCTGACGACATCTTTTGAGGCTTCTCTGCTTAGCAGGCAGCCAGGGTTGGGGGAGAATGGAAGGAGAGCCAATGATCCTCTTCAATCCGAAAAGTTGACTGGATCCAACCCAAGAGTGGAAAAGAAGTGCAGATGGTTGTCCTTAGTGTGTAAAATGACCTGTCTGCCATTTTTAGTCATCTGGAGGTAAAAGGGAAAACCCCAACGGTAGGTCAGGTCTGCCTCTTGGATGGCAGCCAGTAGGGGGCGAAGTGCCCTGTCTTGCTTGAGAGTACCCCTCGATATATCCTAGTAAAAGAAAAAGTGTGCACCATCGTGTTTTCCAAGCATTTTCTGCATAATGCGATCTATAAGCATGTATTTGTGTAGCTTACAAATTACATCTCTAGGATTGTCCATATCTTGACAAGGTGGTCTAAGTGCCCTGTGTCAATCTTAATGGGATCTGTTGCAGGTAATTTCAACATTTCTTATAGGGTTGTCCCGATACCACTTTTTTAGGACCGAGTACAAGTACCGATACTTTTTTTCATGTACTCGCCGATACCGAATACCGATACTTTTTTAAAATGTCATGTAACAGTTTTCAAACCACAATACAGACTAAGGATATTTTCCTTAGAATTATGAAGAACTCTAACTCAAGACATTATAAAATAATAAAAATGAGTAAAAATGAATAAAAATGTTTTATTTGCTTGTCACGCAGTAGTAAAAAAATAATTTTCACAGAACATGTTGATAAATACAAAAAAAGTATCGGCAGAAGCATCCGGAGCATTTGCACGAGTACAAGTACTGCTGCTAATACTCGGTGTCAGTCCACTTGTGTAGGGATGATATCTCTAGGAGCCGTGGCTTTTGGCAGGCCACAGATGTTTGCCCGCTGGCTGAGGTTCTCAAAATCATCTTGCTGACACAATAAGTCCTCAATTTTCTGATCCTGAGTAATGCATCTTGTCTGGAGCATAAAAATGGTAGGCAGTTCCTCATTAATACTTTGTTCAAGTGTTTCCAATCTAGTCCCCAGTTGAGTTGTGTCAGACTAGAGCTGTGCTATGTCCTCTTCAAAAGCCTTTTTCACCCTAGTGGTAAACCACTCCTGGTACTCCTGGGTGGGGAGATACCAAATGTGACGCTTAATATCGCCCTTCACCAAGAGGTCTGCAATATCAGAGACCCTGTTAGGTGATGTTCGAGGGGCAGAGTCATCCATCGACCACAGAGAGGGTATCAGGGATGCCGCAATCTTTGAGTGCTGGGCCGTGCTGTGCTACGTGGCCTTCGCAGCCTTTGAGACCTTCGGCTCTGGGGCCATCTTGGAGGCCTCATGTCCCGACCCGTGGGTCCCAGGAAAGAAAGTCTCCAGCTACCCCTGCCGAGATCTGTCAGCCTTCGTTGGCTTGGAGGATGTCCACCACCTCTGGAACATGACAGGTGCTGTCTGGGAGTGAAATCTCCCCTGGATGCTGAAAGGAAGGCAGAGGTAAACACAGAGCTGACGAGATGCATGCCCTCATACCTCCATAGTCAAGACCCCCCCCCCCCCACATTTCCATTTAGAGGAGGTAGAGATGCACAATGTAAACTAACACATTTCCTCCCCTCTTACAGTTGAATACTATAGTTTTCCTAGCATAGCATAGTAACAGGCTTATGAAGGATATTTAGGAGCACTGAGGTTCAAGTCACCAAGAATACCAAAGAGGCACCATTTAGGGTTGAATATGTTAGATGTTGGAAAATTATGGGAAAGAAATGCGTTGACTCTTGACCAAAAGGGCTTATTTTTGACACATTCCTAAACCATGTGAAGCATCAACCGTGGAATGCAATATGCAATGTTAATTTACACCTTTAAACCCTGAAGTATTATTTCTCAGCCCTTTCATATTTTATATTTTAATCAGTAGTAACTGGAAGTTATGCATTACTACTTGCTGCATTGACTTATCGTTTTTTAAAGATATATACTGCTTGGTACATTTATTTTGATTAGTGACTTTATTTCTACCACCTAAATTGTATAGGCTGAGGTCTGTCACCACTCACAAAGGATTTCAGATTTTAACTCCGTCATCAGAACAGGATCCAGCAAACATGGCTATTTCAACAACCCACCACAATTAGGGTCCCCTGACAGCCCCCCCAAAAAATGGGAATTTATAAAAACTGGAGCAGCCAACTGAGAAAGCTAAAGATCGAAGCTGATTGGTTGCTATACACACCTGCTCCAGATTCTGTCTGCTCTAGTTTTGATAAATTCCACAGTATTCACGCTCTTTGGTGGTGTCCTGCTCTGCTTGGAATTTATGCATCCACATAAATTTACACGCCTTAAACATTTGGCAGTCACCAACCTGACAACAACCAACATGGCTTATAAGATATGGTCATACTTGGAAACTTTTCAAAGTCAGTGAGCATAAGAGCATTAAATGAAAAAAAAAAATATGGACAGCCACACTCCAAAAAACCTTGATGGTTGTCTTTATTTAAAAAAGGAAAAATGCACTACAAGTCACAGCACACTACACGGGAGTAAAATAACTGTGATTAAGCACTAATTTATAGTGCAAAAAAAAGACAACCATCAAGGTTTTTTGGAGTGCGGCTGTCCATATTTTCTTTTTACATTTGCTGCCTTGTGCATTGCCAGTGACCTTGAATCATTCTAACACAATCCACCTGGAGCGGTAACTTTCTTTGCAGCATAAGAGCATTATATATAAAATATTTAAAGGGCCTACAGTGCTTTGAAAAAGTATTCATACCCCTTGACATTTTCCACATTTTGTCATGTTACAACCAAGTGGCACATAATTGTGAAGTGGAAGGAAAATAATAAATGATTTTCAATTTTATTACAAATAAAAATCTGAAAAGTGTGGCTTGCATTTGTATTCAGCCCCCCTGAGTCAATACTTTGTAGAACCACTTTCGCTACAATTACAGCTGTTATGCCCTGTACACATGACCGGTTTTCTCGTCAGAATAAACTCCAACGTTTTTTCTGACGAAATTCTGCTCAAGCTGTCTTGCATACACACGGTCGCAGCAAATTTCGACCATCAAGAACGTGGTCTAGGACTATACTTTCAGGGATCATTTCTGTAGGATTCAAAGGGAGAAATGTGCTCGAAAGTGGTCAAACTCACCTTCCACAATGATGATTTTTAGGGTTCTTGCCTCATTAGGACTCCTGCTGGCAGTGCTGCTCTGTGCAGGTGCTGCCACCATTTGATGACTTGGTCATCTTTCTAGGTGGGGAGATGGCATGTGGGAGCTCATTCAGAGTGGTTAAAAAAAAAAAAAAGAAGGTGGTGACGTACAACACTACGACGAGCCGAGGAAAATGAATTTCAATGCTTCCGAGCATGCGTCGACTTGATTCTGAGCATGCGTAGTTTTTAGTCCATCGGAATTGCATCCAGACAAACGGAAATTCCGAAAATTGAGAACATGTTCTCTATCTAATTCCGTCGGAAAAGTCAGGTGGGGCATACACACGGAATATCCGAGGAAAAGCTTCCGGCTGACTTTTTGCGCTGGAAATTCCACTCGTGTGTACAAGGCATAAGTCTTTTTGGGTATGTCTCTATCAGCTTTGCACATCTAGAGTGTGACATTTTTACCCATTCTGCTTTGTAAAATAGCTCAAACTCTGTCAGATTGGATGGAGAGCGTCTGTGAACAGCAATTTTTAAGTCTTGCCACAGATTCTCAATTGGATTTTGTGTCTGGACTTTGAATGGGCAATTCTAACACATGAATAAGCTTTGATTTAAACCATTCCATTGTAGCTCTGGCTGTATGTTTAAGGTCATTGTCCACATGGAAGGTGAACCTCCGCCAAGTGACAAGTGGTTGACAGATGGAGCAGGGGACAAAAAGGTAGACGCGTTTGGTGCAAATGTTAACACTCAGTCATTACCTATTGGAACTAGTCATCACAATCACCTATATACTGCTCTAATGTGTCATCATTAGGTTACAGTTGAATTAACCAATTTAAAATAGTACACTTTTTTTTTTGCCATTGACGTTAACTATGCACATACCGTATATATACATATTTTGGGAATATGCCAGTATCGGTCCTTTTGATGTTCTAACACTTTGCTTTTAAAATCATTTGTTCTTAACATCAACTTCATTGTGTGTATACATATACATGTTTTCTATTATTTTGTGTATGTTAGCCAAGTTTTTTTTGTAACACCAGCTGCGTACTATTTTTATTTGGTTAGTTCACCTGTAACCTAATGATGACACATTTCCTTCCCCCCTTATCAATATTACTCCTTTCTATCTAGAAGTGTTTCCCCATAATCCCCCTTGCCTTTCGCAGGGGGACCTTTTTTTCGAGCGGCTTGGCTCCGCACCTGGCCATTGACCTGTTGGGTGAGCAGATCTTCCTATTATAATTTTGGCTGTATTATCACTTTTCAAGTCTTATGTCTTATTGGATCATTTGTTTTATAGCTAACTCCTCCTGAGGAAGTGGTGTGTATACCGCAAAACTAGTCGAGGAAAGGCCAATCTATATACTGCATCAACAGATACCTCTTGGGGGAACCTGTAGTATTTGTTTGTTTTGATATTTTAAATTAACTTTATATGTCAATTTTATATGTAATAAATAGCTTATTTTATGTAAGAACTACGTTGTTGTTTATTAGTACAGAGATAGACCATTATAACCAATTGAGTGTGAATTTGTATATGGCCAGCTCCAGCAACTGCCTCCCCCCCCCCACACCCCACTCTTCCACTATATTAATGTGGATGATGGTACTTTATTATTGCTAGTTATATATCTTTTATGTGAGGCTATACTCAAAAATTCAGCATAGTTCCAATAGGTAATGACTAAGTGCAAACACTAAAAATGCTATGCAATGCAACACACTTCTCATCTACAAAAATAGGTCAGAGGAAACATACCTTGTAAAAAATAAAATAAAAAAAATATGCAGAAAATGAGCATTAAAAAGCACAAAAACTTCCATAACTGCGCATAAAACCCACACACTGCATGGAAACGCATGGATACAAGCCAAAATGTAATGCACTGCAAGTGTGTTTCTAAGTGCGTTGTAGTGGGAATGGGCCCTTATAAGCCTGATCTGCTGTAGTTACGCTCATTGCATTGGTTACATTTACAATGTATTTTCTTGCTGTTTTGCATTCATTTTTATTAATTTATTCATCAATTTCTCTGTCAATCAAAACCACCAAACAGCATCTTAATCACACAATGCAGAATTTAAAATGTGCTGTTATGAAGGGTGACCATTGTTTAATGACATCTCTAAAAGGCAATGATGTGCTTCTGGTTGGCAGAGGTGATCATTTTCACACATGCAAGTTTTCCAGCTTGGTTTCAAAAAGCACCAGTTCCTTCTTTAGTGGAGGAGACAGAAGAAGAATATTACTGCATATGAACTTCTTTTATGTAACAATTACCCCTAAAGGAGCTGCTGATGTATGGATATCCTGGTTCAGAGGACAACGATGCTCCCAGAAATGCCACACCCTTGGACACACCAAGGACGAAGAAGGGGAATGTATTTGGGCTACTCACCAAACAATACAAAAAAAATATGACAACAGCAATAAATGGTCACAAAATAAAACAAATTTTGTACAACTATGATGTGAAGACCAAGTATTTCTGGATTCAATTTCCTCTGGTATCTGAATCCCAAATCCAGGTGGGCCCTAACTACTTGCCCAGAGCCTGAATGGTCCTAGAATCTCTCCAAAACCCCTCCCACTGACAAATGTGGTAGTAAAGGTTGGCGCCCAAAATCCTGTGTTGGAGGACTCAAAAAAAATTGGAATCCCACAGTAAAATTAGAAAGAATGTTTGGACAGCCACACTCTGAAAAAAACTTTTGGTTGCCTTTTATTGGTAAAAAAAACTTCAAACACCACATATCACAGCAAAAATAAAGGATACAGCTGACACGTTTCACACTAATGAGTAGTGCTTAGTCATAGCTAAGGGGATACACTGACACGTTTCACACTAATGATTAGTGCTTAGTCATAGCACAGTAAAGGTTTTAAGTCCCCAAACTAAATCTCAAGTTAGGGTGGCCCTGTCCCTTCAGGAGGAGGGTAATGAGGTTGTGGTTGGAGGCCCCTCACTACTATGCAGCCTGTTGTGAAGCCTCCTATCACTCTCTGGTGTCTTGAATGCTGTTCCATTGGCGGCAATTCTGTACTCTGTACTGTATTGATGATCTCATATGAAGCCAGTGATGCCCCTCTCTAAGCCCCAATCTGACACTAAAGCGGACGCTGGAAATGAGAAGCATCTCCGAATCATCAGCACACTCCATCCATCACCTCTCCCTATGTGAGACTCCTCAGTCCAAACTTATCCTTCCTTTTTCCACCTCTCACAGCATACCCTTCCTCCTGGGACGTTCTATACAGTAATTTACTTAACCTCCCTGGCGGTATGATTCTTTCAGATTTTAGGTGCTGAAAGCGGTACCATTATTTGCAAGGAAATTTGGCGTTTTATACTGTAGGCCTGTAATTCTTAGGAATAACTCACTTAAATCTGACCAAACAAGAGTCTAATAGGCATCCCGGGTATGACATAATTATAATAATAATAATAATTATAATAAAAATTATTCAATAATGTAATCAACTCAAAATCACTGAAATTTGCTCAGTTGCAGAATGTCGCTGTCATTATTTCCCCCACAAATCGCTACAGTTCATGTCTGCAAATGATTATATTTTATTATCGCTGTTTTCTAGCTGATCAAAAAACATTTTTGACATAAAGGGACACTTTTGGTTGCTATGGACAATCTACAGTTTGCAGGGAGAAAGAACCGTTTTTATTATATAAAAGTGCATGTAGGACATTGGGCAGACCACTAGGGACAAGGGGGGTGTGTATTCTTTACATACAGTACTGTAATCTATAAAATGACAGTATACTGTATGTATTGTGTTTGTTTACTTTTTTGAATATGGCGCTGTTCTCCGCCCCTGTGCATCGTAACGCCGCAGGGAACGGAGCTCGGCGGCACACGGGGACACTCTGTGAATCGAGCGAGCACCCACTCGCTCACACAGCGCGGATGCATCGCTGGATCCATGGACAAGGTAAGTAAACGCTGCCTGTCGATTCAGCGAGGCGAGCCCGAGTCTGACTTGGGGTTACCGATCTCAGCATGAAAATCTAACCCCGAGTCAGACTTACATCCCTTATAGTTCGCTACGTACAGAGTGCAGAGTTTTGGGGTGTGCTCTGTACAGAGTGCAGGGTGCATTCTATGCATTAGGATAAAAAACCTTCTGTGTGTAGCAGCCACCCCAGCACCCCCTAATACTTATCTGAGCCTTATCTCTGTCCAGTGATGTTCAGGAGTCCCTCGGTCGTCTGAGACTCTCCCTCCTGACTGGCTGAAACACAGCAGTGGCGTCATTAGCTCCAGTGGCAGTAAATCAAAGACAGTTAGCCAATCAGGAGAGAGATGGGGTGGGGCCAAACAGTAACTCCATGTCTGAATGGATACACAGAGCTGCAGCTTGGCTCGGGTGCCCTCATAGTAAGCTGTTTGCTGTGGTGGCATTCAACAGGAGGGAGGGACTAGGAGCAGTAAAGTAAGTGGATGAAACAGGCATGTAGCAGGTAAGTGCGCCAAGGAGATGTTCCAGTGGCAGGGCAGTCCCAGTCTGTGATGGTAAAGCTTCCAGGGAAGTCCACGAGATAACAGCCGACTTGTGCTATGGATGTTCAGTGGACACAATCATGCTGGAGCCTGGGGATGATGTCAGAGGAAGCGAGACAGAAACCAGCATGGAACAGGAAGTGTGTCATAGAGGCTGGACGCGTTTCGGAACAGCTCATTGGTACCCTCTCCAACACAGACTTTATCTGTCAGGATTCAAATGCTTGGAGCGCCCTGGATATACACATTTTACTCTATCTTTACACTGAAGGACCCCATTTACACTGGGGCACTTTTCAGGCATTTAGGCGCTAAAAATAACACCTCTCATGACTCCCCAGAGTGTGAAAACCCAAGTGCTTTCACACTGGGGCAGTGTGCTTGAAGGCCCTGAAAATGCCCTGCCCATGGTAAATGAATGGGCAGTGCTGCCAAAGCACCTGCAAAGCACTTTTTTTTAACACTGGCACTTTTAACCCTTCTTTGGCCGCTAACGTGGGTTAAAAGCTCCCTGCTAGCGGCCAAAAAGAGCAGCTATAACAGCAGTAAAGCTAAAACTAGCGCCGCTTTACCGCTAATGCCGGCACTGCCCCAGTGTGAAAGGGGTCTAAACATATTAAGTGTGTTTTACACTTAAAGGACAGTTGCACTTTGAATACACAAATATTGAGTTGGTGCCTTTTTTTATCACATTTAAGGTACGGTATATGTATATATATTTACTTTTTTCTATACGTTTTTTGCAGCATTTGGCATTGGGAAGGAAAGGGGGGCATGCAGTGAATAAGCAGACCTTGCTTGGAGTGCAAGCTCCGCTTTAACTATAACCTGCAAATTTGTTACTTGATAGGTAGTTGGTGGTTTTGCGCTGACGATAACGTATATTATATCACTGAAAAAAAGTCCGCTTCTTCCTCAGTACATAACAAATTACATTCCCACCAAGAGTCATTTATTTCTAAAAAATTTGATTACATTATCCACTTAAGACCCGGACCAATACGCTGGCAAATGACCCAAGGGGTTTTTGCGATTCGGCACTGCGTCGCTTTAACAGACAATTGCGCGGTCGTGCGACGTGGCTCCCAAACAAAATTCGCGTCCTTTTTTTCCCACAAATAGAGCTTTCTTTTGGTGGTATTTGATCGCCTCTGCGATTTTTATTTTTTGCGCTATATACAAAAATAGAGCGACATTTTTGAAAAAAAAAACAATATTTTTTACTTTTTGTTATAATAAAAAACCAATAAACTAAATTTTAGTCAAACATTTAGGCCAAAATTTATTTAGCCACATGTCTTTAGTAAAAAAAAAATCGCATTAAAAAAAAATTAGCTACCTAGCGGGAACAGCGACACTAATACAGCGATCAGAAAAATGATCGCTTAGTGATGCTGGCAATAGGGAGTGAAAGGGTTAACTAGGGCAGTGATCAAGGGGTTAAAACTTTATTGGGGGGGGGGGGGGTGGGGGGGCTATCCTGACACTAACACTAACTGACTGTCACACTGTCTGTCACACTGACACTAAATACAGTAATCATACATGTATGATTACTGCATTCAGTGACACTGTGACAGGGGGAGGGGGGGGCGATCGCGGGGGTTAAATGTGTTTTTTGTGTGTGTGTAAGTGTGCTGTTGGTGCAGACTTACTTGTTGTGTTGTGATCTCTCCTCAGCGGCGCTTGAAACAAACGCCGAGGGAGAGATCAGATAGCTTCCTCCTTCCTGTGTTTACACAGGAGGAGGAAGTGACAGGGCGGGCGGGCGCGCGCATTGGCTGGGAGCGATCCGGAGGGGGCGGGTGAAAACGGATAGCCGCCCCCTCTTGTCGGATCGCTCCAGCAGCCGCGCGGACCGCCGCATGTACGGGGGGGGGGGGGTCCGATCGGACCCCCGATCCCCCCCAAGGCACCAACGTATATATACGTTGATGTGCCTGTCGGTGCCATTCTGCCGACGTAAATGTACATAAGGCGGTCCTTAAGTGGTTATAGTGAACATTTCTTAGCATGGTATATTTAATGGTTAAACGGTAGGGTGAACTTTACCAATAATATTAATAAAGCAGTTTACAGTTCACATAATTTAAATATGAAGCACGTTCACGAAACACTCAGATCATATGCAGTGAGTAATATTCCTTCCCATAAATGTAATGTTCTCTTCATTATTTCAGCATAAAATAACCCAGCATACGTTGTAAGTGTATCATTTATAGCGCGGGGCCATTGACTTTGTTACGTTTATCACTGAAGCCTGAATATGTTTATTAATTGTTTCCTGCGGAGAAAGCGTACTGAACTGGAACTAGTTAAAATACTGTACTCTTCTAGTGAACCACACCAAATGCTAATTACCTACATTTAGATGCCTGAGTTATTTTAATTTCATACCTGGACCATTGGTGAACCATGCAAAGCTGTAATTCAACACATTAATTACATGTCAACGAAGAAATAAACCTGGAATTAAAATGCCTGATCATAATTACACTGCAGCTGCTGCCATTGAGAATGTAATATTTCGGCTTGAATATGAAAGGCTTATAAAGAAGATATATTGTGGTCCCCTTAAAGTAAACCTGTGCTGAGAAAAATATGCCATTGTTCTGGAAAAGAAGAAAACTGAGCTGGAAACAAACCCAACAATATAGCTGCAACCCAAAGTGAAATACACACAAAATAGCAATGGAAAAATAATAATAAGGCTGCGCTTTTAAAGTGACATATTACCAAACAGGTAAAGACAAAACAACAGAAAAAATTAATGAATAATTTTTTTTTTTTAAAAGAAGTCACAACTATTAAAAATGTGACTTATGCAAAGTTCTCCAATGACTTTTGGGGATTCTAATTATTCCTTCAGAGAAAGACGGATCAACAGCCAAAAGTTTGGTGAAAATCTTGTGATTTTTTAAATATACACACAGTGAATCGACCACCACGCAAAGTGCACGCTTAGCAGCTGCACAAGTTTAGACACTTGTGGCTAATACCCAGCCAGGGCCTTTTTCTCCAAAGACTTTAGATGTTAGTCTGGTCAGCAGGCATAATGGGACCATAGAAATTGAACGTAGCTACTCTCTAATAGAATAGAAAAAAAAAAGGAATTTGGAGATCAAGAATGCATATTCTAAAATATTATTTTTACCAGAGTTTATTGTCACTTTCATGCCTGGACACGCACTTTAAATTACTGTATATCTACATCAAAAAAATATAACATACTGCAGCACCATTTATGTCTTTATATGTTGCTGCAATAGATTTTTTTTTTGGCTATAAACTCAAAAGCAAATATGGATTATATTACAGCTTACCATTTCTTAGATGTAATGCCTGCATTAGTGTTCTTTTTTAGGCTTTTGTAGCGCTGGTCCCCTTTCTGCGTTGCTAGGGGCGATGGCCAGCAGGTTAACCATGAAGGTGGATCTCAGTGGGACCTCCAAATGTAACACTGGACCCGTGGGGTTGCTACATGTTACAGCATCCACACATTTCACCCTGCTCCTAGACATCCATTAGACACACTTCTCAGTCAATGAACAGTCTCTTGCTTGTTTTGTTGTTTTTTATTAGGGCAGGGGTGTCAAACTGGCGGCCCTCCAGCTGTTGCAAAACTACAAGTCCCATGAGGCATTGCAAGGCTAACAGTTACAAGCATGACTCCCACAGGCAGAGGCATGATGGGACTTGTAGTTTCGGAACAGCTGGAGGGCCGCCAGTTTGACACCCCTGTATTAGGGGATTGAACTTAGTTGGAGGAAAAGGGACATGGGATACCCATAGAATGAATATTGCTTGGCAGAATAGAAGTAGCCGCATCACACTTCTCAGCAGAATAAAAGTACCGTATTTATCGGGCGTATAACACGCACTTTTTCCCCCTGAAAATAGGGGGGAAATCATGGGTGCGTGTTATACGCCGATAACGTACCTCGGAGGAGAAGGAGGGGGACGAATGCCGCACGAATGCAGCCGGAATCACCGAGACGTGATGTCCTGTTTACTCGGCTCTGACATCACACACACGTACCGCCTCCGCCACCGGCATTGGACCAGTGTTCTGTCAATCACAATAGCTGGTCCAATGGCGATGGCAGAGGCGGGACTGTGTATGTGACTGCCGACTGAGAGCTGAGTACTGTAAACAGAAGATGACAGCTCGTCCCACTCATGATTTCCTGCACTGCATGAGAGATGGTAAGGCTGCAGATAGGCATCAGGATGCATTGGAAGGGAGCAGATCAGGCTGCAGATTGGCACAGAGGCTGCATTGGATGGACGCAGATCAGGCTGCAGATGGGCACAAAGGCTGCATTGAGGCTGCAGATGGGCATCAGGCTGCATTGGATAACCACAGATCAGGCTGCAGATGGTCACTGAGGCTGCAGATGGGCATCAGGCTGCATTGAGGCTGCAGATGAACACTAATCAGGCTGCATTGATTGGCACTGACCATTATTTTGCTTCAAAGTGGTGTATTTGAAAAAAAAACATTTTTTTTCCTGAAATGTACCTCTTAAATTGGGGTGCGTGTTATATGCCGGCGCATGTTTTATACGCTGATAAATATGGTAACTTCCCATATACTTCTCAGTAGAACAAAAGATGGTTGACTCTAAACTTGATAGTCCTTTCCTCAGCACACTTCCCCCAGCACACTACTTAGGAGCACTTACTTCACTGTCTAACTTTAATCTCCTGTCACACCATCAGCACATGACTAGACCTCACTCTGAATAAGTCCCAGTGTCTTTACTTGATAGCGCCTTGCAGGCTGGGGTCTGCAGTACCCCTCTGTGGTAGCAACTGATTTGATCAAGAAGAATAAATGTACTTGATGTACTACTGATCCCAGCAACTCCGATTTGCAAATACTGCCCGCCCTCCTAGCTGCAGCGACTTGACACATAACTCCCACAGTCTCTCCCTCTGGCTCTAGATCCAGCTCCCCTGACATGTCTCTTTCAGAGCTTTCCACTCTGCTTTCCATTTACCGACACCTGGCCTGGATCCCTCCTGAATGACTTTTCTCCGGAAGTGCTGACCAACTGTCCTTTCCAGCTCCTGTTCCAGGACACCTCTCCATGGTCCCACTTTATGTAGGAATGTAGCCACCCTCTTTTTCTTGCTCCCAAGATGAAGTATGGACTATATGATTTGTAGTGTGCTTTTTGATGCATTTGTCATGCATTTTGTATATCTTTTTATGTGTTCCTATTGAAGTCTAAGGGGCCAAAAATGCATTATGCTGCACCAAAATAAGTGCCTGCACCTATTTCCAAGTTGCAGGGAAGTGCATTACATAGACAATAATGGGATTCCCCCTGTGGTGCATTGTTGCGTGAACCAGTAACTGCAACAAATCCTAGAGGTGTGAATGGGGACAGAACGAAGAGTCCACTTTAAACCAAAGTGCTTTTACTCTTGTTGTTCCTTTCACTTGTCCTAATCTAATCCACCCTGTCCCCCCACAAATGCATACTTTTCTTGATCTGACTGAGGCAGTTCCACCGTTGATCCAGCACCAGAAGTCTTTGCTGTTCTCTTTACAGTTCCGTTAACTATGGGGCTGTGTACTGAGGCCACAAACAATCTCATAGTAGTATCTGGAGCAGTAATGTACAGATAGGGCCAGGACACTGGATTTGGTGACAGATCATGTGTGATGTCAGACAGGGCCGCTGATAGGGCAGTACAGCCAGCCCTGTTGTACGGGGCCCAGCCCTATCAGCTGCATAGAGGGGCCTGGCCAGCATTACAGCTCATTGCTGCATTCAATAAAAAAATAAAAAATAAAGCTTGTTAAACTTCTCCCCCGCTCCTACTTGTTTAATGGAGCGGGGTTATACCATTTTTCTGGGCCCCATCAGGTCAACAGAGGGGCCCAGGTGCGCACAGAGAAGGGACTATTTCTTCATTTTCAGGAGCGGATGTATATGCAGCCACTCCACCGCTCACTCAATTAGTCCCGGCTGGCGGAGTGATACTAAAATTCTGCTCCCGACTCCAGCAGCTCTCAGGTGCTGAGATGCAAGGAGGCTGATATGAAGGAGGAGAGCGTGGCTGCAATGGACACAGTGAGTAAAGAACAAAGCAAAGAAACCTCACTGTGTCCTTAGAATAGAACTCTGCAGGGTATCATTAGCATTACAACACAGGCAGCACAGTTATGTAAGTAGGGGCTCCATCCTGACTCTGTGTCTCATGGCTGCTGACTTTGTTATGGCTGTGCTGTGTTACAGTCTGTTATATACAGTACAGCCATAAGTTAACAAAGTCAGCAAACAGCCATGTCACAGCCCCTGCTTACTGTGCTGCCTGTGATGATGATTGTAATGCTACTTCAGTTGGGGGAGCAGTAAACATGTGCAGTGGAGCTGCATTTTACCCCCATTACTGCAGCAATGATCAGATATAATTTTTTAGACCCAGTGATTCGGCAGAAAGTAAAAAAGAGGACCTGTCATGGCTCTGCTATCACGAGGGATGTTATTTATTCCTTGTGAAAGCCAAAAAAAAAATGAAACCTACAATGTGATTTTATTAACAAAATGCTTACGCACATGGCCCCCGCACGCACGTGTAAACAGCAACAAACCTGCCTTTTGTTTTATAACGGGGTTAGGGTGAGGTCAAGGGTGTGGTCGAAGGGGGCCCCGTGAGGTAGGCTGTACGGGGCCCCATAATTTCTAACAGCGGCCCTGATGTCAGATGCCACCAGGAAACCTGGAAGCAACTGTTGAGGCTGCGTAATATAGTGGTAGCAGGCGATGACTTAAATTAGCAATTTAGCGATGACTTAAATTAGCAATTTTATTTGCGAGTGTGCTGACTTTATTATAATAAAAATATTGTTTACAATGTTACACTATGGAAACGTCCTTTTTATGATTTGTGAAGGGGCAAGTTACACAAGGGCAATCGGGCTTGCTTATAAGGTACCATAAGAGGCTAAGGAGTGATAAGAACTACCAAAGTTGAGGTGGAACTATTGGGGGATTCTGCAACAAAAACACTATTAGACCTACGTGTTCATAAATATCTAGTGAGTACACTGGATTTGAGCACTTTTGGTACTGAGGTGGTAAGGAAGAGGGAAAGGGGTGATGAACTGAATCAATTACTTTGTTATTTTAAAGCTGAATTCCAGGAATCTAGCTACTTTGTAATAACTGCAGGCATACCATGAGTTAAGTCTAACGAGGTGCCTGCCACCTTGCACACTTATCTCTGTTAGTCACACGTGACAGGTTTATTGTACTGCAGAAAGATAACTACTAAATGTGTTCTCAGTTCCTTCAATAGTCGTTGGCACTGCTATGCACACCGCTCCCCTCCTTTTGCCCATTCACAGAAGCCTTTGCATTATGTGAATTCCTTCACAAAATACAAAGGCTTCTGTGAAAGGCCAGCTGGGGGGAGGGTCATATCTGCTGTGTGTGCTTCTCTTCTCTCACAGCCCAGAGTTTAATGCCTGGTATGGTTTTTTTTTCTGTTCAATCCAGCGGGCCGAATAAAAAAAAAAATGATTGCTGTATTAACACAATTTTCCGCCTGAGCTATTGTGTCCTGAGAGGAGGACTGCTCCCCCGCCTGAACACCGTGATCAGCCATTGGCTGCAAGCTATGATTGGATTCTGGTCTTCCAGCATGACCGTTTGATAAAAGCTGGTCTTAAAGACCAGATTCTGTTGGACCAGCTACTGTACACACTAGGGTTGTCCAGATACCGATACCAGTATCGGGACCGATACTGAGTATTTGCGGGAGTACTTGTACTCCCGCAAATACCCCCGATGCCTAAATAGAATACTCCCCCCCCCCCCGCCGCCGCCGTATATCGTAAAGCCGCCGCCGCCACCGCGTTAATCACCGTGCGGCGAACATTACAGGCACCTTTAGTTTAAATAGCTGTTTTCCCCGCCGCGTATAGACACTGCCCCTTGCTCGGGATTGGACGGATCTGTCCAATCCCGAGCAAGGGGGAGTGTCCTTTACTCTGCGCGGCAGGGAAAACAGCTATTTAAACGAAAGGTGCCTGTAATGTTCTCCGCACGGTGATTAACGCGGCGGCATCATCGTCATCATCAGGTACGGGGGACATGGCTGCATATGTTTGGGGACATGGCTGCATATGTGGGGGACATGGCTGCTTATGTGGGGGGACATGGCTGCCTTTATGTGGGGGACATGGCTGCATATATGGGGGACATGGCTGCAATATGTGGGGGGACATAGCTGCATATATGTGGGGGACATGGCTGCATATATGTGGGGGGCATGGCTGCATATGTGGGGGGACATGGCTGCAATATGTGGGGGGACATGGCTGCAATATGTGGGGGGACATGGCTGCAATATGTGGGGGACATGGCTGCAATATGTGGAGGACATGGCTGCAAATATGTGGGGGACATGGCTGCAAATATGTGGGGGACATGGCTGCTTATATGTGGGGGACATGGCTGCATATATGTGGGGGACATGGCTGCATATGTGGGGTACATGGCTGCATATGTGGGGGACATGGCTGCATATGTTTGGGGACATGGCTGCATATGTTTGGGGACATGGCTGTATATGTGGGGGACATGGCTGCATTTGTGGGGGGACATGGCTGCATTTGGGGACACATTTAAAAAAAAGTATCGGTATTCGGTATCAGCGAGTACATAAAAAAATGTATCGCTACTTGTACTCGGTCCTAAAAAAGTGGTATCGGGACAACCCTAGTACACACAAGTCAAATGTCGTCTGGTTTCTGTTGAACCAGGAGCTACAGGTTGATATTTGTACCATGTGTACAGCCTTATGCCTAGTACACACGATCGGTTTTCACGACGGTCAAAAGACCAGCGGCTCGGTCCCTTTTCCCATGTACACACGGCCGGTTTTCCCGACAGGAAAATTGGCAGGAGATCTTTGATTGGGAAAACCAGCCGTGTATATGCTCCCTTGCAGTGTTTCCCATAGGAAAACTGCGGAAAAAAAACGATGCGATTCGGCCGCGAGAAAAAAACTGAATATGTTTTTATTTTTTAAACTGCAGTTTTCCTGTCGGGAAAACTGCTAAGAAGCAAACACATGGCCGGTTTTCCCGGGCCAAAGGAAAACATGGCAGTTTTCCCAATGGGAAAAACGATCACGTGTACTAGGTACCATCCTCTGGAAGTGCATTGAACCTGTCACCTATAAGTAGTAGAGCTACTGTATGTCCCTGAGATGACATGCACCTAATTGGACTTAATAAGTCAAAAAAGCAATAAAGGAGTTTAAAATAAATAAATATATATATCAGCCATCACTTCTTGGTATGTTTCTCTTTTCTCTTTCTGGCTCTGTTGCTTGCACACTTCTCTATGCAATCCCCTTATGGGAACACATTGCTATAGTGCTTCTCTATTTCTAATCATTCTAATTTCTTCATACATCTGTTATAGGCACACCATGCACTTATTGTGCACACATAGTGATTTGGATCAGGCCGTGAACACCTTCTCCTGCTCCAGGCACTGCTCCCCATCCCTGGTGGGTTTCCCTGTCTCAACCCCGGGGGGGGGAATGTCATGCATCAGCCCCTCTTCTCCTTGGCAGATACTGGATTGGGTCTTGAGGTTGTATAGTAAGTCCCCCAACTATTTCCATTCTGTTGGGACACAATACCTGTTCTTTTCTATTTATTAGGTAGTATTATTTATTCTTGTTTATTTTTATTTTCAGTATACCATTTTTATAACACTCCTGATGAATGGCTGTAATGCCAGGAAACGCGTAGAGTGCCACTAGATGCCAACAATCACCTGTCCATATCTCATACGTGTTCTAATTGATCTATTGTATTATGTATATCTGCCATGTCTGTTTTTATTTGTGTATTGCATGCTATGTAGCAGCATATTTAGAGTAAGTCTTGTGACTACCTATCTATTTGATACGAAATATTTGACATGTATATAAGATTGTGATTAATAAATCATGTACTGTAATTCAAATTTTATGTTATTTTTTTCTCTTTGACATGGCGCTCCCTCATTTAAAGTCCCATAAACTCCTCTCCTTTGCATACTAAATTAGGGATGGAGGCCGCCATGTGTTCAATTAGTGTGTGTGTCAGGTCACATCCATTTACTATATACATATATATATTCATATCTAATCCAAAGTTTGATAAAATGGTTTGTGGTCACATTGATTTATTATTGATTTATGATAATCTATATTTTTTTTTGTTGTTGTCGTTAGTGTGTGTGGGGAATGTTTATGTGATGGTATAGCACTGGCTATTTTTTATATTGCTTGTGTTTGTGTTAATTATCCAGGGTGATCCGTTTGGAAGGGAATTAGTATAGGGTAAATTTATATATTCACTGGATGTAAACAAACACAGGAACCACTGCCATCAGATACAGGTAAGTATACATCTGTGGAGGAGGAGGGTGGGTTAGGTTAAGTCAAGTGAGGGAGGAAACAATGATAAGAGTACTTTGGGTCAAAGGGCACATATTCTTAAAAATGTAAGTGTACTGCCATTTTAATACCAGAGTTCTGCAATTATATGAATAATTTGTTCTTTGAAAAATTCCCATTCCTTAGCATTCCACATATTAGCTCTCCTACATGGTAAGAGTGTGAACTTTAGAATGGCTTCAAAGTACATAAAAACAGGAATGTAAACATTATAAATACCATTGTGTATTAGTCTTTAGCTTTCAGAGCTATTTCTACATATGCAGCATGCTTCCATCACTGCTTTTCACTAAAAGTCCTTGATAAATAGTTGTTTTTTATCAACTAAATGTTACTCAGTGACCCCATTTAGAAGACCGGCATTCAGGGACTTTGCTGCCATAATTCATAATTACGTTTAACCTTTAATAGAGTTGATCTAAAACATTTACATTATCATTTTTTTTTTATTTAGAAAAATATATGAGGAAGGTTAAAAAGTCAAAATATAGAAGCATTTGCTCAGTGCTTTCCTTTTTGTCAGGCTCATGAATGACAATAGTGTCAGGGCACCAAAGCTCATTTTCTTTTATTTATTCATACAGAAGCCCCCATTTAGAAATGCTTATATTAGCATATATCAAGGTCATTTGCAAGTGTTTGGATAAACATGAGTATTACATTCCTCTGGTATATCATACTGAAATCACTGTATATGTGTCAGATGTTGATGGTATTTAAAGGAAACCTGTACTTTGCATCAAATTAACAACAAATTGATTCAATTAGCAAAAAATTGCACCGTGCCATTGCTGACCTGTGAAAATACTAGTTGCCTGGTTGTCTTAGCTTAGCCCACATATGTCAAACACAAGGTCCACAGGATGAATTCCGCCTATCAGGCATTGTCATGTGGCCCTTGTACCCAGTTTTGCAGCCTAAATGTGATGGAAGTCTTCTGTGTTCACAATAGACAGCTTTTGCTCTCAGCGGCTCTCAGGCGGCGTACACACGACCGAGGTTCTTGCTAGAAACCAGCGAGAACCTCGCTGGAAGCTGCATTCCAGCGAGAACCTCGGCCGTGTGTACGCTCCTGGCTCGCCCCGCCCGTCGGGAATCCCGTCGAGCGCATAGAGAGCACGCTCTCTTTTTGCTCGACGGCCCGCCTGGATGAATGGCTGGTTGCCATTCCCGACGGGCGGGTCGCCGATTTCGAAACGGAACGATGTGCCCGTCGAGGTTCTCTGCCGTGTGTATGCGGCTTCAGATTTACCAGATCCCTGCACGCACTCATGACAGGGACATATCTCCAGAATCTGAGAGGGATAGAACAATTTCTCTGCAAAGCGAGGCTGAGACACCTATACAGGAAGGTACTAATGCTGAATACACGAGTAGCAGAGCTACCTACAAAGAAAGGTATTAAAGAAAAAAACAGGAGGAGGTACAAGAGCTGCCTACACAGGGAGGTATTGGAGCAGGGTCAGGTAGTAGAGAGTAAGGATGCAAGGAAGCTTGAGGAGTAGGGGTTTGGGATTGTACACTTTGCATAGTGCAGCCCTGAACTCTGCTCTATGTACGTAACCCACTCCCGAACCCCACACTCTATATGTAGAGGACCCCTAAGCCCTGCACCCCTGAATGCTGATGCTGAGCTCTGTACTCTGTGCATAAGACACCCCTGGAACTGCACTCTGTACATAGCGCACCCTTAAACCCTTCACTCTCTACATAACAAATGCCTGAACTCTGCATGTAATGCACTAATGAACTCTGCACTCTGTATATAGCGCACCCCAGATACAACTGTTTTTTTTAGGCAAACCATACTGCTGCCGGATGAGAAGTGAGTTGGGAGGAAGTAGAGAGAAGATATTGCTGGAAGTGGAAGCAGAGGAGAGTCACGCTATGTGCCTTTTTTGTTCTCCATCACTTAGTTATATAGACATGGGAGAGCCTGTTCTTTTCTTCATATGAAATTCCTTCTACGGAGAGTATTATCCCAATGAGCGTTGGTGGATTTGCCTCATTCATGAAAAGGTTCCCAGAACTGATGTTCCCATTTTCTGGCGTCTGCCAATTCAAGCATGTTTGGCTCATAGGACGTATGTCTTTTTGAGTTCAAACCATCTGGTAAGCCTTTACCTTATCGTGGTGGATTACACACTTTCACTTGTTCACTAATATCTCACAAAATGTGGATGTCTAAGTGAAGATTTGAACATTTTATTGATGCCCCATCAAGAGATGTTTGGACATAACATTTAGTCTATTTTACATATGGACTTTATAGTCATCACTTTTTAAGTGTTATAAGCACTGTGTGTTTATTTATTTTTATTATAGTTTCCTGTTGGTCACTTTGTGCATTTAGGCCTCTTTCATACGGAGCGGTCCGTTTTTCGGTCCGCTCCGTGTGTGTCCGTCGGCTCAGCAGGGGGTCCCGCTGAGCTGTCGGCGGACAGGGCGGTCCCCGCACACTGTGCAGGGACCGCCCTGTCTCTCGTCCGCTATCCCCTATGGGGAATCGGATAAAAACGGACCGTCTGTCCGTTTGCATCCGATCCGCCGGACGGAAGAAAAATAGGGTTGCGGATCTTGCTGACGTTAGCGGATGCATCATCCGCTAACAGACGCGATCCCATAAGGGCCCATTACAAGTCCGTAAACGGACTTGTAATAAGCGGACGAACGGTCCGCTCATGTTAAAGGGGTCTTAGGACCTATGACAGGGTCCCTGTACACCTTAAATTGCAAGCGCTGCACTATTTTCATCTTATCATATTGTTGATGCGGCCTGTGATTAAATTGAGTTAGCCAATTTACTAAACCTGCAGCATACAGAATCTGGTGCAGCTGTGAGTAAGTAATAATAGTAATCGGCTTCTAACTTCAGCTTGTTCAGTTACGCTTTGACAATAAAACCTTGAAGCTGATTGGTTACAATACAGTACCACTTTTAGTAAATCTCCCCCAATTTCTAAATTACAATCTGAATCACTAACATAGATCATGTATGCATGTCAGAAGTTGTAACTTGAATCCATTGGTGTCTTGCTGGTTCTAGCCGAAAAGACTGGAGCAAGAGACAGCTTGGGAGAGAAAAAGTGGGACATTTCTGTAAAATGTATTTACGTCAAAGGTGAAAGCTGTATTAAAGTAAATTTGGATGGCTCTAAAGCTTTAAAGGCATAATGGGCTTTAAAGTATATGGAATGCCAAACCTTTTTTCATTTTGAATAGAGAAAGGGATGGTTAATAAACCTTTTTACAATTTTTTTGCCAAATGTATTCCATTGGGTACATTTCCCTTCATTTGCTGTCCTATAGACACAACTAGAAATGAGAGAAAATGTCTCCTAAGGTAAATTGTTCTAAATACCTAGACATTTTCAAAATACCTATTCGATAATTTCTCCTATAATCTTCTGGTGACAACTCAAAACTTTGTACTTTTAGTCGCAATGAAATGGTCACAAGGAAAAATTGAAGTGCGAATTTACCTAAGGGGGATACAGACAGCAATAACCTATCACCATTCCATTTAAATCACATAAATGGGTTCCTCATTAGCTGTAAAAACGACAGATGTATAGGGGGTCATTTACTATAGCGCTGCTGAACGTTTTTATTGCAAGCAAAAATCACTTAAAGCGGAGTTCCACCCTTAAAACCACTTTGTTTCATCCCATCCAGCATACTGGCGTCAGCGCCAGTATGCTGTTTTTTTTTTTTTTTTTTTTAATCCATGTACTTACTTTATAATAAATCATTTAATTTCGGGCGCACCACGGTATGTCGCCGCTATAAGGCGTCACGCCTTCCGGAAACAGCCGATTAGCGTTCGGCTCTTCTCAGCGCCTGCGCACAGACCCAGGAGCTGACTGCGCAGGCGCCGTAAATAGCCGGTCCTAGTTCGGCTTTTTTCGGAGGGCGTGACGCGGCTATATACGGCGCCTGCGCAGTCAGCTTCTGGGTCTGTGCGCAGGCGCCGAGAAGAGCCGAACGCTAATCGGCTGTTTCCGGAAGGCGTGACGCCTTATAGCGGCGACATACCGCGGTGCGCACAAAATTAAATGATTTATTATAAAGTAAGTACATGGATTAAAAAAAAAACAGCATACTGGCGCTGACGCCAGTATGCTGGATGGGATGAAACAAAGTGGTTTTAAGGGTGGAACTCCGCTTTAAACAGGTCACAAAATGTGAGGTTCATTTTACAGTAAGATACATTTTGCTAAAATCAATCTTCTCATCTTTACATTTACAGAAGTAGATCAGCTGACACTATATCAGATGCTTACACTACTTTCAATTAAAATACAACTTTATCGTTTTTAAACAAACTCATAGCTCTTCTTTTTTTTTTTTTTTTATCTGTCTGACTTTTTTCTCTAAAGACAACGTTCACCTAGTCCAAGGCAAACTTATTACATTTTTTAATTGCAACACAAAGTAGGCCAAAGAATTATGAATATGGGAGCAGGGTGGGTTCTTTCCTCCTCAAAATGGGCCAGAATAGATTACAGTCAGCTCAGAAAAAAGTAGAAAACTCAGGACAGCTGAGCTGAGAAAGGGGTGCACTGTTAAATTGAATGTCTAGGCAAAATAAAAAAAAGTGCACAGTGATGTGCATGTCCCATGTCTTTTCTCCTTAAACAAGCTGTAAGTATAGAAAAAAAAACTTTTTGATCCTGCTACAAAACCATTAAAGTGTCACTAAAGATTTTTTTTAGCTAAATAGCTTCCTTTACCTTACTACAGTCCTGGTTTCATGTCCTCATTGTTCGTTTTTGCTTTAATCCTTCTCTGTTCTGGACACTTCCTGGTTGTGGATGTTTCCTGATGAAAAAAGTCATGGAATCTTCTCTCTGTGGTCTCTAATCAAGGAGATGTGATCACTGTGTGTCGAAAACCCCTCAGAACCAATCAGTTTCATTTTAAAAACAAACACTGCCCTGTATTGGCTATGTGTCTCTGTACTTCACAGAAGCATGAAACTATATGAAAAACGAAACTGAAACTGCAGGCACATTATATGATTGATTTTTATCTTGTTTTAATCATTTTTAAAAGCAATCAGTTAACTATTATGTCTCTATACCCTGTAAACAGTCATTTCAGCAAAAAATAGTTTTTCCTTTACAACTCCTTTAAGCTCCTTACTTCCAGTGGTGATAAGACAAAGCAGTTTCTGGTGCACCAAAATGTAAAGCAGGATTGTTGGCCTTGCTCATCTCCCCTTGATGGACTACAGAACATCCCCCCCATGATATAGAAAAGAAGAGATGGGGGTTTTAACTAGTCAAACAGGAAAGAGAACTCATGGTGTCAGCTCAAACAGGAAGTAAAGATCTTGTAGGCAGGTTCAGTTTACCCTCCCCTGTGGGGAGGACAAAGTCGTAATTCTCAGGACGAAGTCGTAATGATGAAACACATTGGGAAATGGCGACCTGAAGCGGCAACCTGAAGTGACCTCACACGCAGCACCGGAAGCAAAGTTTTGCTAGGAAGTCAGCACTTGTCGGGTGAGACACTGAGTTCATGTTTTGGGCCCACTGCGGCCATGATAGGTTGGCTTCTTAGTACTCTACTAAATGTAAATTATAGCTTAACTACAGTGGATATAAAAAGTCTATACACCCCTGTTAAAAATGTCAGGTTTCTGTGATGTAAAAAAAATGAGTAGTAGAGCTACCTACAAAGGAAGGTACTGAAGATGAAGACAAATACAGGAGGAGGTACAAGAACCGTCTAGACAGGGAGGTACTAGACCAGGGCCAGGTAGGAAAGAGTAAGGATGCAAGCTTTTGGGGAGTAGGGGTTTGGGATTGTACACTTTGCATAGGGCACCCCTGAACCCTGAACTGTGTATGTAACCCACTCCAGAACACCACACTCTGCACTCTTTACATAGTGCACCCCTAAACACTGAGCTCTGTACTCTGTGTAATTGTGATTTTGGAGCTATTCACTTACCCATGAGATTGGAGGAAGCTTTTGGATCATCTACAACCATGAGGGGTACAATGCCTTATAGCTGAGCATGAGAGTGTAAGACAAATACTGTTGGTGAGTGAACATCTTATGGGGAAGCGATAACACGTGTGGCACATGGTGTGAAGTGGAAATCTAAATATCAACAGATTGATTCTTCATGGACTGATTGATACATTTATTTAGTCTTGGACATGTTCACATTGGACTTTATATGATTACTTATCACTGGGTGTTATTTAGTGCAACACTTAATATTCATATAATGCCACTATTTACCTTTCCTTTTATGGTTTTGGTAGATTTGTTGACATTATCTGTGCTACCAATGTATCTAGCCCTGTCACTACTCCAACACAAATTTATCAACTGTGCCACCAATATATCGCACTATGCCGGTACTCCACCTTCAGCACATTATCTGTGTCACCAATATTTCTCACCGTGCTTCCTTTGGCACATTATCTTTGCCACCAATATATCTTACTTAGCCAGTACACCACTTTTGAAACATTATCTGTGCCACCAATATTTCTCACCCAGCTGATACACCACTTTTGGCACATTCGCTGTATCATCAATATATCTCACCCAGCCAGTACATCACCTGCAACACATTACCTGTTCCACCAATATATCTCATTTAGTTCTACCACCAGTTGTGCCACCTACATTTCACCTAGCCAATATCTCACCTCAGCACACTATCTGTGCCACCAATGTATCTCACTCACCCCCACCACCAGGTTTTTACTCTCCCACACATTCCTCTGAAGCTGCTGTAATGAAAGTAGTATTACACATCCTAATGACTTGTTCCCTGCTCTCTTATTACTAGCAATCACAAATTGGCAGCAGTTTTACCAGTAAAGCTGTACATGGTCCAGTGCTCTCTAACATTTATTGTGGGTAATAAATTTAATTGTAGGGTTTCTCATGCAATTCACAACCTGTAATCAGTATACACAAAAGTAGGAGTCATTATATTTATTTTGGTATAAGCACACTGCAAAGTAGAGCTGACACTGTAAATGAGACCTCTGTCATTAATAGTGCTCTTGATTCTGCTGGTTTGCTTCCTATTTTGAAAGTTGCAGTTTTGAAAAAGGGATTGCTGCAGAAACTCAAGTTGATCATTTATGATGTATAACGTATGACGTATGACATTTCCATGTTGTTGCTATTGAATAAAATATAGAAGTCTGTAGATTAGCCTATTGAAGGAGTGCTTAGGGGCTCAATGCAATTAGTTAGAACACATATTGACCCGTTCATTTAAACAGATCTCCCAGAGAGATTATATATTTCCTTTAAATCTGCAGGCATGATGTTTTATTGTTCCCCATTCTTTCTTTGCTTTGTGTTTTTTTGTTCCCCTACTTTAATTGAGAGAGGTTTTAATGGCCAGAGGCATGTTTAGTTAAAGGGATTGTAAAGGTAAAAAAAAATCCCCTAAATAGCTTCCTTTACCTTAGTGCAGTCCTCTTTCACTTACCTTTTAGCTTAGACCAGATACTCTCCAAGGTTTAATCACTTCTAAAGGGATGCTGACACTGGAGCTTTACAACACAGAAAAGTGCATCAGCTGATTAGCAATGAACCAGAGCCTCCCATTTAGAATGATTATGCGATCAGTCTGGTGAAACTGTTATTTCTTTACAGCAACAAAAGGTATGATTCTGTTACAGAGTTTGTTAAAATCCAGGTAATGTACATTGATCATCCAGAGAGGATTGTTGTTTTCTCAACTAAAATGGAGCTGCTCTTTAAGTCAAATGATAAATGTTGTCATCTATTATGTTAGCATCAGCTAGGATGCTTTTATTGAATATGATTTCCTTATTCATGTTCTTTAGAACACTATAAAACAGGGCTTTCCAACCTTTTGACCAGGGGCGTCGTTAGGCCCGGGCTTAGGGGGCTGGAGCCCCGAATGGGTCCCAGTAAAGCCCCGAGTCACAGGCATTTAGCACTCAATTGTTAGCCCAGAGCACCGGGACTTTACTGGTGCCAAGTGCCGCCGCGCCGATTGTGGCCGAGCCCTGCTGGGTTTGACTGAGTGCTGCCGCGCCGAGTGTGGCCGAGTCTTACCGAGTGAGATAGTAGGTCCAGCCTCTGGAGCCTGCAACGCCTATGATGCACTTCCCACTGGTCCATTGCCGTGACCGCGGGACGTGTGACTCCATCATAGGCGCTGCAATCTCCAGAAGGCGGGAATTACAATACCGCCGAGCCACTTTACTGAGATGATCCCTGCTCGGAGCTCGGGCAGGCGGCTCTCAGAGCGATTGGGACTCGGTAGAGATCAGGCCAGCAGGGGAGCGATCGGGGGAGATAGCAACGTATTTAAAAGGTAACCCACACACACATGCTTGTCTTTGGTGGTCCCCTACAGACCAGACGAAATGTTGTGCAATGCACATAGGACTCCATTGCCAGCATTAGCTAGATTAGAGGCTTTCTCCCCCCTCCCTGGAGTTCTCAGTCCTCTGCTCTCCATGGTTCAGGCTCTGCTCTTTTTTTACCATGCATAGCTCCCTGCAGCCAGACTCTCTATCTCCTATGGGCTCAGCAGTTGTGCCCCCTACTTGCAGTTCTGGACACACAGGAATCTGCCAAAAAAAACTGCACCACGACCACCCCGGATCCCCCCCCATATGTAAGGTAGGTGTATGCATGTCAGGTAGGTGTGTGTATGTAGGTCAGGTAGATTAGGTCAGTGTATGTCAGGTAGGTGTATGCATGTCAGGTAGGTTAGTGTATGTCAGGTAGGTGTATGCAGGTCAGGGAGTCAGTGTATGTATGTCAGGTCAGGTAGTCAGTGTATGTATGTCAGGTAGGTGTATGTACTGTATGTCAGGTAGGTGTATGCAGGTCAGGTAGTCAGTGTATGTATGTCAGGTCAGGTAGTCAGTGTATGTATGTCAGGTAGGTGTATGTATGTCAGGTAGGTGTATGCAGGTCAGGTAGTCAGTGTATGTATGTCAGGTAGGTGTATGTATGTCAGGTAGGTGTATGCAGGTCAGGTAGTCAGTGTATGTATGTCAGGTAGGTGTATGTATGTCAGGTAGGTGTATGCAGGTCAGGTAGTCGGTGTATGTATGTCAGGTAGGGGTATGTATGTCAGGTAGGTGTATGCAGGTCAGGTAGTCAGTGTATGTATGTCAGGTAGGGGTATGTATGTCAGGTAGGTGTATGCAGGTCAGGTAGTCGGTGTATGTATGTCAGGTAGGGGTATGTATGTCAGGTAGGTGTATGCAGGTCAGGTAGTCAGTGTATGTATGTCAGGTCAGGTAGTCAGTGTATGTATGTCAGGTAGGTGTATGTATGTCAGGTAGGTGTATGCAGGTCGGGTAGTCAGTGTATGTATGTCAGGTCAGGTAGTCAGTGTATGTATGTCAGGTCAGGTAGTCAGTGTATGTATGGCAGGTAGGTGTATGTATGTCAGGTAGGTGTATGCAGGTCAGGTAGTCAGTGTATGTATGTCAGGTCAGGTAGTCAGTGTATGTATGTCAGGTAGGTGTATGCAGGTCAGGTAGTCAGTGTATGTATGTCAGGTAGGTGTATGTATGTCAGGTAGGTGTATGCAGGTCAGGTAGTCAGTGTATGTATGTCACGTCAGGTAGTCAGTGTATGTATGGCAGGTAGGTGTATGTATGGCAGGTAGGTGAGTGTATGTAGGTCAGGTAGATGAGGTCAGTGTATGTCAGGTAGGTCAGTGTATGTCAGGTAGGTGTATGCAGGTCAGGTAGTCATTGTATCTATGTCAGGTAGGTGTACGTATGTCAGGTAGTCAGTGTAATGGTCAGTGTGTCAGGTAGGTGTGTTTACTGTTCAAAATTGATGGGCAATGGTAATCCAGGCAGCAACCAGCAAGTAACCCCCCCACCGCCCCCCCCAAAAAATAACCTGCCAAGAAAAGGGGGCATACCCAAGGTAAGTAATGGGTAGTTAATTGAAGAAGGATATGTGGAGAAGTGCCCTGAAAAAGTGAAGGGCGGGAGGGTGTCGAATGCGATTGAATGGGCAGACTCATGGACATGAGATGAGCTGGGAAGAGTCGGCCCAGTGACGTGTAGTACCGCACACTGAACAAAAGTTTTATTGAGCAAATACAGGAAATAACATACAAAACTCCAGAGCATATTCTCCACCAAAATCACAATGAATGATACACATATAACACATCCTAACACTACGCCAGATATCATTTCCCGTTGCGGAAACCCCTATCGCCTTCTCTCCCCCCCCCCAGTGGGCAGTTATGGATAGCTAGAAACCGAGTGATCAAGGTCCTAAAATAGACGATCCCACACAAGATCTATCGGAGCCAGACCTGAAACATCAAGCCACGGGGCCCATAACTTTTCATATTTACCGCTGGCCCCTCTTCTCTGATACACCACCTTCTCCAGCCTCAACGTGACCCCCATCTGCTTAATCCACTCCTGTACCGTAGGTGGTTCAGTATCCTTCCAGTGTCTCAGTATCATTAAGCGAGCCTGAAACAGAGCTCTGCCAATAGCCTGTTTTGGGATATCCTCCGCCAGTAAGCCATCCGTTATCCCCAACAGGCAGATCTTGGGTTCCAGTGGAACCTGTATCTGGAAGGCCCCGCTAATAGTGTCTAGTGATGAGCGGAATACGCCATATTCAATTTCGCGATATTTCGCGAATATTTTGAAGAATATTCGTGAATATTTGTTAATATTGAATATTCGTGATATTTTATAAAAAAAAAAAAAAATGCGAAATTTCGCCAATGCGTATTTTTGGTCAATGCGAAGTTTCGCCAATGCGTATTTTTGGTCAATGCGAAATTTCGCTATTTTTTTTTGGATAAAATATCACGAATATTCGATATTTACGAATATTCGCTATATTTTATTAAAAAAAAAAAAAATAGCGAAATTTCGCATATGCGAAAGCGAAAATGATTGCGAAATTTCGCTATATTTTTTTGCATAAAATATCACGAATATTCGATATTTACGAATATTCGCTATATTTTATAAAAAAAAAAAAATTGCGAAATTTCGCTAATGCAAAATTTCGCTAGTGCGAATGCGAAATTGATTGCGAAATTGATTGCGAAATTTGAAAAAATACGAATATTCGAAATAGCGAATATTCGAAGCGATATTCGAGTTATTCGCGAATACTCAAATATGCAATATTCGTGAGCAACACTAATAGTGTCAACAACCCCCGTCCAGTACAGGTGGAGCTTCGGGCAGCGCCACAGTAGGTGGATGAGATCTCCGTGGTCCCTGCAGCATCTAGTGCAGCAGGGGTCCACCCCCAAACCCATATGCGCTAATCTGGCAGGTGTGTAATGTGTCCTTAGGAGAATGTAGAGCTGTGATAGTCTGTGCGCCGCGTTCAGGGAGCATGTGGGAACCGCCTGTAAGGCTTCTTCCCGTGAGTGGGCTGCTTAAATACCCTCCGGGCTCCTCCCATAAACTCAGGCCACCATACTGGCCTTCTTATATATATATATATATATATATATATATATATATATATGTATATATATATAAATGTTATTATAAAAGTAAAAGAGGGCAACATAAAACTAGTGTGATATTTAACACAGTTTTTTTTTTATAAACCTACACAATATCTGGTTCTATGAATGTAGGAGCAATTCCCAATGAGTTCTCAAGGTTACTTTGCAGATATTTTGGTTCTAAATTTGTCCTTCATGTCCTTCATCCTTGAAAATAGTTGCTCATAAATATAGGTGCTGCCACAAAACGAATGAAATGAATAAGGTGTGATGGTCGCGATTGTCAAGAGTGGGATATTATTCTTTGTAAAGATAGAACTTTAAAAATTCCAGTAAAAAAGAAAAACTGTCAAATTAAAATGTGGCTGCATGTGTTCACTAAGTGTAAACTGTACAAAAAACCTCAACATTTTTAAGTAAGTTTATGATTTTGCATTGGGCCGTATTTATAGCCATCTTGGGCTGCAGGTGGCCCGTCGGCCACAGGTTGGACACACCCTGCTATAAAATAACAAGGAAGTTACTGTTACAAGTCTTAGCAATGATGCTGCAGACTACTTACATCAAAAACTACTAGTCATCCTGGGGCAAATTAGGATTTTTTTGTTACATTGGTGAAAAGTGAGGTTATGTTTCTCATATTCCTTGCCTATTGTGCTTTGTCTTGTGTTACCAAGCAACTCATGAAGATACATTGAAGACCTTTGTTGATGTGGCTGGGTTGTCATTAACATCTGGGCTTCAGGCTGTATTCAAAGGTTCAAGCTTTTGATCGCTGTCAGTGGCTAGTAATCAACTGGCAGAGCGCTACTTTTTACAACCTGCTCCATCGTTAAAATCTGCCTCCCTCTGAGCATCATGTGATGAAGCCCAAACAGGAAGACCGATGTGTTATATTTTGGCTTAGCAGTAAATTCCTTGGAAAAAAAAAAAAGAAATAAAAGCAAATAGGCAACAGAACAACATAAAACTTTACAGCTTGGCTCAAAAGTATGATGTGTTTACTTGTTCCGTAATATCTTCCCTCTAAGTTTACCTTGCAAATATTGACTATTCAAGTTTAGTGCTTTTATAAGCATATTCGTTGTCTTATTGACTATTAGACCGTATTTATATTTAATGGCCATCTTCTAAAAGTTGGATCATATTAGAAATCTGAGGAAAGGCATATTATTACTCTGCATTTGCAATGCAAGCCTTTTTATCAGCCTCATCATGCTATCTAAATTGAACTCTGGATTTAGAAAGATTAATGACGTTGAAAGAAGCAGATAGCGCCAGATGACTTTTATATTGAGATGAATCTATAAAGCTGTATAAGCACTGCTACCTTTATTAGACTTTATAATTCCAACTACTGTTTCTTTGGGGGCGGGGTTTAAATAAGTGTTGTTTCAGTTAACAATTTTTTTTTCACAGCTGAAATAATTTTGGTCTATTAAAGAAATCCATGTTCCGCCTCGTGAGCTCAGCGGGGATCGCTCCATTGATCCCCGCTGAGCAGCAGATGACAGGGCAGTCCCTGTACACTGTGCAGGGACCACCCTGTCAGATCTCCGCTCTCCTCTATGGAGGGATCGGAGGAACACAGACCGCCTGTAGGTGTTCATCCGATCCGCTCTGCAGACGGATGGAAAAATAGGATTTTCCTCCGTCTGCAGAAACGGAGCATAGCAGGCATGGACGAGATTGGGTGTCAGCGGATGTTCATCCGCTGACACCCGCTATCCCATAGGGATACATGTATGTCCCTTTTTCATCCGTATACGGATGGATGAAAATAAGGGCCCTAAGACTAAATCATTTGATTGTACTTGTGTCACAGAAGCTTCCCACCCAACATTTTATTCTGGGTACAAGGTGATGCTGGCAACTAGGGTTGCACTGATACCACTTTACCGATACCGATTAGCGATACTTTTTTATTAATGTCATGTGACAGTAGCACTTGTGTCAGTATTTTTTTTTCTTACAATTTTATTTTTTACATTTTATTTTTTTTTTATCATTTTTTAACATTTTTTTTACAATGTGGGGGGTGTACGATGTCAGTGTTTTTTTTTTATTCGTTTTTTTAAATTTTATCTTTGAAATATTTATTACAATTTTTTCTATTTTTCATTAATTCATTTTTTTCAGCCCTGTTTGGTGACATATCAGACTGGTGATATCTCCCCTTTGAGACAGGGAAAGGGACTGAGGACACAGATTCCCCATTCCCCTTCTCTGCAGCCTCAGCTGCACTGAAAATGAATGAACAGGAGACAGAGGCTCCTCTCCATTCATAAACTGAGGCATCGTAAAAACACAGGTTATGACATTTCATTTATGATGAATGGACAGAAGCAGTGATCACTGACTTTTCATTCAGAAAAGGAAGGAGCCACGAAATTACAGATTTACTGTCTCCTTCCTCCGCTCTCCATCCTGAAAGATCCGGGGAAGGTGTACACCAGTGGAGGAGCCGGAGTGGACACAGGGGGACTCGGAGGAGGAGGACTGACGGAGGACATGGGGGACTAGAGGAGGAGACAGAGTGCCAAGAAGGACACATGGCGACCCTGAGGAGGACAGCGGAGGACCGAAGGAGGACAGAGGGGGGACCGAAGGAGAACATGGGGAGACCAGAGGAGGAACCGGAGAGCCGGGAAGAATGCAGGGGGACCCGGAGGATGACACAGAGGGGAACTGAAGGAGGAAAGGGGGGACCGAAAGAGGACATGGGGAGACCAGAGGAGGAGCGGGAGGGCCGGGAAGGATGCACACAGAGAGGGACCCAGAGGATAAAACAGATCGGGACCCGGAGGAGGACACAGAGAGCCAGGGAGGATGCAGGGAGACCTGGAGGAGGACACGGGGAGCACAGAGGGGACAGATGAGGGTGATCGGTGTGGCGGTAAGGGCAGTTACAAGTACCGATCTCCCTGATAGCAGTGGGAGAGAGAGGAGGAGAAGCGCCTGTCAGAAAAGCTATACAGGGAGATCAGTGCTTGTAACTCCCCCCACCATCGCACAGATCATCTCTGAGGCTGCCTAAGTATCGGGTCAAACATCATAGCATTTGCATGAGCACAAGTACTCATGAAATGCTCGGTATCAGCACAGATACGATACTAGTATCAGTATTGGTGCAACCCTATTGTCAACCTTTGTGTAAGATGATAGTTACTCTTGCAGTTCCAATTATACTTCAAAATCTGCATAAACCAATTCCTGTATAAGATTATACAGTACTTACATTCTTACATTTAATGAGAAGTGTCCCTTGTGCTGGTGCTGGCAGTCCTAGTCAAAATCAGAAGTCCTCTGCCCCAGACTCCTCCATAGTACCTGTAAGGTGGGGTGGGGGTGCTGTAAGAGTTAATATGAGCGTTAGACTAGTCACAGGCAATCGTCAACAGTGCAGACAATGCCCGCCTTCTGCACCCCCCTCCGCCATTCCTAAAAGTTTCCATTAAAAGTGCTTTATAAAAGGAGGAGAGGGACCTTTTATTCATACTCCATTCATAGCTCTTTTTTCATATTCGTCCCAGTCAGTTAAAGCCGAAGTTCACTGTAAAACTAAAATCTCGAAATCTACTGTCATCCACGATCTAAGACTAACCTATATAGCCCTGTAAAGAAGAAATTGGTATACATACCTTTTCTCGAGCATGGGGCTCGGGTGCTAGAAGATTTCCCCTACAACACAAGGAGGAAATCCTTCCTGGAGGTACAGGAGCAAGTGAGAGGACAGCAGGTCAACACATCCAGAAGATCTCCTGAGAGTCAGCTGGGTGGGCTGGTGAGTGTTCAGTCTTTGAGGACTGTGGAGAGAGTGTCAGTCTGGGAAGACCATGGAGAAGTTAACCAGGAGGGCTAGTGAAGGGGGCAGCTGCAGCCAAGTGGGTTGGCAGTGCCTGAAAAAGTGCTGGGATCAGTGACCACAGAGAGGAAATGTTGGGAAAGTGTTAGCTGTGTCCCCCTATCTTCAAATATAGGGGCTGCAAGTTCTTGCATGAAATGGGCCTTCACTACCAAGCAACAAGGTGAAACAGCTGGAGTTCTGCAAGCAAGTGAGTGATGGAGGACGCAGTGGAGTGTATATAGACTGTATATAGGAAGAGTTGTCCCTAAAGTTACGTTTGAAGTCAAGTGGCATCCCATAATCACCAATCCCTATCCAACTTATTATGACTCAATAAAAAAACAAAAAACAAAGTCACAGGCGGTTCTCTAACTCTGAGTGCCTGTGGAAATTAGGTATGCTTGACTGTGCAGAGTGGGGGATCCCAGTTGTACAGTAGTATACAAAACCACAATTTGTTCTAAAAACAGAAAATAGCATGAAGAGAAGCATGTAGTGTCACTCCATTGGCATTGGCTCCATTGGCTAAGCGGGCATGAAAACCGATCTCAAATAGTGAAGTTAGGACCTTTCACTTCTGAGAAACGCACAGTATCGTGCGGAGTCCCGCAAGGATCCCCTCTGTCGCCGGTGTTATTCAACATCTATCTTCACCTCTTTTTGATATCATCAGCAGCCAAAAACTGCTCTATCACTCATATGCAGACGACACGCAACTGTATTTCCGCATTTGCAACAAAAAGGATCACCACCTCAATCTAGAGACATGCCTCTCTTTGATAGAGGACTGGATGACAAAGAGTTATCTTAAACTCAACGGAGCGAAAACAGAACTTCTCCTGTTTCACGCCAAGCGTAGGAATCAACCTGAAATAACTTGAACCCCCCCGCCCATTCTGGGCAAAATCATCACCCCTAGCGCCAAAGTCAAAAGTGTTGGGGTCATTTTCGACTCCTACATGACAATGGACGCACAAATAGGGTCTGTAGTCAGCGGATCTCACCATCTGCTGCGCCTACTACGCAGACTTATTCCTTTCATTCCCAAGGAAGACATAGCGGTCGTGGTGGGAGCAATTGTTAACTCCAGATTGGACTATGCAAATGCCCTTTACCTCGGACTCCCCAAGTACCAAATCGCTCGTCTTCAAGTCATTCAAAACACGGCCGCCAGACTTGTGACTGGGAAATAACCTTGGGAATCAATCTCACCTTCACTGAGATCCCTTCACTGGTTACCAGTAAAAGACAGAATCACTTTTAAAGCACTCTGTCTAACGCATAGATGTATCCATGGGAATGCTCCCCATTATCTATGCGAAAAAATAAAAGCTCATAATCCCAATCGCGTTCTGCGATCCACCAATCAAAATCTACTCCAGATACCGAAAGCCAACTACAAGTCCAAAGGAGATAGAAGATTCGCGGTCCAAGGTCCCAGACTATGGAACGCTTTACCAACCAGCATTCGGTTGGAGGAGAATCACTTAGCATTCAGGAGAAAGATCAAGACTCATCTCTTTTGATACCAAAGGAGACAGGAACAACAAGCGCCCAGAGGCGATTCAGTTCGCATGTCCAGCGCTATATAAGTTTTCATTCATTCATTCATTCATTCATGATGTCAGGATTAAGCTCCGACCAATGCGTTTCATCACAAAGGATGTTGTCCATCAGCCCCTGGACAACCTTCCTTGTCACAAAACGCATCAGTGAAGCTTAGTGCTGACGTCATCATGCTTGCTCAGCCGAGCACCACAGTTTCACACTGATATGCATGCTCAGTGTTTTTTTAACCATTTAAGACCCAGACCAATATGCAGGTAAATGACCAGGCCCCTTTTTGCGATTCGGCACTGCGTTGCCTGACAATTGCAGGGTCCTGCGACGTGGCTCCCAAACAAAATTGGCGTCTTTTTTTCCCCACAAATAGAGCTTTCTTTTGGTGGTATTTGATCATCTCTGCGGTTTTTAGTTTTTGCGCCAATTTTGAAAAAAATTCAATATTTTTTACTTTTTGCTATAATAAATATCCCTCAAAAATATATATAAAAAATGTTTTTTCCTCAGTTTAGGCCGATACGTATTGTTCTACCTATTTTTGGTAAAGAAAATCGCAATACGCGTTTATCGATTGGTTTGCGCAAAATTTATAGCATTTCCAAAATAGGGGATAGTTTTATTGGATTTTTATAAAAAAATGTTTTACTACTAAGGGCGGTGATCAGCGATTTTTTTTTGTGACTGCAACATTATGGCAGACACATCGGACAATTTTTACACATTTTTGGGACCATTGTCATTTTCACAGCAAAAAGTGCTATAAAATGCATTGTTTACTGTGAAAATGACAATTGCAGTTTGGGAGTTAACCACGAGGGGGCACTGAAGGGGTTAGGTGTGACCTCATATGGGTTTCTAACTGTAGGGGGGGCGGGGCTGGACGTGTGACATCATTGATCGCCTTTCCCTATATCAGGGAACAGACGATTATTGACAGCGCCACTGTGAAGAACAGGGAAGGTGTGTTTACACACACTTCTCCCCGTTCTTCAGCTCCTGTGACCGATCGGGGGACTCTGGCGGCGATCGGGTCCACGGGTCCCACGGCCGCGGTCACGAAGCTTCGGACCGGGTCGCGGGCGCGTGCCATCACGTACAGGTACGTGATTGTGCCCAGCAGTGCCATTCTGCCGACTTATATCGGCGTTTGGCGGTCCTTAAGTGGTTAATGGAACAGCGCAACATTGTTGTTTTTTGTATTGTTAGGGAGACCCAATGAAGTTTCCATAAATACAGGCATGACCACATTGCATGAAGAAGATTTGCCTGCTTGCCGCAGCCTCCAAAGCACAGTGGGGAAGGACAGAGCTTTAAATTGTATAACTTCAAGAGAGTGAAGTAGATATGATGAATGGACACTGGGGCCTAGATTCACGTAGGGCGGCATAACTATGAGCCGGCATAGCGTATTGTATTTACGCTAGGCTACGCAACTTAGAACGCAAGTGCAGTATTCTAAAAGCACTTGCGTCCTAAGTTACGGTGGCGTAGTGTAAATGTGCCGGCGTAAGCGCGCCTAATTCAAATGGGGAAGAGGTGGGCGTGTTTTATGCAAAATAATCGTGACGCTTTTAACGAATGGCGCATGCGCCGTCCGTGGACGTATCCCAGTGCGCATGCGTCAGATAGAATGCCTAAGATACATCGCACACTGCCTACGATGTGAACGTAACTTACGCACAGCGCTATTCGCGTACGACTTACGCAAACAACGTAAAAAGATACGCTTGTTCCGACGTCCATAATTTGCATGGGCTGCGCCACCTAGATAGCAGCTTTATCTTTACGCCGGCGTATGTCTTACGTAAACGGCGTAACTAATTGCGAGGGGCGCACGTACGTTCGAGAATCGGCGTATCTAGCTCATTTGCATATTCAACGAGGAAATCAACGGAAGCGCCACCAAGCGGCCAGCATAAATATGCATCCAAGATACGACGGCGTAGGAGACTTACGCCGCTCGTATCTTGGCCGAATTTATGCGTAACTGATTCTGAGAATCAGGCGCGCATATACGATGGCGCAGATTTGGACTTACAACGGCGTTCTTTGAGAATCTGGCCCTGGATGTCTAGCAGGATCAAAAGGATTTTTTTTAATACTTTTAGAGTCTAAAATAAAAAAACAGCCACCACATTTGAGGACTGGTAATCTACAATATATGAACATTTTTATCCCTAGGTTTAGATAAACTTCAATGCTATAAAGTAATATAATAAAATTATTGAACACCTTTGTCCAGACACATATACACATTGACAGATTTTTCATTTCTGTTTTCACAGTTAATGTCAAACAACGTCACCAGGGGCTTTGTACAAATAATGATTTTTCAACTTTCGCACATGACCTTTTATATAAAATACCAGCGTACAAAGTTGATTTAAGCGAGGCAGTGTTATTCATTGTGAACGTTTTAGTTAAACATTAGTCCTTTATGCAATTAAATGAACTTTCTAACCAGCTGTCTGCATCTCCTGAGACTTTCTTCTGGCAAGCAAGCCTCGATACAATGCAATATTGTGTGTTAATCAACAACATCTGAATCCTGTTATTAAAATTCACATAATAACAACGCCACAACCATAAGTAAAGCTTTGATGAACGTGCTCACCATTTAATATGCAAATATTGCTCGCAATGTTCAGACCGTTGTGTTTTGAATATAAATATAGTACAAAGCAGAGAAAGCAGCATTGTGCAAAGTGTTTGTAAACAGCCTTATTGCGAGATGCTTCAAATTGACACTAATTTAATTAAGTGTATTGTCTCCTGCTTTTTACATCAGTGCAATTTGGAAATTGTTATTCTGTTTTTTTTTTTTATTTATTTTTTATAATTTTCTACAAGATGTCTCAGATTTAGAGGAAAGACACACAATTAGGGAGGGATGTGAAAAGAGAATATTGTTGCACCCACTGTAAGAAGCCAGCGAGCCCCTCCACCTATATCCCCAACTGCTAAAACTGGAAACACTGAGCTGATCATTGCCTTTAGGGCAGGGGCGGCCCATCCATTAAGGGCTCACAGACGCCACCCCCTATCCATGCATCCTGCCCCATGCATGAATTTAAAATGGGGGGGGGGGGGGTTTGAAGCACCTGATTAGAGCCAGAGGTTTCAAAATAGGGTGGGCATGGAGTATATATATGGGGCATATAACGAATATTCGCTATTGAAACACTGAACCTCCTCCCGGCCAATCGAGAAGCAGGTCTTGAGACCCGTCACCCGATTGGTTGAAAGGACAGGCGATCCTATTGGATGCCTAGGAGGAGGGCCGGAGATGCGTGGCGGAAGCGAGGAGGAGGAGAGGACACAAGAGCCTCTGTCCGATGCCCACTGCCCAATGCACTTCACCTGCCACCTAGATGGGGTAAGTGCCGGACTGACTGGCAGACAACAAATGGCCAGGGGGCGTTGAGGTGGGGTGGTTGTTTTCTGCCCTCCCCCTCCAAAAAACACCAGCCGCCACTACACATAAGAGTATACAGATGAGGGTTTACAGATAAATGTATACAGATATGGGACCCCCAGAGTCAGGGAGAGCTGACATCCATCTTTGTAGAGTGGGTTACAAGGCATTGTGGGGGCAGGGGCGTACCTAGAACATTTGGCCCCCGGGGCGGATCCCATATCTGGCACCACCCCCCCCCCCTAAAATGTAAAGACACACACATTTTTTTCTCTACACAGGTGAAAGTGCGATTTGCATTAAAGTTGCTCCAATATTATTACATTAAGCTCCACCACTAATATGACATTATACTCCACCCCTAATATGACATTATACTCCACCCCTAATATTACATTATACTCCACCCCTAATATGACATTATACTCCACCCCTAATATGACATTATACTCCACCCCTAATATTACATTATACTCAACCGCTAATATTACATTATACTCCACCACTAATATTACATTATACTCCGCCCCTAATATTACATTATACTCCACCACTAATATTACATTATACTTCACCCCTAATATGACATTATTCCCCACCCCTAATATGACATTATTCCCCACCCCTAATATTACATTATACTCCACCCCTAATATGACATTATACTCCACCACTAATATGGCATTATACTCCACCACTAATATTACATTATACTCCACCACTAATATTACATTATACTCCGCCCCCTAATATTACATTATACTCCGCCCCCTAATATGACATTATACTCCACCCCCTAATATGACATTATTCTCCCCCCTAATATGACATTATTCTCCCCCCCTTATATGACATTACACTTCACCCCTAATATTACATTATACTCCACCCCTAATATTACATTATACTCCACCACTAATATTACATTATACTCCACCACTAATATGACATTATACTCCAGTAAGGACGCGCAGCGCGACCCACGCATGTGCAGTAGGGAACCGGGAAGTGAAGCCGCAACGCTTCACTTCCTTTTTCCCTCACCGAGAATGGCAGTGGGGGCAGCCGAGAGCCGAGTGATTGATGAGTCAGTCTTTGTGTCAGTTAGTTGAAGAAAAAATCAGTGGTGATGGGGAATCCTTCAACCGTTGTCCAACTTACCTGGAACGCAGATTCTCACCAGCAAACTAAATTTATATCACTTTTTTTTACACAAATAGTGCTTTCCTTTGGTGGTATGTGATCACCACTGTTTTTTTTTTTTTTTGCGATATAAATGGAAAAATGCGGAAATTTAAAAAAATATATATATATTTTTTACTTCCTGCCATAAAACATGCAATAACAAAAAAATCAGGTTTCTTTATAAATTTTGTTCCGAAATGTATTCTGCTACATGTTTTTGATAGATATATAAGAAAAAGACTGATGCGCTACTGGGAGTATACAAAAGTAAACTAGAATCACATAAACTGATCTGTAGCGGCTCAATCTAAAGTGTCCACAAAACACGGGTGTATAAAATAAAAATGAAATAGTGATAAGCGCTTCAAAACGAGAAATGTGCAAACACCAAATAATTATAAAACTGATAACAAACCATAAAAGGCCTCTAATAAGCTTGAAATGGTCAAGAACACAGTGTTGATAGTGTTAAATGATCAAACAAACAGTCCCATGTAACAAGTGCATCTGTGTGTCAATAAATGAACTCCTCATTGACCAATGGAAGTAGCACTAAGTGTCAAGTTTAAACACTAATAGACAGTCTGTGTAAAGTGGTGGAGGAATGGGCTGGGTAGGATGTGATTGGAGTCTTCACTTGAGATGCTGTGCAGAATCTTTTAAATCCTTAAGGAGTATTGTAGTCCCCTTACCTTAGGGTTGCTATATATGGGCATATAGTGATGTATCCTGCTACATTCGAGGCCTCGGTCTCTCAGTGAGGTTCCCTCTTCCTTTTTCCTTCTATCTGGGATGGTCCGGGTTCAGTAATTTCTCACCAATCCATTCGATGACTCTAGTCGGATCTTGAAGTTCAAAGTCATGTAAGTCCTTGTACCACCGGCTTCCTGCCCCTATGGGATCGCTTCCTCCGTACCTGAGACAGCAAAAAGTCGCTCCTATCGCTAGCGATCAAGGTTCACAAGCGTTCAGGACAGCAACATCTCCTTCAAAATCCGACTAGAGTCATCGAATGGATTGGTGAGAAAATACTGAACCCGGACCATCCCAGATAGAAGGAAAAAGGAAGAGGGAACCTCACTGAGAGACCGAGGCCTCGAATGTAGCAGGATACATCACTATATGCCCATACAGTATATAGCAACCCTAAGGTAAGGGGACTACAATACTCCTTAAGGATTTAAAAGATTCTGCACAGCATCTCAAGTGAAGACTCCAATCACATCCTACCCAGCCCATGGGACTGTAGTCATAACCTTTTAAGAACTAATCTAATATTTTAATAGATAAATAAATAAATAATACTACAAAATATACCTGTGGTATGAAATGGCCGTGGCCTTTATTTATAGGTGTAAATAAATTGATTATATCAAACAATTCTTAAATCAAAATTAAATAATCAATTTAAGTATATTAAATCAATTTTATTAACATATAACCATATATATATCTTATAATAATAAAATTAGCTTAGCCATTTAAGCTCAAGCTAAAACAATCATGAAATATACCATCCCCTTACAAGAAGGGATTAAAACCTCATAAAAAAGGCCACGACAGGGAGGGAGGGTGGGATGTGCTTCTCCAAATCTTCTCCAATCTTCTGCCCACTGATGACGCATCCTCTATCTTTTTATTGGGTTAGAGGACCGTTGTTTGGGGCAACTGTCAACAAAAGCTCAACCAATCATAGGTAAGTATTTTTTTTTTTTTTTTTTTTTTTTTTATTAATTAAACTTTAATTTTATTTTCTGGTATGACACAGTCCCATAGGTGGTGGGGGCGGGGACATTTCATGCCCCGCCCTTCACCTTCATGGGACTGTAGTCATAACCTTTTAAGAACTAATCTAATATTTTAATAGATAAATAAATAAATAATACTACAAAATATACCTGTGGTATGAAATGGCCGTGGCCTTTATTTATAGGTGTAAATAAATTGATTATATCAAACAATTCTTAAATCAAAATTAAATAATCAATTTAAGTATATTAAATCAATTTTATTAACATATAACCATATATATATCTTATAATAATAAAATTAGCTTAGCCATTTAAGCTCAAGCTAAAACAATCATGAAATATACCATCCACACGCCAGGCCCAATTTTAAGGAGCCTGGCACCCCACCAAGGCGACAGCCAATTCAACACAGGTTTGTAAATCTAAATTGAAGATGTCAAGAGCAATGTCAGATAAATGCACATTGTCTGGTCTATAAAAACCAGGCAAACCACCTTCTAAGTTCACATGTCTAAAAGACATACCATGAACCAAAGGCATGAATTTATCCAATGACCTATTAAGTCTCCTGTGAATTCTTTCTAAATACTTACACTCACAGGGCAGAGCAACCAATCTAGTTGAGGAACAATTTCAGAAAAGACCAAAATAGTATTAGGCAAAACAGCATGTAAACATAACATATCAAGCTTAATTTGAGAAATCAACTATAACGTCTTGCGTATTCCAAGATCATTACCATATAAGTGGAAAATGATGATCTGTGGTATGGGCCAACAAACATGTAAATGAGATAGCACAGAACGTAAATTGCTCCAAAGCATACAACATAGCCCATACCAATAAAAGTAAAATTCCGATGAGGTAAACCTAAGTTATCGCCATAGACTCTCCATTCAGCTCTCTTCTGAGCCCAGAAAATATAAGAGTGTCCTATTATCCAGACGTTATATCAGGCATCTAAAATCAAAATTGAAAATTAGGTCTAACATACGATCTATAACAATTCGATCGCCAACCACCAATTTCACAGATTCATTAAGACCAAACATAGCTGCCGTAGTGGCTGCACCGATACGAAAAGAGTGAGATGAAAACCGCAGGTGTCCCAACTGTAATGCTTTGAGGCATCTACGTAGAACGGCCTGGAACTGATAAATAGTCACCGGAGCACCCGTGACATGAATCAAAAATTGCCTATGAAAAATAGGTCTCACTCCCAAAAAACGTCTAAGTAAAGAGAAAACGCAATAGCGAGCGCCAGGATTAGCCAGCAAAGTAATCCACCGACCATGATCCATACGATCATTCTAACAGAATTTGAATAGAATCAGATCTAACAAAAAACTTCCCGAAAGAAGAGACCAGAGTCATCAGAAACCTTACGTGGCAACAATTCCGAAAGGCCCCAAAAAACATAAACAAAATGACAAAGAAAGTAAGAGGGATTCATATGGAGAAAAACAGACATCCTTAGAAACGTCACAAAGACGACCAAAAAGGTCAACAGAAATCGGTAATCTATCATCAGCGACCAAATGTTTCCTTCTATAACCCCGCAAGGCATGCTTGACCGAGAAAAAGGACATACAGGACCTGATACCCTGCAGATGCATAAAGAAGGAAACACGGAAAAAGTTTTAACAATGAGAATGTGAATAACCACGAGACATTCGAAAATTTAGAAAGGACAGAACCAAACCTTCCGAAAACGGGGGTTGATCACATCCCAAATAAAGCAAGAAAGAACACCATAATTTCCACAAAGCTGTATACAACGCCCACGTGGAGGGTGCCAAAGAACACCTAATGGCAGCAAAAACAGGATTCACCGAAGGTCCCATAAGTGTGGAGGGCATAATAGGCCAATAGGATCCGCATCCGGCACCAATCGTCAAAATTCGTGAATCCGAGAGCGGGGCAATGCATCAGCAATAAGATTATCTTTTCCAGGAATGTATTTTGCTTTAAGCCAAATATTAAGGTCTAAACATTTAAACACCAACAATCTAAGTACAGCAAGAACAGGAAGACATGTAGACGATAAGCAATTAAGAGCAAAAACTACACCCCTATTATCCGAATAAAGTAAAATATGACGATTCCTAAAATTAACACCCCACAATTCCAAAGGCCACTAAAACAGGGAAAAACTATCCAACAAAACAATATTAGAAGTCAAACCCTCATCCTTTCAAGATTCAGGCCACGAATCAGCAGACCAATGACCATCCCAATAAGCACCATATCCACACGATCCAGCAGCATCTGTATGCAGATGAAGAGCAGAGGCCGAACAAAAAGGAGTATACCACAAACAATTACCATTAAACGTAGCCAAAAATGTACGCCAAACTTTAAGGTCTTCTTTAATTCAAGATGTAATTCTCACAAAATGGAAAGGAGAAGAAATTCCAGAACTGACCTGATACAATCTCTTAGAGAAGACACGACCCATTGGCAAAACCCTGGACACAAAAGCCAATAAACCAAGAAGAGATTGCAACACTTTCAACCTAACCTTATGTTTGGAAAGAACGAAGTCCAATAAAATCCTAATTTTAACAATCTTTTCATCAGGAAGATGGAATTCCATTGAAACCGTATCTATCTGAACACACAGAAAGTCAAAACAAGACGTAGGGTAAACAGATTTTTTATCGGCCAACGTAACACCAAACTCCCAACAGACAATCCGAAATTCAGTAAATAAATATAAACAATCAGATGTACCAGCTTCACCAAAAAACAGAAAATCATCCAGATGCAATGCAATGAGTTATTAGAACCAGCACGAAAACCAACAACCCATTCAATAAACGTTAAAAAGAGTTCAAAATAACAACAAGAAAGCGAACATCCCATCAGGAGACCCCTATCAAAGTAATATTAATTTTGAAAACAGAAACCCAAAGAGTTAAAAGCGGATGGATGAATAGGAAGTAACCGAAACGAGGATTGAATATCAGCTTTAGCAAGTAAAGCAGAGGCACCAACACTCCCAATTTTTAACAAAGTGTCATAAAAAGAAGAATATTGAACAGAACACAACGAGGGGGTCAATATCATCGTTCAAAGAAAATCTAAATGGGAATAAGAGATGGTGTATCAATCTAAAAGAGTTTGGATCTTTCTTAGGAATAATACCCAGAAATTAACAAAAGGAGGAGTAGAAAAATGACCTTCAATTCTACCAGCTCGCAATTCTTTATTCAATTTCTCACGAACAACAGCCAAATTAGAAGAAACAGAATGCAAATAGGAAAGACACGACAACCGATTCCAGAAAAAGAAGGTTATCGAAAACCAAACAAGAAACCAACACGCAGGACGATTGCCCTCTGACATTCTGGATACCTGTGAAGCCAAGGTAGCATGTTTAGAATGTTCACCGGCGTTGTGGCTTTTAATAAAAAGCTCCTTCGAAGGAGCAGAAGCGTTCTTAAAACAACGAGAAGCAGGGTGAGAACCAGAGCAATGACTACACTCATGTTTGTATTTACAGCTGTTAGGCCGCTTACACATGCCATCATTGAAATTAAAATACACACACCTCTCCTATACATATTACTGGCATTGGAAACATTAACTTTAACCAACGGCTTTTGAGTTAATAAAAGATTGAGCCACAGACCTATATCTTTTGAACCCCACTTCAAAGATTTGTGCACAGACAACTTCTGGCGAAATGCTTCGTCATAATAAAACCATGAAAAACGTTAAAAATGTTGTATGCTTCCAAAATAATTTTGATATGTTGGAATAAGCCAGAACACAAATCAGGGCGCTGTTCACCCAGCACGCTAGCATAAATGCAAAATGCCTACAGCCAGTTGTTAAAAGAGCGCGGCGGCAATTTTCGCTTTTTATCATCTTTACGATCACCATCCTTCTTAACCACCTTAAGCTCGTGGTTGGACGGAAGCAAAGTCAGAATTTAAACTTAGTCTCTTTTCCAAAAAAAATTCTTTCACTGCACTAGATAAATGAAACCCCAGAGGACACAAATCGCACGTCAAAACTTCCCTTAAGCAAGATTCTGGGACCAAAGGAGGAATCAAAACATCATGAGCAGCAGGAATAACCGTTGCAGTGGCAACTGAGGTAGAGACAGGGCTAATATGAGCCTCAGACAAAGGATCCAGCCACACAGAAGCAGGAGTTGACTGTGGTTGATTAACAGAATTAAAAGAATTAGCAAACATGGACATAAATTAAAAAAAATAAATAAAAAAAAAATAAAGTAATTCCCTGACTGGAGAAGAATTATTAAACTCACCAGCAGGAGCTGAAACCAACTCAGTCGAGGCATTCGCAGGAAGCGGATTTGGAGAAACAACAAAATCAGGAGATGCATGGTCATGATCAGGCGCCATGGTAACGGGAACCGTCAACAAAGAAGGAGCTGTATCAATAAAACTGGAAGCATTTAATTGATGATCAGAAAACCCATGCATCAAAACATTAAAAGGTATTGCAATACCTATAGATTTACAAAGACGCTTCCTCCCAGAAATCTGTTTACTACCAGTCGCCATGACAACAGGATTGGCTGGCTGTGATGGACCTACAAAATTAATCTGAGGCATTCCAGCTGAAGTAACAGCACTAGAAGGGGTTAAAAAAAAAGAGGCAGAACAATTAGAAACCCTAAGTAAATCATTATTACAATTATCAATAAAATTTAAATGAAATAACTTGTCTTCTTTCCCCTAGAGACCTGACCAGGCGGAGATTCGAACCTGAGAGGACACTTAAGCTGCCTCTGTGTTGATCTGCCTTGATGTACTGTGCACGCGCCAGCGATTCCAGCCGAAGTAGAAGGCCGAAAGACATCGCGGATGAAGGAAGGGCCTGAAGCCGATTACACAGGCGGAGATGACAACATCTGACGGCAGGAGACAGAGGAACCGCCACTCACTGCACCGGAGGAGAGTCCACTATAGGACACCAAAGGTCCAAGGGGGAGAAAGTATATCAGGGGATAACAGGGAGAGAAAGGGAGGAAGAAAGACATGGCACCGCAGGACCGGAAAAAAACAGGTCCACGACCAGCAGAAGAGGGAGAAGGAGAAACAGGGGAGAAGAGCCAGGAAGAGAGAGCCATCACCATCCTCAGCTGCGGCCCGGTCCCTCATCTGGCGAAGCAACTGCTCCATGACAGGTAAGTGCAGATGTGCTTCTCCAAATCTTCTCCAATCTTCTGCCCACTGATGACGCATCCTCTATCTTTTTATTGGGTTAGAGGACCGTTGTTTGGGGCAACTGTCAACAAAAGCTCAACCAATCATAGGTAAGTATTTTTTTTTTTTTTTTTTTTTTTTTATTAATTAAACTTTAATTTTATTTTCTGGTATGACACAGTCCCATAGGTGGTGGGGGCGGGGACATTTCATGCCCCGCCCTTCACCTTCATTCCTCCATCACTTTACACAGACTGTCTATTAGTGTTTATACTTGACACTTAGTGCTATTTCCATTGGTCAATGAGGAGTTCATTTATTGACACACAGATGCACTTGTTACATGGGACTGTTTGTTTGATCATTTAACACTATCAACACTGTGTTCTTGACCATTTCAAGCTTATTAGAGGCCTTTTATGGTTTGTTATCAGTTTTATAATTATTTGGTGTTTGCACATTTCTCGTTTTGAAGCGCTTATCACTATTTCATTTTTACATGTTTTTGATAACAAGAAAATCCCAATAAGTCCTATAGTGCTGCCTACAATTTATTGTGTATATATACTGGAATATTTAATTTTTTAATTTTTAGGCTACCATGACAGCGACCAGCAACTTATAATGAGACTGCGATACTGTGGCGGTAAATCTCACACTAACTGATGCTGGGGGCAACTGACTAACTGTCCCTGGCATTAATACGGTGATCAGTGATAATAAATACACATGCTCAGCTTCGGCCGCCAACATCACGGGCACCCTGGACAGGTAAGTGTCCATTTATTAAAAGTCAGCAGCTGCTGTATTTGTAGCTGCTGGCTTTTAATATATTTATTTTAGGCGGACCTCCGCTTTAACCACTTAAGGACCACCTAACGCCGATATACGTCGGCAGAATGGCACGGCTGGGCACAATTACGTACCTGTACGTAATTGTTAAATGCCTAGTCGTGGGTCGCGGGCGTGCCTGAAGCTCCATGACTGCGGCCGCGGGAACCGTGAACCATGATCGCCGCCGGAGCCCCGCAATCGGTCCCCAGAGCTGAAGAATGGGGAGAGGTGTGTGTAAACACACCTTCCCTGTTCTTCACAGTTGCTCTGTCATTGATTGTCTGTTCCCTGATATAGGGAAAGATGATCAATAATGTCACACATCCAGCCCCGCCCCCCCTACAGTTAGAAACACATATGAGATCACAATTAACCCCTTCAGCACCCCCTAGTGGTTAACTCCCAAACTGCAATTGTCATTTTCACAGTAAACAATGCATTTTTATAGAATTTTTTGCTGTGAAAATGACAATGGTCCCAAAAATGTGTTAAAATTGTCAGATGTGTCTGCCATAATATAGCAGTCACGAAAAGAATTGCAAAAAGGGGCCTGGTCCTTTACCTGCATTTTGGTCCGGGTCTTAAGTGGTTAAGTAATGCAAAGTTGAAGACATTGCAAGGTTTATGCAATTGTATCACAATGGTTTATTAAAGTAATTCCAGCAGTTGCAAGAAGAAGTTTCTATACCAAAGCAATGTTTTTTTTTAAAACATTTGCAATTGTGTGATACAATTAGGTCCCAAGAAATAAAATAGTCCTATGTTATGTTGTATAATACCAATAATAGAGGAAATAACGGCTAACTGTACAAAAGATGTTATTTCTTTGGTGTATAAAGGTCTAATCCAGAGATCTCCAAACTACAGCTATTGAGGAACTACACATTCCATTAACATTATAAAACTCTGACATTCACAACTAGAGGAACACAGTTTGGAGTCCCGTTGGTCAAATATAATTCAAAATGCAGAGATTAGAGGTATTGCAAATATCTCAGCTATTTATCGTTCATAGAATGTATAGAACTGCTTATTCACTTCACAGAACAGACCTTTTGGATTATCCTGGTTCTACCTATTGTGGTCAGGTGCCTGGAGATCTTATCCACCTTCTTTTGAGGTGCCCCACAACTAGTACACTATTGGAACGCAGTTGTATAAAGCAAATGTTGTATGTAATTTTATAGGTGTAGTCTGGTACATCGGGATGGTTAACTTGAGACTGGACTTTAGTAGAATATTGTTTCTTATTAAATTAATTGCACAAAAGTGGATCAACAGTTAATCTTATTTTGAAACTAAAAGAATTTACATTTTGACATAGTGGGCTTTGAATAAGTTTCAACATATCTTGTTTGAGTGGCTTTTTGTGTTTTTTTTTTTTTTAATTTTAATAAACTAAAAAATAATGTTAAGCCCCATACACACTCTGGGCCAGATTCAGGATGGAGAGCGGATCTTTGTGGCGGCGTAACGTATGTGATTTACGTTTCGCCTCCGCAACTTTACACGCAAGTGCTTTATTCAAATTCGGCGGGTAGGGGGCGTCTGCTATTTAAATTAAGCGCGATCCCGCGCCGAACGTACTGTGCATGCGTCGTCCACTGAGGTATCCCAGTGCGCATGCTCCAAATTATGACGGTGTTTTCGACGTGAACGTAATTGACGTAAATCCCCATTCACGGACGAGTTACGCAAACAACGTAAAAATTTTCAAATTCGATTTGGTCACGATGTCCATACTTAAAGGGGAGGTCCAGCCAAAAATTGTGTTTATTAAAAGTCAGCAGCTACAAAAAGTGTAGCTGCTGGCTTTTAATAAACACTCACTTACCTGCTCCTGCGTTCCAGCGACGCGCCAACCGGGGCTCCGCTCCTCTCCCCCCTCCCCGGCCGGCGTCCTCATCGCAAATGTGGGCACCCGGCCGTGACAGCCTTCGGCTTCACGGCCGGGCACCCACTGCGCATGCGCGAGCGGCACTGCGCATGCACGAGTGGCGCGGCCCGCCGCTGATTGGACAGGCGATCGCATGGGACCTGTCATGTGTCCCATGCGATCGCCTACAGGGAGGGGCTGCTGTAGGCGATTAAGCTTAATCGCCTAACCAGCCCCTCGGCAGAAGGAGGAAGTGGGACAGGAAGTCCCACTCCACCTGAAGCCCCCACTCCCCCCCCCAAAAATGACATGCCAAATGTGGCATGTAAGGGGGTGAGGAGTGGGATTAGCAGAAGTTCAAATTTTGGGTGGAACTCCGCTTTAACATAGGATGCACCTGCTTTTTGGTGCTTTATCTTTACGCCGGGAAACCCCTTACGGAAACGGTGTAAAGTCACTGCGTCGGGCGGGCGTACGTTCGTGAATTGGCGTATCTCGCTGATTTACATATTCTTGGCGTAAATCAGCGGGAACGCCCCTAGCAGCCATTTTAAAATTGCAGTTAGGATACGAAGGTGTAATACAATTACGCGGCTCATATCTTAACTCAATCCCGGCGTATCTTGTTTTCTGAATACAGAAAACAGATACGCCGGCGTAGGTTAGAAGTTACGCGGCTTATCTAGAGATAAGCCGCGTAACTTCTTACTGAATCTGGTCCTATCAGTTTTCCTGCAGGTTTTTCTCTTCAGGTTTAACAAAACCATCTAATATGAGGTCAAATCTTAAGAGTTTAAATTTGTATCCAATCAGGCAGGCCCTTGCATACATGGTTTAGGTAAACCCGAAGAGAAAAACCTGCAGGAAAACTGATAGTGTGTATAGGGCTTAACTGTCAGCATAATGATGTGTAATGCCTCGTATACACGATCGGACCTTTGTCCGACCAAACTCACACCGGAATTCCATCGTAGCAAAAGAGAACATGTTCTCTATCTAAACTCTGATGAAATTCATCGGAATGTCCAATGGAAAAACTCCAATGGGCATACACACGGTCGGAATTTCCGATGGAAAAAGTCAGGATTGGGACTTTGAAACATTGTAGGTTACTTGCTTCAGAAAAAAATAACTATATTGCATCATAAAGTGTATTTTTTCTACAAAGCTTATTACTAATAAGCACTTGACTCCTGCCCGCAATGTAATGTAGGCAAGCGGCGGCTGTAGGCAAAGCAACGTACCTGTACATCTCTGCCTACTTCTATGTCTAGGGTGCGCCCCTGGCCTGGTCCCCACTGTGAATGTACAGTGGGAGCCTGTCAGCAAGTCCCAGGCAATGATTCATGACTTGGGCCTGCTGATCGGCTGTGTGCAATCACAGCCAAGAGCTCTTGTGTTAATAAACAACACAGAGCTCTGAACAAAGGGGGCAATCTGTCAGTTCTCATCCCTGCAAAGCAAAACTGAGAGATCCTTAGTGAAAAGCTGCACACTGTACACATATTACACATAGTAGGGCACACTTTTAACTCCTTGATCGCCCTAGATGTGAAGCCCTTCCCAGGGAGTGTCATTAGTATGGTGATAGTGTATATCATTATCACTGTATTAATGCCAGTGACAGTTAGTCAGTTGCCCCCAGCATCAGTTAGTATCAGATTGACCGCCGCAGTATCGCAGTCCCGTTATAAGTTGCTGGTCGCTGTCATTAGTAGCCATAAATAAATAAATTCCAATATATATACACAATAAATTGTAGGCACTATAACACTTATTGGGATTTTTTTGTTATCAAAAACATGTAGCAGAATAAATTTCGGCCAAAATTAATAAAGAAATTTGATTTTTTTTTATTGGATATGTTTTATGACAGGAAGTAAAAAAACATATATATATATATATATATATATATATATATATTTTAAATTTTCCGCATTTTTTCATTTATATCGCTTAAAAAAAAAAAAAAAAAAAAAAAAACAGTGGTGATCACATACCACCAAAAGAAAGCACAATGTGTGTAAAAAAGTGATATAAATTTAATTTGCTGGTTAGAATCTGCGTTCCAGGAAGGTTGGACAACGGTTGGAGGATTCCCCATCACCACTGATTTTGTTTTCAACTAACTGACACAAAGATGGACGCCTCATAGCGATCATCACCATGTGCCCCATGCAACTGAACATTGCTGCAAAATTCATCTGAAAGCATCATTACTGATAACAATATATACCCAGGTATATATACCCAGGTAAATATACACAATTCTATTAGGCCTCTTGTTGGGCCTTTTGCTGATAATACCTTTTTGTACATTGTATGTATTCTTTTCTTATCTTATTTTATATCTTTTCTTTGTATAAAAGTTATATTATTTCCATACCGATGTGTGTCTATATACTTATGGTAATGTTGCCTAAGCCTAGTGCTTGCAAGTTAAAATACTTATTTTAGAACCCCCAAACATTATAAATATATTTTTAGCAGAGACCCTAGAAAATAAAATGGCGATCGTTGCAATATTTTATGTCACACTGTATTTGTACAGCGGTCGTTCAAATGCAATTTTTGGGGGAAAAAAAACACTTTCAGGAAAAAAATAAAAAACTAAACAGAAAAGTTAGTCCAATTTTTTTGTATAATGTGAAAGATGATGTTACGCCGAGTAAATAGATACCTAACAAGTCAGCTTTGAAATTGTGCACACTTGTGGAAAGGCCTTAAACTATGGTACCTAAAAATCTCCATAGACGACTCTTTAAAATAATGGTTACCAGGTTAGAGTTACAGAGGAGGTGTAGTACTAGAAGTATTGCTCTCACAGACAATCGCAGCGATACCTCACATGTGTGATTTAAACACCGTTTAAAATTGCAGGCAAGACTTATGTGCGTTTTCTTTGCTCTGCAAGTTTGCGGGGACAGGGGCACTTTAAAAAAAAATGTCTTATTAATTTTTATGTTTTTACATTGTCACTTTAAAAAAAAATGTGATCACTTTTATTGCTGTCACAAGGGATGTAAACAGCTGAAGTGCTGGATCGTGGATCAGGTCTCCCAGTGGGATGGTAGGGCATAGGTGAGGGAGCATTGATGGACACAGGTAGGCTCCATTGATGAACACTGGTGAAGCAGCATTGATGGACACAGGTAGGCTACATTGTAGGGCATATGTAAGGCAGCATTGATGGACACAGGTAGGCTGCATTGTTGGGCACAGGTGAAGTGGCATTGATGGACACAGGTAGACTGCATTGTTGGGCACAGGTGAAGTGGCATTGATGGACACACGTTGGCTGTATTGTTGGGCACAGGTGAAGCGGCATTGATGGTTACAGGTAGGCTGCATTGTTGGGCACAGGTGAGGCTGCATTGATGAGCACAGGTAGGCTGCATTGATGGACACAGGTGAAGCAGCATTGAAGGACACATGTAGGCTGTATTGTTGGGCACAGGTGAGGTTGTATTGATGGACACAGGTGAAACAGCATTGATGGACACAGGCAGGCTACATTGTAGGGCATATGTGAGGCAGCATTGATGGACACAGGTAGGCTGCATTGTAGGGCATCGGTGAGGGAGCATTGATAAACATAGGTAGGCTGCATTGATGGACACAGGTGAAGCAGCATTGATGGACACAGGTAGGCTACATTGTAGGGCATATGTGAGGCACCATTGATGGATACAGGTAGGCTGCATTGTTGGGCACATGTGAAGCGACATTGATGGGCACAGGTGAGGCTGCATTGATGGACACAGGTAGGCTGCATTGTTGGGCACAGGTGAAGCAGCATTGATGAATACAGGTAGGCTGCATTGTTGGGCACAGGTGAGGCTACATTGATGGGCACAGGTGAGGCTGCGCTGATGAGCACAGGTGAGGCTGCGCTGTTGCACACAGGTGAGGCTGCACTGATAAAGTTGTTAATATTTATTTTCATAACTTAATTCTGCATAAAACATTTAAGTGTCATTTCATTAGATAATTTATAAAGGTGTGTTTAGAGGCGGAACTAGGGGCGGGGCAGGCAACGAGTAACCCTTGAGGCCTGGTAAGTAGCTCAGGACTTGAAATTTTGAGCCCTGATATAGACTGTATGTAAGAAAAATTGTCCCTGGAATTATAAGTCAAATGGGCATCCCATAATTTTCTATCCCTGTCCAAGTTCTAATCCCTCCTATAAATAACAAACAAACTGAACTGTTTTCTGACTCTGGGAAACTTTAAAAAATCGGTGTGTCTGGCTGTGCAGGGTGGGGGATCCCAGTTCACTTGCGGCGGCCCTTAAGGGGTACACCACATCAGTATATGAATATATTCTATTATTTCATGTCTTTATATTAACATTTGTATTTCTCTGCATATTAACAAAAGTGACAGCGACAGCAGTTAGGGAAAACTATATAACTCTGCCAAGGGGTTGATTATAATAGCATGGGCCCATTCTGATTTGTGCTATTGCAATTCATGCTAATGCACAATCTGCCATGCTGTGCCATTAATAACAAACAATAGTGGACTTTTTTTTTTTTTACTAAAAGCAAAACAGCCTATTTTTTTAACTGCTTAACCACTTGCCGCCCGCCCTATTGCAAAAAGACGTCGGCAAAGTGATTTCAATATCCTGAGTGGATGTCATATGACGTCCTCAGGATATTGAGCCGCTGTGCGCCCTTGGGGGAGCTCATTACGGCGATCGTTGTTGCGGGGTGTCAGTCTGACACCCCGCAACACCGTTCTAGGTAAAGAGTCTCCGTCGGAGACTCTTTACCACGTGATCAGCCATGTCCAATCACGGCTGATCACAATGTAAACAAGAGCAGCCGTGATCGGCTTTTCCTCACTCGCATCTGTCAGACACGAGTAGAGGAGAGCCGATCGGCTGCTCCTCTGACAGGGGGGTTTGTACTGATCGATTATCAGCGCAGCTCCCTGAGGATGCCCACACTAGACCACCAGAGATGCCACCTAACCACCACGGATGCCCACCACCAGGTATGCCACTCTAGACCACCAGGGATGCCATCAGTGCCCACAATGGATGCCAATCAGTGCCCACAATGGGCATCACTGATTGGCAGGCATTGTTTGGCACTGATTGGCATCCATCAGTACAAAATATTACAGTACATCCGCGCCGCTCAACTGTGCCCATCCATGCCGCCTATCTGTGCCCATCTGTGCCGCCCATCTATGCCCATCTGTGCCCATCCGTGCCACCCATCTGTGCCGCCCTATCTGTGCCGCCTCATCTTTGCCCATACGTGCCGCCTCATCTGTGCCCATCCGTGCTGCCCCATCTATGCCCATCCGTGCTGCCCCATCTGTGCCCATCCGTGCCGCCCCATCTGTGCTCAACCATGAAGGATAAAACGTACTTATTAACAAAGTTTTGTAACGGAAACAAAAAAAAAGCGTTTTAAAAAAAAAAATTGGTATTTTTTATTTATTTTTAGCAGAAAATAAAAATCCCAGAGGTGATCAAATACCATAAAAAGAAAGCTCTATTTGTGGGAACAAAATTCTACAAATTTAGTTTGGGTACAGTGTAGCATGACCGCGCAATTGTCATTCAAAGTGCAACAGCGTGGAAAGCTGAAAATTGGTCTGGGCAGGAAGGTGTATAAGTGCCCGGTATGGAAGGGGTTAAAATTCACAGTGTTGTCATTCTGTTACAGAATGTGAAAAATAATACACAAATGAACAATAGCTGGTAACACTTTGTTACTGGGGGCTCGGAATTTTTAATGTTAATGCTAGTGACAGACTGCAGCATGTATTTACATATATTTTAAGACAATACAAACTGTATATGTCTTTTATAAAATAGGCACTACATCAAAGCTGCATATTTATGAAAATAATTAACATCTTTTAAAATACACATTGAAATAAATGATCAATTTAATACTGCCTTTTATCTAAAGCTTGCAATGCATCAAAATTGTTTGCCTAACCTTCAAAAAGATATATTCCTCCAGTAAGGTAGTATAAATTGTGATAACTGTGCTGCCACCTAGTGGACATTTTAGTGAACAACTCCCAACAAATGTTTAAGTACAAAAACATGCAGACACCAATTTCTTTTCAAGGTGTTTTATTGTAAAGGTACATTAAAAAAAAAAAAAGTACACAGAGATTGAAACCAATTAATGAATGCAGAAACAAAATGCTCTAAATGAATGTGCTTGAAAAGGCTCTCTTTTGTGCTTAATTGTTTCATGTGCTGTGACAACCAAATAATTCAAAATTCCTGTCTGCATTCTCCTTAACACATTTTCAGAAAAATGCCAGCGCTGTAATTAGCTTCTAAAAATTAAAAAAGATGGGTATTCATATAAATATTTTATACTCTGTACATTATTGCATTAGAGGGCCACAAAATAACGTGACCTTTAATATAACAAATAAAAACAGCTTTAAAACAGAAAATACTTTATGAACTCAACAAACTTTATATTATATTACTTTTCCACCCAAAAAGACATTTTCTATCAACTCTCTTTGTGGCTATAAATATTTTCTGTATATTTTGGGCTATTTGACAATATTCTAGAAGTTTTATGAGAAAAGCAACAAAATAACAATCTCTCTTTAGGACAATATAATGTAATATGGCTTTTCTAGTTTGAATCACCTATCAAAACGGGAACAAAATGAGAGAAAAAATAAATGTATCAAAGCTGAATTGCCTCCCACTGGTTAAACACCATCTACATTCTAGCGCTAAACAAGACACAACATTACTTGGATATAGAACAATACTACACATCCCCATGTGGACTCTACAAGTTGATCACAGAGAATAATACTTTATAGTAGCCATGGATTTGGTGTTGTCCACAATAAAGCACTTTAACTTTTATTTTTTATTTTTTTATTTTTTTTAGTTAATGTATTCTACACTTCAAGAAGGACATTTGGATTCCAAACGAATTTACACCAAAAGACTAGGAAGAACCCCATTTTCAAGTCTGCCAGGACAAAAAAAAATTACTGTATAATAATAATAACACATTTTCTGTACTCTGATGGGGAAAAAAGGGGGATCACAGACAAGGCTGCAAAAACAAACCTAGGTGAGCTTAGAAAGAGCTTGCTTTTCACAACACAGACTATACGCGTTTCAGTGATTGTGTTCACTGAGCTTACTAATGGCAAAGAATGGCTGAAACTGTGTGCTCTCCGATTATGATTTTTAAAGATGGCCTTTTTTTTTTTTTTAAGAAGAGCAATGACAGTGCAAGAGTCTTTATATAGCTGGAAATTCTAGTCCTTTTGTCTCCCATTTGCTGTTATTTTTTATTTATTTTTGTAGCTAATATGGTGCAAACAGTATGGAGGCTGTGGTGGCACGGATAGCGCCATGGGCTGGTCTAAGAAATGCAGGCGCTAAGCCCGTCCCCGGAAATAGTGAGTTGTGGGGTCGAGGCGGTAATGAGATTGTAGAAGTTACAGCAGCTGCCAGAGGCGATGAAAGGAAGGTTGGAGTTAAGGGCTTAATCATTTCCTTCTGGAATGCCAGCTTTGCCTGAAAGACAAACAATAAAAGGAATAATCAGATTTATAACAACATCATTTTTCTAATGAAAAAAGACAAGGGCAATATAAATAGGATTTTCTTATCGGTGCAGACGAGTATCATTTTTCTAAGTTTTATCACCTGTAAATTGTCCTATCTTCCTAATTTTTCCATGGGTTACAAGGATGACTGTCATAGTTATTATCGTAAAATTAAACCTATTTTCACCTTGTACCATGCCCTCCCCCCCAAAAAAAAGCAGAGAAATACTTTGAATTACACACCGGTGACTCAATGGTGTTATGCAGCCTAAGAACCAACTCTGTTTATGTCTACTCAGCCATGGACCATGTGATCTCTTCCACCATGCAGCCATGAGGTTCTGCTTTGTGAATGGCCCAACAGAGGGAAGAATTTTGGGGAAAAAAAAACAAAATTGTTTCATGCTTAAAAAAAAAAAGAAACAGGAAAGTTAGCCCAATTTTTTTGCATATTGTAAAAGATGAAGTTACGCTGGGTAAATAGATACCTAACATGTCACCCTTCAAAATTGCTCACGCTCGCGGAATGGTGCAGAACTTCTGTACTTAAAAATCCCCATAGTCAACGCTTTATTTTTTTTACGTGTCGCATTTCTATTTGCAGAGGAGGTCTAGGGTCAGAAATATTTATCTCGCTCTAACGTTCGCGGTGACACCTCACATGTGTGGTTTGAACACCGTTTTCATATGTGGGCGGCACTTACGTATGCGTTCGCTTCTGCCCTTTAAAAAAAAATTTTATTGTTAATTATTATTATTTTTTTTTACTTTGACACTTAAAAAAAATAAAAAAAATTGATCACTTGTATTCCTATTACAAGGAATGTAAACATCCCTTGTAATAGGAATAAGCATGACAGGTCCTCTTTACAGTGAGATATCGGGTCAATAAGTCCCCACATCTCACCTCTAGGCTGGGCAACCTGAAATCAAAAATCAAAATAAACCGATTTCGGCTTCCCAGCTGAGGCGTCACCATTTCAGGCGTCCTCGCCTTCCGTAAGAAAGATCAAGCGGTGAAACAGCCGCTAGGATCGTTCTTATGGTAAAGGGAATGGCCGTCTGAAAGCGGCAATATCTGAATGATGTTAGTAACAACCCATGCAATCCATACAAATAAAGAAGCCAAAACAAATAAGTTCAGAAATTAAGTCAAGTGTAATAAAATGGAATGACACAGGGAAAAAGTATTGAACACGCTAACTGAAATTTATTTAATACTTCGTACAAAATCCTCTGTGGCTGAAGTGGTTAAGTTCAAGGTCAGGAGACATTAGCAAACGTCTGAATGACCATGATTCAATAAGTACCCAACTGATGCTACAACCATGAATTGTAAATCAAAGAAGGAGGGTTTTAACCCCTATCGGGTGTCCCATTAGGGAGATTTACACCATAGCCAATTCAGGAAGTAAGAAGAAATCCACCCAAAGTGATGGAATTCCTTGGTGTAACCAGGATCTCCAGAACTAGTACCCCTATTGGAAGATTTTTCCTCTATTCCTTATTTGACAACAACCCAAAATATATTCATTTCTGCCACTTATGACTCTCAGTGATTACAGTAAACAGGACAAACAGAGAGGATGAATCTGTTTCTACTCTACCCAAAACTGAAAAAAAAAAAAATTTAAGTTATAGTTTTATACTTTAGGGAGCTAGTAATTAATTTATGTTTTCGAATCCTGGTCTAGAAAAAAACTGAATATTTTAGTTTTAGTTTTCAGTGTGTTCCTCTCTTGAAAGCATAAAGACAGAACATAAAAATTAATTAGATTCCAATTTTTTTCAGCACATTTTACATATAAAATTAGCTGCCTGTGACCCATAGTCTAATAAAATGCTACGTGCAATCTAAATGTTGTTAAACTACAATATTTAATTACAGCTTTTAAATGAAGCAATTATTACTTGCTGAATATAACACTGAAAATGATTAACTTAATTAATGCTCACTGCATTTGTAGAAGTATATTTGTTCTTTTTTAATAATTTACAACTGAAGTGAACTGAGCATTGTATACACAGCTTATACTTGTTTGAGTAACATAAAATGTGATTTGGTTAAAGTGGAGTTCCACATTTGGCATGTCATTTTTTGGTGGGGGGGAATGGGTACCCAGTTTTGACAGGGACCTGCTCCCACTTCCGCTCGGGCCACCTCTTAAAAGTCAGGAGCTACAATTTTTGTAGCTGCTGACTTTTTTAATAGATATGGAAATGTCTGGAACTTTAAAGAATAAGTGGCATTAATTTAAACCCGGATGGGTGTTACTTCCTCTTTGTTTCCCTGCAAAGGTAAAACATAATGGGCTACTATGCATTGCATAGTAGCCCATTCTGTGACACTTACCTGCAGGAGAAGACGCAATGTTCCCGTCTTCCTCATGAGAAGCGAGCGTCCATTCTTCACCCCTCTTACCTCCGGGGCCGCAAACTCTGGCTCTGTGAGTGGCCGGAGGTCGCGAAACGTCACTCCCGCGCATGCGCACAAGACCCGGGCATTACCTGAGTTAGAAACTGCACAGCGTGCCCTTTCTAATTCTGGCAAATGTGCAAAAGAAATCGCCGTATGCCAATTTGCAAATATCTCCTAGACCGTGCAGGTCTGGGAGATATTTCAAGCGCCTACAGGTAAGCCTTAATTTAGGCTTACCTGTAGGTTAAAGTGGTTGTAAAGGGTTTACAACCACTTTAATGGCTGAAACCTATACTGAGATTATATGAGTTTTGCCAATACTGTCCTCCCCTCAGAAAGAATAGGAGCCAGGAATTAAGTAGTAGGTCAAGAAGTATTTTTGATGGATGTTGACAATGGCATCCAAGATACTTCTCTTCATACAGGATTTGTTTGATATTTTTAGGCAGAAAAATTGCTTTTATATGCAACCTTCCAGTTTCCCCATTCCTGCCCTTTGAAATCTAACATTAAAGTGACCCCTTTCAGCGCTTTGTATGGTAAAACAAACCTGTGATAGAAGAGGCACTATAGTTTCTGGTAGAGCCTTTGTTGATATGCTGCTTCGCCCAATGGATTCAAAACCCATTAGCCCCACTGCACGTAATGGCTGCTTCTATTGGCTCCATTGTCTTGTAGTAGAATATGAGCCAGTGGGAGAAACCACAAAGTGTAGAGGGGAGCAGGCATTCCAAATACCCAAAAGTGTGGAATACTGGTGCTGGGCTGTCTTTGTAAAAGGTTAAATCAGAATTTCTCAACTGGATTACAATGGCACTCTGGGGTGCTGAACAGCACTAATGGCGCGTACACACAATCGGTTTGTCTGATGAAAACAGTCTGATGGACCGTTTTCATCAGACTAACCGATCGTGTGTGGGCCCCATCGGTTATTTATCCATCGGTTAAAAAACTAGGAACTTGTTTTAAAATTATCTGATGGTTAACTAACCGGTTAAAAATCCATGCATGCTCAGAATCAAGTCGACGCATGCTTGGAAGCATTGAACTTCATTTTTTTCAGCACGTTGTTTTGTTTTACGTCACCACGTTCTGAAACGATCGTTTTTTTAAACGATGGTGTGTAGGCACAACTGATGAAAGTCAGCTTCATTGGATATCTGATGAAAAAATCCAGCAGACCGTTTTCAGGGCATGAGTCTTTCCATGGTGCAGGCAGACTAGCCAACACCATGGAAACACATGCCACTAATTTAGGGCTGTTGGTATTCATGGCTGCCCCAGAATTCAGCAGGGAATGGAAATCTGCCTGTCTACACCTGCGTTGCTTCCCACCCACTTTCATAAAGTCATGTGATGAAGATTGCAGGGGTTTTGAAAGTGGGGAGGATGGGGGATGAGCATTCTGATGTAAAAGGGGGGACTGAGGACCCTGATAAGAAAGGGAAAGGGGTGGGGACAGGGACTTAGGACCCTGATGTTATATGGACAACTCTGACATGAATGGGGAGTGTTTGTTATATGACAGGCAGACTGAGGTAATGGGGGGACCCCATTTTAGACTAAGGTGCCTTTAAAGAGTTCTGTGACTGAAAGAAGTTAAGAAACACTGAGCTAAAAGAGAAGTACAGCCAAATTACTTTTGGCTGTACTTTTCCTGTGCAGTGGTGGCTGGTGCTCCAATTTTTTGGGGCTGGGGGGGGGGGGTGGAAAACAAATCCCCCCACCAGGTTGGTACACACCCCATCCAGGTTGTGGCTTCCCTGGCTTCTTCTTCTGGCTAATCCGGTTTTAAGATCTGCCTCCTGTCCTAATTGGCCAGGAGGAGTAGCCAGAAGACAATAGCGAATATTGATTCGCTAATGTCACAAGTGGGTGGGTGTCACAAGTAAGCCCAACCTTTTTGAAGCCAATTAATGCCTCAGACTCCAGTCATGTGCTTTTAGAAAAAAAAAACTCATGGAAACCTGTGAGTCCGGTGCTCCGCATGGAGATTAGGAGGCGGTGCATGGAAATTAAGGAGGCAGCCAGAGCAGGAAGCCAGTGACTGACAGCCACCAGATCTCTGCTCACGGAGCACTGAGAACGGAGTGATTGTTTTTTTTTGATCGCCTAGTTCTCACCCTAAAAACCGGGGGGGGGGGGGCAGATGCAGCATTGGACCGATGCTGCATCCACCTAGGTAAGTATGATTCTTAAAAAAAAAAGTATCACAAACAAATTTTAAATACATTTTTCCATACTTCTAAAAACTGGATCCCCATTGGTTAGCATCAGTCACATGAGGTGACCTCAGATGTCCACTTTGCAGCTATATTTAATACATGTTTCTTACATCAAGAAACCACAGACCCCAGAGAGGGAGTTGATATAAAAAAAACCTTAGTAGTGATTTCTGGAATATTTTTTTAAGGGTCATTAGTTCCTGAGCTTTACCCTTCAGCTGTTTTCCACCCCGGCAGCCCTGACTTCCTCAAACTGGTCATACGAGGGTTGAGTAATACTTCCATCTGTGGTGCTTTGGTGATTCAGCCTAAATTATATGCGATGTGCCAGATTCAAATTTTTTTCCGTTTAACTCCAAAGGGTTATTTTTTGATGATTCATTGTGCATGTTGTATGCTGGAATATAATAACCTAGGCCATTCTGGAAACTGTGTGCTCAGCCTGACAGCTGCCTATCACACTGCTAGGAATTAGAAGGCATGACACAGGGTGACTCCGTAGTGATTGCTCACTGCTCTCACATCATCTTCTAAGATCTCAGTCCTCCAAATGCTACGAGTCACTGCTTGTTAGTTTCACACACCTCAAGCATTTGCCACTTTCATGATATAGCGTTGATTAAAATAACCTCACCTAGCAAACAGCAGAAATGAATGGGACCTTGAATTTAATTATGGCTTCTTCCTGACCTGTCTGAAAGGGAGCTGAATTAGGAAGATGGGCCTTTTACTTATATAATTGCAGAGGGTTTATGCAGTTATTCTGTCTGTTGCCCTCTGCCGTAGCCTGCCATTACCGAGCATGTTTATATATGATGATGTGATAAAGCCAGGATTCAGAGTTCACATTAGACTAAATGTTCTAACAAACAGACACAGCTAAGCACTCCTAAGGTCAAGATATATAATCAAGTATGCCATACGTGGCTAGTTTTCATCAGATTTTCCCTTGCTTCTTAGAATAATAAGACAATAAGACATTTTTTCCCAATGTTTGACAGCATACAAAGGGGAGGATCTGCTATCAAAAGTTTAAGAACTTCAAATGTGGCCCCTGACCCTATTATAGGCTAGAAATTTTATTTTATTTTGAAATAGTCAACCACGGAGAGAAAAGCTGTAATCAGTCCTAGACTCAATACCTAGCAAATACCAGAATGATCCTTTGTCTTTATCAACTGTCTCTCCCCTACCGATCTTATTTCAATAATCGACACTCATTAAAATGCTCATCTCTTATCATTCCAGCCCATGTGGTCATGTTCTTCCAATAACCTATAAAAAAAAAAAAACAGATCCTGTTCCCTTAACCACTTAAGGACCGAATCCCTGTTCTGAGATTTGGTGGTTACAAGTTAAAATTTTTTTTTTTTGTTAGAAAATTACTTAAAACCCCCAAACACTATATATATTTTTTTCTAACACCCTAGAGAAAAAAATGGTGGTCATTGCAATACTTTCTGTCATACCGTATTTGCGCAGCGATCTTATGAGCGCACTTTTTGGGGAAAAAATACACTTTTTTGAATAAAAAAATAAGACAAAAGTAAGGTTAGCCTTTTATTTATACTGTGAAAGATAATGTTACGCTGAGAAAATTGATACCCAACATGTCACGCTTCAAAATTGCGCCCGCTTGTGGAATGGTGAGAATCTTTTACCTTTAAAAATCTCCATAGGCAACATTTAAAAAATTCTAAAGGTTGCATCTTTTGAGTTACAGAGAAGGTCTAGGACTAGAATTATTGCTCTCGCTCTAACGATTGTGGCGATACCTCACATGTGTGGTTTGAACTCCGTTTTTATATGTGGGCGCTGCTCTTGTATGCGTTCGCTTCTGCACGCAAGCTTGATGGGACGGGGCGCTTTAATTGTTTATTTTTTTTGTAAACATCCCTTGTAATAGAAAAAAGCACGACAGGTCCTCTTAAATATTAGATCTGAGGTCAAAAAGACTACAGATCTCATATTTATTGTGAAATATGGATGCGCTAGTGTTAACATACAAGTGTAAAATGTAAAATTGCAAAATAATAATAATATTGCGAATTGATCAGGGAGAGACAGTCTCCATGTGCAAATAATCAATGGAAAAAACATATACATCAAGTGATAAGTCCAAAACCAAGTGCACAAAATAAGAGTTCCAAAACAGGAAAAAACATACAAGCCTTCCTCCACTAAGGAATGCGAGTCCCAGATACTCCAAGGCTGCAATCCGTTGAGCAAGCACTCACAGGTGGATGTTGTATGAAAGAAAAAGGAAAGAGAACCTCATTGCACAAACATCAAAGAAAACGGTCGTACGATCCTAAAAGTAACAGCAATTGCACTCACGAATCCCCGCTTAATGCAAGCATTGAACGCCGCTCAGTGTGCAGTCCTCATCAATCCGATCCGATGGGCTCGAATCCGATCGTAAGCTCGTCCCTACGCGTTACGTCACGGTCACGCGACTTATTCATGGGATACTGCGTGCTTTAGGTGGCTTAGGCTTAAATAGCCTACTCATTATTAGCGTGAGCAGCAGGGATAAAAAAACATCATAGAGGCAACAAAAACTTGCACAGATAGTGAGATTTTAAATGAGCACAAATGCAGATACATAAACATACATAGTTTTAATACTTATACATGAACCATAAAAAAGATTTTAAAAGATTTTAAAAAAAAGTTTAAAACCAACTAATCCTTTTGAAATACTGAATACACCCTCTGGTGGCAGGTTGGTGAACTGAACGTATCTAGTGATACCAAATGCCATAATATGTGTATTATAAGAACTACTAATATTAAAAATGTTTAAAATATATTAAGATCCCAAGGTTGATTAAGATATTATATGTGAGTCTGCACAGATTACAACCCATCAATAAAAACCACAGAATAATTCCATCAATACATTAAAACATGTATTAAAACTACATTAAAAAATGTGTATGAAGGTAAGGTTTAAAAATCAGAAATAAAACAATTAAGATCAAAATCAATGTTCAAGCCATTGGGAGATAAGGTCTGCATCTCATGTATCCAGCGAGACTCAGATTTGTTCAATTCCCTTATTTTGTGGCTGCCTCTCCAGTGCGGAGTGTATTTGGCAATGGCCCAACATTTCATTTCTTTGGGATTTTTGTGATGACACACATCGAAATGTCGCGACACATTGTGTTTAGGGAAGGCTTTTTGTATATTTTGGACATGCTCCCTAATGCGCTTCCACATCGGTCGCTTAGTACGTCCAACATACTGAAGAGAGCAGGAGCACTCCAATACATACACTACCCCCTCAGTTCTGCATGTGATAAGATCCTTTATATCATATTCCTTTTTCGTTACCGTGGATATAAATTTTGAACATTTTTGTCCATTAAAATTAGTCTGTCTACACGCAAAACACCGTTTACATGGAAAGAATCCTTTTCCCTGATAAAAGGTAAGTAGATTATTTCTCATTGGTGGATCAGGAATGTTTTTAGCTACCAGATCCCTTAGAGTGGGAGCTCTTCTATACACCACCCTTGGGAAACTGGGTAGGATTCCCTGTAGTTGCCTATCTGCTTTCAATATTGGCCAGTGTTTCTTTATGATGGTCTCAAGTTGCTTATGTTGGGTACTATAGTTTAGAATTATTGGTAATTCATTTTCCAGCCTAGGTTGTTTTATTTTGTCTTGTATTAGAGAGGTGCGTGGTGTTTCATACACCTTGACGATTTGTTCCTCAATAAAATCCTTATTATAACCTTTGTCAATAAATTTTGATCCAATCATCTGTGCTTGGTCCAGAAATACCTGTGGGTCTGAGCAATTTCTTCGGATCCTTAGCATTTGACCCTTTGGTATATTAATTATCCATGGGTCATGATGACAGCTATCTACAGGTATATAGCTGTTTCTCTGGACCGGCTTGAAGTATGTTTTTGTTTTTAGCTGTTGGTTTTCCATAGTGATCTCTAGATCAAGGAACTGGATGGTTGTTTTGCTGATAGTATAGGTGAGTTTTATGTTTTTTTGGTTACAATTTAATTTTTCCAAAAATTGGGTTAAGGAACCCTCATCACCTTTCCAAATGATGATACAATCGTCTATAAATCTTCTATAGAGTGTGAGCTGTTCAGGCATATTCTCATATATGGACGACTCCTCCCACTCAGACATAAAAACATTAGCCACACTTGGTGCATATTTGGCACCCATTCCTATACCATTAAGTTGTCTATAATACTCCGATTTATACAACCACTAGTGCCCCAAACTAGGGCGTACCTCAGGGACACGAAGCATTTAATACAGATCCTTGAGAGCACAGTAATGGAACCTGATTGTGGCTATTTATTAGCCACAGCTGATGTGGCATCATTATACACTGTAATCAATCATCAGGAAGCCACTGGGGCTACTAAATGGGCGCTGAACAGCTTTGGTCACCTCATATCAAAACAAAAACGATTCATTTTGAGATGTTTGGCATATGGCCTACAGCATAACTACTTCTGGCATAAATCGGAGTATTATAGACAACTTAATGGTATAGGAATGGGTGCCAAATATGCACCAAGTGTGGCTAATGTTTTTATGTCTGAGTGGGAGGAGTCGTCCATATATGAGAATATGCCTGAACAGCTCACACTCTATAGAAGATTTATAGACGATTGTATCATCATTTGGAAAGGTGATGAGGGTTCCTTAACCCAATTTTTGGAAAAATTAAATTGTAACCAAAAAAACATAAAACTCACCTATACTATCAGCAAAACAACCATCCAGTTCCTTGATCTAGAGATCACTATGGAAAACCAACAGCTAAAAACAAAAACATACTTCAAGCCGGTCCAGAGAAACAGCTATATACCTGTAGATAGCTGTCATCATGACCCATGGCTAATTAATATACCAAAGGGTCAAATGCTAAGGATCCGAAGAAATTGCTCAGACCCACAGGTATTTCTGGACCAAGCACAGATGATTGGATCAAAATTTATTGACAAAGGTTATAATAAGGATTTTATTGAGGAACAAATCGTCAAGGTGTATGAAACACCACGCACCTCTCTAATACAAGACAAAATAAAACAACCTAGGCTGGAAAATGAATTACCAATAATTCTAAACTATAGTACCCAACATAAGCAACTTGAGACCATCATAAAGAAACACTGGCCAATATTGAAAGCAGATAGGCAACTACAGGGAATCCTACCCAGTTTCCCAAGGGTGGTGTATAGAAGAGCTCCCACTCTAAGGGATCTGGTAGCTAAAAACATTCCTGATCCACCAATGAGAAATAATCTACTTACCTTTTATCAGGGAAAAGGATTCTTTCCATGTAAACGGTGTTTTGCGTGTGGACAGACTAATTTTAATGGACAAAAATGTTCAAAATTTATATCCACGGTAACGAAAAAGGAATATGATATAAAGGATCTTATCACATGCAGAACTGAGGGGGTAGTGTATGTATTGGAGTGCTCCTGCTCTCTTCAGTATGTTGGACGTACTAAGCGACCAATGTGGAAGCGCATTAGGGAGCATGTCCAAAATATACAAAAAGCCTTCCCTAAACACAATGTGTTGCGACATTTCGATGTGTGTCATCACAAAAATCCCAAAGAAATGAAATGTTGGGCCATTGCCAAATACACTCCGCACTGGAGAGGCAGCCACAAAATAAGGGAATTGAACAAATCTGAGTCTCGCTGGATACATGAGATGCAGACCTTATCTCCCAATGGCTTGAACATTGATTTTGATCTTAATTGTTTTATTTCTGATTTTTAAACCTTACCTTCATACACATTTTTTAATGTAGTTTTAATACATGTTTTAATGTATTGATGGAATTATTCTGTGTTTTTTATTGATGGGTTGTAATCTGTGCAGACTCACATATAATATCTTAATCAACCTTGGGATCTTAATATATTTTAAACATTTTTAATATTAGTAGTTCTTATAATACACATATTATGGCATTTGGTATCACTAGATACGTTCAGTTCACCAACCTGCCACCAGAGGGTGTATTCAGTATTTCAAAAGGATTAGTTGGTTTTAAACTTTTTTTTAAAATCTTTTAAAATCTTTTTTATGGTTCATGTATAAGTATTAAAACTATGTATGTTTATGTATCTGCATTTGTGCTCATTTAGAATCTCACTATCTGTGCAAGTTTTTGTTGCCTCTATGATGTTTTTTTATCCCTGCTGCTCACGCTAATAATGAGTAGGCTATTTAAGCCTAAGCCACCTAAAGCACGCAGTATCCCATGAATAAGTCGCGTGACCGTGACGTAACGCGTAGGGACGAGCTTACGATCGGATTCGAGCCCATCGGATCGGATTGATGAGGACTGCACACTGAGCGGCGTTCAATGCTTGCATTAAGCGGGGATTCGTGAGTGCAATTGCTGTTACTTTTAGGATCGTACGACCGTTTTCTTTGATGTTTGTGCAATGAGGTTCTCTTTCCTTTTTCTTTCATACAACATCCACCTGTGAGTGCTTGCTCAACGGATTGCAGCCTTGGAGTATCTGGGACTCGCATTCCTTAGTGGAGGAAGGCTTGTATGTTTTTTCCTGTTTTGGAACTCTTATTTTGTGCACTTGGTTTTGGACTTATCACTTGATGTATATGTTTTTTCCATTGATTATTTGCACATGGAGACTGTCTCTCCCTGATCAATTCGCAATATTATTATTATTTTGCAATTTTACATTTTACACTTGTAAGTTAACACTAGCGCATCCATATTTCACAATATTTCTCACTGTTTGATTTGGTCACACTCGGATTGCAGCCGTGTTATTTGTTTTTTTATTTAGTGCTCTTGAGATTATTAATGTAATTAGCGTTGTAGTTCATTTTCACTTAATAGATCTCATATTTAGACTAGAATGCAATAAAATGTCAGCTCAGGGACAGGACCCGATCACCTCCGACGCTGCCGATGGCTCCGGTAAGAGGTGGAGGGTTCGGTAAGCTGTCCACATAGACCATCTTTCCTCACCACCATCAAAGTCATACTATCCACGCTGCATTCCACAAGCACTTCAAACCTCACTTTCAGAACCCTGGATGCCTGCATACTTAGATGTACCAGCTGGGGCGTAACTACTGCCATAGCGACCCACGCGGGCGCTAAGGGGCCCGCAGCTGAGTGGGGCCCAATGAGGATGAGGAATGTAAGTTTACTGTTAAGCCTCCCTGCCCCCGCAAGTCCGGCCGGTCTTTTTCCGACACGCGCAGCCGCATACAGTAGGAGGCAGGAGCAGAGAACAGAGTGGGTGAGAGCAGAGTGGGTAGTGGCAGAACGCTTAAGTGCACCTGTGAAGGGACAACGTTTTTGGCACATAGGGAGGCTCTAGAGTCTGGACAGGAGGTAGGAAGGAAGTGGGAGACTGTCATCTGTTTTTCACTGTTTTGCTATTTATTTATTTTTGAAGAAAAGGTTTACTATATTTTTTCATTAGGATCATTTCAGGACAAAGAGGGGGAGCAATGCCAGGTTCAAGGGTGCAGATGTTCCTAAGACCTTAAATATAAACTTGATCAGGGCCACTGTTCATCATTGCTGTCTTATTTCTCCCCTATTTGTCTTGTATTTACACATAAGTTTAATCAGAAAATAAATTGGTTAGAAGGCAAGGAGGTCAGCAATGTGTGTCCTTCAGGGGCTGTATACAATATACTGCATATTAGTAGTATATGCCATTTTTATGAAGACAAGGACTGTGGCTTTTATATATTCTACATTTCTAAATTTACCCAACGACATGTCTGCCCCCAACAACAAATAAATAAGGGATGTAATTTAGAAAAAGAGAGATGTGTTTTGCTATATGCTGCTGGATACATATTATTTTGAGAGATATTTTTTTTCACAATGCATTTTTCAATTAAAGTATATGTCGAGCCAATTGACCCCCCATAAATAAAATAAATGTAGTAAGATATTGTTAATTTTTTTTTTTTGTAAAATCTTTATTTTCATTTTCAAGTAGTATTGACAGTAGCACAATACAACAATCTCAGATCAAGAGAAAAAAAAAAAAAACAATAACCAAGACCAGGGGAAAGAGGGGGAGGAGGGGAAAGGACAAGATCAAGGACGGGGGAGGAGGGAGGGGGGAGATGAAGAACATCAGTGGTTACATCTAGTCTGAGCTCATGTTGCCGTTGTGACTGGGAGCATCAGCCTACTTCTTAGCAAGGACAGAGGGTCACCTCGTCCGCCCGGGATGTTCGATCCACATGGGCGGGTCCTCCCCCAAACTAACGGGGGGAGGTGTAACCGAATGTCCCCACTCTCAACTAAGCACCAAAACGACTCCCTCAACTGTGTGTCAATTTAGATTAAGATATTGTTAATTTATGATCATCTTATCTACATATTTTAGATCAAGATTCGCTCTTTTTCAGGATGACTTTTTCTAATGTTATGTTGCCTTACATTTGGCTTGTTATTGGCTGTTGAATGTTGAAATTATTGCTTCTTCTCCTTTGATTATTTTTAAAGACATGTTGAAAATATGCACGTTAAGCATCTAAGGTCTAAATCAAGTAGGTGTAAACTTAATTATGAATTAATTAAATTAAGAATTTTATGCCAAGTTAAAGTGCATATAATGTAAGACCTAATTTATTCCTTCTCTTACAAGGTTGTCATCCTGTTAATTTTCCTCTTAAACCAGTGCAGTTTGCCTTGTTTGTCCTTTACAAAACGTAAGTATAAAAGAGTAAAAGTAGTACACACAATGCTTTGAATTTTGCATTTTATTTATCATATGGTCATTTAAATTTTTGTTTTGTTGTTCGTAATTAATATAAGCTGTTGCCTGGATACTGTGCCACACGAGTGTGGTAATCTGCTGTTCAATGGCATTAGTTCATTTTTGTGTGTGTGTGTGTTGGCTGTTTGCAGGGGGGGCCCCATACAACATTTTTCTATGGGACCCTGTGATTTCTAGTTACACCCCTGTATGCCAGTTTTAATCATCAACCATGTGAGTTGCTAAATGTTGTACCTTCATTAAATGTAACCATATTGCTACACTTATAGGCGCCTCTCTTCTCTTTTATACTCTTGTGGCGGCTGCCATTTGTAAATGGACATTTTGGCCCGGATTCACATACATCGGCGCATATTTATGCCACTGTAGCGTATCTCGTTTACGCTACGCAAGCATGGAATTCACAAACAAATGCTCCCAACTCTCGGCTGGCGTAGCATATTTTTCGTAGGCATAAGCCGGCGTAAGTGGAAGTAGGTGGAAGTGGGCTGGAAGTGGGCATGATCCATGTTAATGATGGGCCGGGTGCCAAACGTACTTTAAAAGAACTGCGCATGTGTCGGGACATGGACGTATCGGCGTGCGCATGCGTACAACCACGTCGGAACAACTGCCTAAGATACGCAGGATCACTGTGTACGCCGTGAACGTAACCTACGCCCAGCCAGACCCACGTCGGCCCATATTCACAGACATTCAACGTAAAATACGTAGGCTTGTGTTCTCTGGTCCATACCTTTGCATTGGTTGCACCTCATCTATGGGGAATAACTTTATGCCGAACATAAAACTTACGCAAACCACTTAAATCATGTGCCAGGCGCAAGTACGTTCGTTATAGGGTGTATTTCCTTAATTTGCATATTTGAATAGAAAATCAATGGGAAAGCCACATGCGTCCAGCGTAAATATGCGCCCACTGTACGCCGGCGTAGGCAAGTTACGTTGGTCGGATGAAGACCAATGTTTTTAGGCGTATCTTGGTTTGTGGGTTCGGCACACAGATACGACGGCGCATATTTGTACTTACGCGACGTATCTGGAGATACGTCGGTGTAAGTGCTTTGTGAATCCGGGGCTCTATGGTTACACAACATATTGCTATGATCTTTTTATATGGAGTATAAACTGTAATGCCGCGTACACACGGTCGTTTTTTGCGATGAAAAAAAACGTTGTTTTTTAAAACGTCATTTAAATTGATCGTGTGTGGGCAAAACGTCGTTTTTTGTCTTAAAAAAAACGACCCCAAAAAATTTCAACATGCTTGAATTTTTTGTGTCGTTTTTCAAAACATTGGCCCAGATTCAGAGAGAATTGGATTCTCGTAGCGTATCAGAAATACACTACGCCGCCGTTTTTTACCTGGCTCTACGTGGAATCCAGGTAGATTTTGTCCAGTAAACGACGGCGGCGTAGTGTATTTCTCCCGTCGCAATCCATCTACACGAGTAGGGGGCGTGAAGGATTTAAAATAGGCGCGTTCCCGCGGCGATCGAACTGCGCATGCTCCGTTCGCAAATTTCCCGCCGTGCATTGCGCGAAATCACGTCGTTACGTCATTCGTTGTTTGAGTAGCATCGTTTACGGACATTTCTATTCCCGAACGAGTTACGCAAAAAATAAAAAAATAATTAAATTCGACGCGGGAACGACGGCCATACTTAACATGGGCTACGCACCGTTAGACCAGCAAAAAGCTGGTCTAACAGTACGTAAAAAAAAACAGACGTAAGCGATTGCGAAGACCGCTCGTATCTTCGTGGATCGCCGTAAAAACACATTTGCATATCCTGACGCATCAAAACGACGCGAACTCCTCCCAGCGGCCGCAAAAATATCGCAGCGTAGATCCGAAGGCTTACGAAGACGTAAGCCTCTCGGATCGAAGCCCGAAGCCGCCGTATCATGGTTTGAGGATTCAAACTAGTGATACGGCGCGCAAAATTTGAAATTACTCCTGTTTAACACCAGTTAGACAGGCGTAATTGCTCTGTGAATCTGGGCCATTGTTTTTTGTTTCACAAAAAGTCACCGTGTGTAGCAAAAACGTTGTTTAAAACAACGTTTTTCAACCCGCGCATGCCCAGAAGCTAGTTATGAAGCGAGCTTCAATGGAAAAGAGTGGTGAACGTAACCTCGCTTTTTGTGAAAAAAACGATGGTGTGTATGCAACATCGTCTTTGAAATGTGACGTTTCAAAAACGTCGTTTTTTACTTCACAGAAAACTTCATTTTTTTTCATCACAAAAAATGATCGTGTGTACGCGGCATAAGATCAATGAATTAATGGTTGTGAAAAAAATGATCTAAGTTTCCATAATTTCTTATGGGGAAATTCGCTTTTTTTATATACAAATTCTTTGGATTACAAGCATGTTTCCGGAAAAAAATGATGCTCGTAATCCAAGGTTTTAATGTATACGTTACCTTGCCTTTGAAGTATAACGAAAACCAAGGTTTGAAAAGAGTCAAGTTTACATACTTCCCTGTGTCCACACTGGAGAAATGTAGCCTATTTCACTTGGTAACTCTTTCTTGCTGGGACAATTTTCCATCTGTCACCAGAACAGAAAGGGAGAGAACGTTTTCCAGTGGGGACATCTGTGCTGGTGACAACTGTCTAAGAGGGGATTTCCCCTACTTTGGGTAAGGATCGGAAGTAAATGGAGATCTCTCCAACAGGACACAGACAAAAAACAAATTACAGGATCCAACACTAAAAAAAGGTTGGGCTTTGCCTGCACTTTAAAGCAGGCATGATAACTTTTAACAGAGGACTTGGTGGTGGAAGTAAAAATGTACTTTCTAGAAAGACATATATTTGTCCATGACCAATGCAGATGTGAAAAACATTTTTCTCTGTGGAATGAATGAGGCCATCAACAAGTGAGAAGTGTTAACTAAAGAGTTCATGACCAGAACAAATTGTATGTAAGTGTAATATTCTCCCTCTTCAAGCAGTGAACTGCCAGGCTAAAACTGAATGTACATTGCAAATGACAGAGGTGCTTGTACTTGAGAAGTGCAGTCTATCCGTACTTCTAAAGACCTTTACTTCATTCCTAAATTGCAGAACCTCTTTCAGCATGCCCTCCTATATTACAAGCCTGATTGCATCTTTTTTTCATTTTCTTTTAGAACGGAGTTCGGTGTGGCGGGTTGCTGATTGGAGCACTTGACCCCTGCTGAGAGCATGGAGGAGTGGCTAGCCACAGTCAAAGCTATTATAGATTCTTTTGCTGTAGCTGCACAATATAAAAGATTTTCTTTTTGCTCCCAAATGCAGTGGAAAGTCTATCAAGAGTATGTTTTAAACAAATTGCAGGCCAGTATGAAATGCATTAGTTTAATGTATTTTCAATTTAGGTAAGAGCACCTTAAGTAACATTTTACACAATACAATCAGATGTGTAATATCAACTCCATCATATACTGTATAAAAGTACAGCAGCTGCCTATTATCTTTACTGAGTACCCCTGCTCCTGCTACCATCACTGCTAGACCAGAAATACTGCTCTGCTGTTTTAAAAAAAAGTGTACATAAAGGGAAATTCCAACTTTGTAAAGATTGCATAGAGTTGGACTAGAATACAAAGGGCCAAATAAAAAAAAAATCATTAAGGGCCACCACAGGGCCAAATAATGCAATTGCAGAAACACAGTTGATTTACTAAAAGCAAGGGAAGCTGCACTTTGCAAAGCGAGTAGCCATTAGAGGAAATAAGGACATGTTTGCATTGGGTGGTGGTGACACAGACGAATGTATTAGGCCGCGTACACGCGATCGGTTTCCTCGGCAGAATTCAGCAAGAAACTCGACGGGAGACGTATTCTGCCGAGAAAACCGGTCGTGTGTACACTTTTCGCCGAGAAAACTGTCGAGGAACTCGTCGAGCCAAAAAGAGAGCATGTTTTCTATTTCCTCAACAGGCAATGGGAAAATTTGGCTTGACAAGTTTTTTGACAGCCGAACAAGGAACTCGACGGGGAAAACGATGTGTTTCGCCTGTCGAGTTTCTCGGTCGTGTGTACCCGGCCTCAAAGTGTTTAGGGAAAGGGGTGGGAATTTTAAACAAAGGTTACATTTTACTTCTTTAGCGCCTTTTATTATAAAGTTATTTATTCTCAAAGACCCTCAAAGATCACATCAAGGTGTCTAGTGTTTGGTTTGAATCAGTTTCCATAGGTTTTAAAAACCTGCTGTGTTTACATCAGAACAAGATCCTATTCCCTTAAGACAGGGGGTCTTCAAACTATCACCCTCCAGTTGTTCAGGAACCACGTCTTCTGGGGTCCCTCGGCAACTGTCATGGCTCCCCCCGCAAAAGCTTTCCACCTTCACGTGAGCCATAGCCGCCGACAGTATCACTCGGCCCCGGAGCGCCGCGTCATTGGATGTGATTGACAGCAGCACCAGCCAACGGCTATGCTGCTTTCAATTCATCCAGTGTAACCAATCAATGACCAGGCTGGGAACCGAAGAGGATGATGGGGGCAAGCACGGGACTTTTGAGCGGAGGTAAGTAAAACGGGGGGTTGGGGGGGGGGGGTGGTACTGTTGGATGTTTTTTCATAGGATGCATTAAGGTGAAAAAACATTTACCTTTACAACCCCTTTAAGAGAACACAGTACCTGAGTTCTAAAAATGTATTTCCTCACATTGTTTACAGATACAGAGATGAATGATGGCTTGTTTTAAAATGCCTTACCTGCTTGCTCAGAATGTGTAATGTACTGTAAACATTTTAGAGTTCATGATCTGGGCACTGGTTCACTGCTCTTTTAAATGCTTTCTGGCTGTAGCAATCAAATGTCAACAAAGTTAAACTTTACCCAAAAGAGTAAATTCTACTCTTCTTCCTACACCCACTCTCCTCCTTAAAGGGGTAGTTCCCCCAAAAACCTTTTTTTTTAACATTGATTGAGGCTTGTTTTGTCAAGGGGAATCGGGTGTTTTTTTTTTAGAAACGAAGCAGTACTTACCGTTTTAGAGATGCATTGTCTCCGACGCTTCCGGGTATGGTCTTCGGGTCTGGGCGTTCCTATTTGATTGACAGGCTTCCGACGGTCGGATACATCGCGTCACGATTTTCCGAAAGTAGCCGGCGCAGTAAAGAGCCGCACCGGCGCTCGGCTTCTTTCGGCTACTCGTGGCGCGATGTATGCGACCGTCGGAAGCCTGTCGGAAGCCTGTCAATCAAATAGGCACGCCCAGACCAGACGATCATACCCGGAAGCGACGGAGACGATGCATCTCTAAAACGGTAAGTACTGCTTAGATTCTAAAAGAAAAACACCCGATTCCCCTTGACATAACAAGCCTCAATCAATGTTAAAAAAAGGTTTTTGGGGGAATTACCCCTTTAACATTTGGGACATCATTTTTTTGGGGGGGGACTGGGTACCTGGGCCACTTCCAGTCATATTGCCGTAGAAAGCTGCAGGACCAATCAAATAGTGCAGCGCAATTTGTGCATGTGCAGTAAGCAGCCGGCTGTGAAGCCAAAAGCAGTCACAGCTGGCTGCTCACATTTAGCATTCCGCCACCTGGAACTGAAGCCCAGTGAAGAAACCAGTCGGGTAAGGACATCACTGGATCCTAGGCAGGTGAGTGTCTTATTATTAAAAGTCAGCAGCTGCAGTTTTTGTAGCTGCTGGCTTTTAATTTTTGAACTTTTTAACTGGACAACCGCTGTAATTTATGTTCAGAATCCTTTTAAATTTGCTTCTGTAGCAAGGTATCACTTTCCAAATGGTTTAAAAGACTACCATTTGCAGATCTAGAAGGAACTCAGCTCCCTCCGGTGGCCAATTATTGGATAGCCACCTTCTGTTTAGTTTTACACACGCAGCAAGGAATGTTGGAAATCAAAGTACAGGGACATAAAGACTCCATTTCTCTGGTTAGTTGACAGACTACAATACCCAGAGTGCAACTGTGCAATACCAAAATACTTTGCGCCCTGCACAGCCTGCTGGGTGAAGGAATTTAAGGGGGAGGACTTCTTTGCCGCGCTCTCTGTAGACCGCCTCTTCAACCAAGAAGGAGGCCTGTGTGAGGTTTGTCTCTGGATGCCTAGGCCTGTAAGCCTAGGCCTATCCACGACTGTGCGGATCGCCCATTCAGAGAGGGGGGATCCCTGACGGAGTGGCCGGACTGTGTCCCAGAGCAACGGTGACTGGCTTTGATCAGAAGTGTGTGACGGCCGGGTGGAAGACCAGAAACTGTTGGTGTCGGAAAGACTGCGGATCGAAGTTTCGCAGACGTAGCAACCTGGAAAGGCCAAACTTGGTTGGGTGAAATGGGCACCTGCCAAATGATACTGACTGTGTTGCAGGAGAGTGAATTGTGTAACTTGATTACCCAGGCACCTTTCAACAGTTTATCTGTTCCCTCCTTTGGATTACAAATCAATCATTGTGCACCACCGCATGCAACTAAAATACGAGTGAACTGTTGAGAACGAACGTACTGACGTTTGGTCTGATCAACCAAACTACCCTGGTGAAGTTTAAAGACTGCCTGTTAGGCAAAGTGAGTAGATGATACATATTTACTCCCCTAGTTAAGTATTTGGTTGTATTAAGCCATACAGCATTGCTGTTGGTGATAGCTGGGTGAGGCCTGGTTAAGAGGTGCTTCAGTGTGAATATATCTTACTGAAGGAATCCCTTTGCTCTGCGCTTACACAGGTCTGTATGATTACCATAATCCAACCTGTATTTATTTGTTGCTATTATTGACTCTTGCAGGGCCCTGTAAGTACTCCACTATCTGTTTTACCTTTGTTCTTTTACTTCTATGTTTTACCAAGTAAAGTTCCTCTGGTTAAGCACAAATCTGTGTGCAGTTTATCTATTACCCTGTGGGACCAGTACAACACAAGGTAACCATTTATTTGCATATTTACTGTGATGTGATAACATTTGTGTTGACCAGCAGCCTGTGGGGTCCACAATTCTTGCTAATACCAGTTGTGCCAAGGGAGGGTTTGAGACAGTTTCAGGGGTTGATAGCCAGAGCATAGACCCAAAACAAACTAGCAGCTCCTTCAGGGGTAGTGCTACACTTCTCTTTTCAAAATCCTCCATCCAAAAGTACACCTGATATAACTAACCAAACCAAGTAGTAGAGTCAAAATGGGGTTTAAAAACAGATGCACAGAATAACCCACATGATATATGTGGTCACAAATGAGGGGAAGGTGTTCAGAATGAAAGCTGTTTTGCTAGATAGAAGGATTGAAAAAGTGAGGCAGCAGCAGTGTCAAAGAGAGCCTACATTTCAGAGAGCTCCATACTTAGTGGACAAAGAACGTCTAACCACATTATGTGATAAAGACTTTTGAACTGTCCTCATGTGTATGCAAAAAAAGGTGACTATTTTGAGAAAAGCATGATTAGGCAAAAAAAAAAAAAAAAGAAACTGGAACTTTTGGAATGTTAAATCTGCCAAACTGTGAGCAGGTTTAGGAGTAGCCCATTTTCAATGGGATAAGGTGGTCAACAAGGCATAACACAACTAAGCAGTAAGCAATTTTTTAATGATGAACTTTTGCTGCCCCATGTACAAAAAAAGGTTGTAAAAATGTTAATCTACATAATATAGGCAAGGTTATTAATATTATGTTGGTCTCTATTATGAATATATGCCACTGAACATATTTTTCCAAATTTTGCTTGCTTGAAATATTTAGCAGAGAAACACCATTGGGAAGGGTGGAGATTTTATTAATAGTCTTTTACTTCCCATAGAAAAATATAACCTTATCAGAAAAATGTCACCATTTTTATGTTAATTACTTCAGTTCATAGGGGGCTGTGGGCTCTGTAGGCCAGCCCAGCCTTTAATTTGTACAATCAGAAAAATCCATGCATCTATATGTACTCCTATGCTATGTGAGTTTAGAACTGAATTTATTTCAAGTCTTTAATTGAAGGAAGCACATTTAACCGCAGCAATTTCACAAGTCCCTAAGACACATACTGAGTAATACAAATCTGATTTGTGCTGCTCAGTTGCAGCACAGCAAAGCTAAAATGTTTTTTAATCTGTGTTGTTTTAATGTTTTTAAAGTGGAGGTTCACCCAAAAATCAACTTTCTGACATTAGATCCAGCATACTGCTAACATCTGCAGTATGCTGTTTTTTTTTTTTGTACATATCGTTTTATGAGCCGTTGTTATCCGGCTCCGAGCGGGGAATCTTGCAGGGAGTAGGCGTTACTAAGCCAAGAAGAGTTAATTGATGGGCTGCTAAGGCGCGCCACGCCATCCGAAAATACCCAAAGTGTCACTTCGGGTATTTACGGGTGGCGTGACGCGCTTTAGCAGCCCGTCAATCAATTCCTCTTGGCTTAGGAACGCCTATACCCGGAAGCAATCCTGGCTTGGAGCCGGATAACAACGGCTCATAAAACGATAAGTACCAAAAAAAAAACAGCATACTGCAGATGTTAGCAGTATGCTGGATCTAATGTCAGAAAGTTGATTTTTGGGTGAACCCCCGCTTTAAGTTTAGTCATTTAAACTTTTTGAGCCTTCTTTTTTCACTATTTATATAAAATCTTAAGTGTTTGAACAAACATATGATAATACCATGATATAGGATCTGCAGAGCACTTTGGGTTGTCTGAACAGACAAAATGACAGTAGGTGTACACTTTCAGACCCTTCATCTGTACTGTACAGGAATCACTCACTATCCTACCTAGCTAAAACTTTCCCATCAAAATATTCAATTTACATAGTCCAAAAAAGAGAAGGAGGTCAGTAACAGGAGCCTACATATGTTCATAGTACAGATTTCCTTACGTCATGATCACTTGCATAGAGCTACTTGGTTTTAAATTAACTAAATCAAATGCAATTTATTAGGATAAAGTCAAACTCTAATGCCACGTACACACGATCGGTTCATCCGATTAAAACGGACCGATGGATTTTTTCATCAGATAACCGATGAAGCTGACTTTCATCAGTCTTGCCTTCACACCATCAGTTAAAAATCCATTTGTGTCAGAACGGGGTGACGTAAAACACTACGTTGTGCTGAGAAAAATTAAGTTCAAAGCTTCCGAGCATGCGTCGACTTTTAACCGATGGACTAGCCCACAGACGATCGTTTTTTTCTATCGGTTTTTTAACCATCAGATAATTTTAAAACAGGTTCTACGTTTTTTCACTGATGGGGAAAAAAGAGATGGGACCCACACGATCGGTTCGTCCGATGAAAAGGGTCCAACGGATCGTTTTCATCAGATGAACCGATCGTGTGTACAGGGCATAATTGTTTTTGGCAACTTTGGCCCAGATTCACGTACATCGGCGCATTATCGGTCCGGCGTAGCGCACCGCCATTACGTTAGACTTGCGCCATCTAGCCGCGTAATCCCCCGATTCACGTAGCTTTTGCGCAGGAAATTGCGCAAGCGTAAGATTTTTTCCAGAGGCGTAAGGAGGAGTAATACAAATTGGGAGGGACGTGGGCGTGTTACATTGAAATGAGCCGTGACCCCATGCAAATGAAGGGCCGGCCGGCTCGCGCATGCGCGCTTGAAGGAGACCATGGTCAGCTCCGATGTACGCATGCTCACAACTCGGGAGCGGCGCAATCAGTGAAATTGGAAATGGACTAGGGCAACTTTATGAACTACGCAGACAGCATAAATAGACAGACACAAATGCACTTCCTTTGCAAAAATACATCCCTTTGTATCCCTCCCTCTACAGCAAGGTGCTTTTGTTTGTTTGTGACGTGTCTTTGAGATATTTGAGGACTGTTTTGCAGAGTGATTTTTGTCTTTTATGTGTTTTCTTTGTTGTTATTTTGTTTAAATTATATTTTTGCTGGGCATTTTTTATTTTTGCTCGTCATTTATTTCATTTTTTTGGTTCTGTTTGTGTATGATTTTGGAATGTGGGGGTGATATTCCTGTGGGAAAAGGGGTGTCACCCTCATTTGTGGTGGAGAAGTGATCCCCAGGTCTGTGTGAATGGTGTATGAATGTACAGTGACATAATTGGAGCCGTGGCATGGCGTTGCAGCTCACAAGTCCTGCATGGTGGACTGGTGCCAATCCAATGTGATGAGGATGTGGGGTGTGTGTGCTAGGGACCACAGTGGTGTGCATGCATGCATTCTCATTGTGCCATGATTAATGTGTGTGTTTAACGTGCAAAGATGCATAATGTGAGCTGGCATGAGATGGGGTCATGAGATGGGGTACCAGTGCATATGCAGAGTCACCTTGAAGGGAAAAGACAGGAGGATGTTAGTCATGCATGTGCCACTTGTGAGGTGTGCATCACGGGAGGGGATAGTCATGCCTGACTCCCATGTCACTCACCAACCAGCCAGCTGTCCCCATACATGTTCTGTTCGAAATCTGTGGGGATGGGGCTCTGATTGTATATGTAGCTGTCATGGGTGTCATGGGTGGTGCCATGTGTTGGGCTGGTGATGTCCTCCTGCAAGGTTGTGATAATTCCATGATGGCATGAGGGGTGAATCTGAAGATGCGAGACACCTCAGAATCACTCATGCCAAAGATGTCTATGCGTGTATGATATATCAAGTGAAGAGTGAGGGGCTTGTATCAGATAAGAATATTGTATTAGATTAATTTAAATTGTAAATTTTATATAAGCAAATAAAAAAAATAAAAAAACATCTCCCGTGCCCTCCTTAGTGCCATCCTCCGTGCCCTCCTCCTTCTTTGTTCATCTAAAGTCAGTAGTATAGCTATGCGCGACGATGCCCCTGGCATGTTGGCATACAGATTGTTGGGCAACACGTGTGACTGCTGAACTCCTCACTAACAGTGTTGCTTTATCTGACAAGTAGACTTTTTTTCATTTTTTAGACCAGCTTTTAGGTGCTCTAACTTTAGACAGGACATTTTGCTGTTGCGCACATCGCGTAGCCTGCGCAGCAACTGCGTTTTTTTGTGGATCCCCGCAACTCTCTCATTAGCATATTTGACTAGCAAATCAATGGTGTGTCTAGCGCATTTTTGCACGGACGGATGCGTCTGTCTAACGAAATTACGCCGGACAAAAAAAAGTAGATTTCTGGCGTAATTCGTTTTCTGAATCGCGCGCATCTAAACGCACGCGCACATTTAGACTTACGCACGCGCAACACCAGTTGCGCAGGCGTAATCGCTCTGTGAATCTGGGCCTTTGTTTTTACACATTATACAACAGTGTAAATTGTAGTTTGATAATATCTTGTAACTATTTGCAAAAAAATATAATTTTATAAATAAATAAAAAGTTATAATTACAGGGCACCTTGATGTCACAAAGCATCAAGAATCAAAGCAACAAAAATGTCAGCACTTCCTTTAGGTTTTCAGTTAATCCAGTTAAAGCTAAACTTCATTTTAGATTTTTAAAAAACACAAATGAACACAGTTACATATTAATTAAATTATTTTTTATATACAGTATGTTGCGTATATATACTTTAGTCTATTTTGATATCAGGCTTCAGAAGGTAATTGCAAGGAGCCAATTAGGTCTCTATGTGCCCTACAAAACGCTGTCAGCCTAACACAGGGAACATGCTTACAGGAAGAAATGAGCAGAGGAATTGTCCTTGTATTGTCCAGTCAGCACTCTAAAGCCTCGTACACACGATTGGATTTCCATCGGACAAATCTGTGGAATTTTGTGCGAAGGGCGTTGGCCATGAACTTCTGTTAATGTTGTCTTAGGCTGCGTAGACACGATCAGACCGGTCCAATGAAACTGGTCTGCAGACCAGTTTCATCGGACCAGTTTGATGGTGTGTACGGCCCATCGGACCGTTGTCCGTCGGACCAAAGTTTTAAAACCTGCTTCAAAATCTGTCTGACGAACACCTGTCCGTCGGACAGATTCGATGGTTAGTACGCAAAAGCATCGGACCAAAAACCCACACATGCTCAGAATCAAGTCGACGCATGCTTGGAAGCATTGAACTTTGTTTTTTCAGCACGTCGTTGTGTTCTACGTCACTGCGTTCTGGTCTGATCGGATTTTTGGTCCGATGGTGTGTACACATATCAGACCATCAGACCACTTCAGCCTGGTCCGATGAAAACGGTCCGTCGGACCAGTTTCATCAGACCGGTCTGATCATGTGTACGTGACCTTATTCTTAGCATTGGTTCAAAGCATGCGTGTTTGTACTTTGAATTTTTTCAACATTATAGAGACAGTGTTGGGGTAGACCATTTGACATGAACGACGAACATTTGACAAAGCAGCAAAGAACATACAAACGTTGAATTTGTCATTGAAGGCTTATGGTGTCTGTCGAAAGTTCTAAGAAGATTCGACAAGCAGCTAAACTGTACAACACCGCAATCGTACATTTCCTTCCGGTCAAATGCTCCGCCCATAGGCTATAGAAGAATTTGAATGTTGGTTGACTAGTAATAATAATTAATAAATATAAATATTACTAGTGTCATACAACATTAGAATTCTTCTATAGCTTGTAGGTGGAACATTCGACCGGAAATGTACGATCGTGGCGTCGTACAGTTTAGCTGCTCCGTCGAATCTTCTTAGAACATTCGACAGACACCAATTGACAGATTCAACCTTAATTAATTCGGATTTTCGGACGAATGCATTTTTTAACTAAACAAAATAAATAAAAAATAATTTTGGAAGTAACTAAATAAATGTATTTTTCAGACGAAAACTAAATTCCGAAACAAAATATTTCAGTGTGTACATGTCTAATAAGTAAAGCCCTGCGTAAATAAAGGGCGCTTTATAAGTACCATAAATAAATAAGTGTAGAGTAGAGTATGTGTATTTGTCTCCCAGCTGTGTTCCTGCACTGTCATACTACTATATTTTCATCTGGTTACGATTACAAGTGCCTATTTCATAACACATTGAAAAGCCATGGTCCACTGTTGTCACCACGTTGGAACATCCTGAAGTGCATTTATGTAGACAGGAAGTGGCTTCAGGAGATCAGCAGTGTGAATATACAACCATGGATGAAAAAAATATTGAAAACTGTATGGTCACCAAGAGAAATGGTGGTACACAGGAAGTAGCAGGTACACAGGTAGCAATAAAAAAAATGACACCTACTCTACTATATAAAACATTTATTGGCTCAAAATAAGGCTCACTGGAAATGTGCAACTGTTTCCTTGTAAATTATTTGTATTACTTACTGCTAAGATACTCGGGCTGCGTTGCAGTTTGTTATATGGACTATATTTAGGCTTCATGGGCTTTCCTGCTACTTTGTCCTTGTGTCTTCTGCTGGAGATGTGCTGAAATAATACAAGATAGGTCTTGTTAGTAAAATAAAATGAAGAAAGATTGACTCAAGTAAAATAAAATACAGGTTAACAAAGACAGACATCACAAATAATGTATTCTGGCAGTAGTCAGAGTGCAGAAAATGGAAAGTAAATTATTGATTATGAAATCATGATCTTATGAACTGGGGTGTAAATTCCCAGAATAGTGTAGAATCTTTTTAATATTAAATTTGTTAAAAAAAAATAAAAAATAACTGACTCACGCCTCTATCATCTTAGTACACCCTGGAAACCAACAGTATATAAGCCTGTGTAACCCTAAATTACTATGTACCCTTACAACCAATACGTCTAGTTTTTGTATTTCTTGATTGCTATACCGATTGTAATTTTTCATTGACTTCAAAAGAATATATTTTGATGTTTTTTATTTGTTACCAATAAGAAAAAAACTGAAAAAATTAAATATTAACGAAAATCTGTACCTGTTTAAGCTGGACTTCTGAATTGACATGAACATCACAGATTTCACAATGAAATGTTTTGTTCTGCAATCCTGAACCTTTACTGCCATTCAGAATTTTTAGCCTAGATCCAGACCTTGGGTAGGATTTGATAGGACCCGCACCATTCCGTGCCTCAAGCATTGTTTTGTGTTTAGAACCTTAAAAAAAGAGTAAGAGTTGTTAGAAAAATATTATTCATGTAACCTACATAGGGTTATAATAACGATAATGGGAATTTAGTTTTGAAAAAAAAAAAAATGACATAAAGCTGAACTCCAGGAAAACATGTAAATACACATAAATAAATGTATATATAGGACTTTTTTTTTAATGGCAGACATTTGTAATTTTATCAGGGCAGTCCTGGAGATGTCCCAGACAGCAGTGATGTTTATAACCTGACTTCTCCCTACTAAAATTAGGAAATACAGCTAGGTCACCTCTCTGCCTTTAGCTTGTGGATGGAATATAAAAAAACAGCAGTGATCTTCCCTCTTTCATTTCTACTATACAGAGGATTATAGCAGGTTGATATCAAGCCATGTTTAGGAACTTACACTAGTTGCATTTTGAAAATGCAATAAAAAAAATTAAATTGGGAAAAAATATTCCACACACCACAGAATACTAATCACATATATAATAAAAAATGGGACCCATGGTTTAACTTCTCCAAACTTTTTTTTTCAAACCTGAATAACATTAATAGATATCGTAGATTGAAGAACATTATAAGATATGTTTTTATATAAAGATCATAGATGCTACTGTTAACATGTTAACTAGTTAATGTATTTCTACCAACAATTACACATTTTATTTTAATCTTCCTTACATGCAAAATAATTGTATTGTTCTTCTCCTGGCATATGTCTTTTTGTACCACCTTGTGTACCGAATAAAAATAGTTTGTAAACAAATAAATAAAATATATATATATATTTTAAATGAATGCATTTGTGTATTAAATTGTGTATTTATAGCTGACCAAGTCCAGTTGTATTAAATATCCAGAGTTCTATGAAACCGCATTTACCACGTTCACAGTTTCCTCAAATTCATTATTTTTTATTTATTTTTACATTAAATCAGATTTTTTTTTTTTTGCAGTACACATATGGAGACTTAAAGACGGAAAAGGAGGCCGGCATTGTTTCAGTGCCAGTTCCCCAGCGTGCATGATAAAGAAATGTGTAATTATAGCTGTAAAGAGGTAACTGCCAATTCACAGTCAAAGAATGCTTTCAGTTGAAAAATGTTCCATATTTAAGAAAACCTGTACATGCAAAAATAAAAAAAGCTGCCATTAATTACATCTATTGAAAAATGCAAACCAAGCTGATCAATTTTGCATGTAAATGAAAAAAAAATTAAACAATTCAGAACTGCGGATAAGATATCATATTTATTAACATAAGGAGACCTGTATTGAGAGAAATATGTAGGCTGCCATTGCTTTCCACCTTCAGAAAAGTAATTATGTGATTATTTTGCTAATTCTGTGTTTCAAAATGAACCCATGCTGTCCAGCAAGGCAATTAAATGGTTAATTTAATATGTTTGTAAATCTTAGATTCAAAAAGTTAAATGTTGCCGGATGCTGCTCACTATAAGAGTCGGTTCACACTGGGGCGACTTGGGATCCGACTTGAAGTCGTCTCAAGTTGTCCCAAGTCGCGCTGTCCAGAAAAGCAATGTAAGTGAATGGGAGCGGTGTTAATACACACTACTTAAGTCGCTCTGACTTCAGAAGAGGTTCCTGTACTACTTCAATCAGACTTCCAAGCAATTTGTACCCATTGATTTCAATGGAAGTCGCTTCCAAGTCTGATCAATGTCTTAACTGAAGCTACTTTCCAGGAAGATAACATACATTTCTCAGGTAAACCCCTCCCTCCCCCTCCCTCTCCCAGAGCTGATTGTTGTTTTATTGGCCACTGGAATGTCTCCTGTCCTGGAGACGACTTCAAGTCGCGTTGTAAATCTCCCCAGATCGCCCTGTTCACATATACTGTAGGTGCCTTCTAGGGTCTCCCAGTAGGTCCATTGTTGTCACACTGTTGTACAGGTTCTCAGGCAGGACTGCATCTTAACATGCTCCATGAGGCAACATGTACAGGCAGTAAAAAAGATTTAATTTAAAGAAAGTACCCTAATGATTTGTATAACACAGGCTGAGAGAGTGGGAACAGCATGCCAAGGTTGTGAGAAACGCATGTTTTTAGACAGCACAACAGGCATCATAAGGAAGAGAAGGCAGACAGTCACTCGACTATGCAGTGTGCGTCCCCAACAAAAAGTTTGGAGAGATTGCACAACACTGCAATGTTCACAAGAGAAAAAAATAAGTGTTTAAAGGCAAAAATCTAGATTTTTTTTTATATATGTTAGTTACAAGGAGCTTGCTGAAAAGAAGCATACTGATGCACGGGTTTAATATTACTTTAAAGTGTAACTATGGGCAAACTGAAGTACCCCTGTTACAGAGTTGTATTACCTGTTGATCCTGGCAGGAGAACTGTTATTTTTCAACTTCCTGTAACAGGCCAATCTGTCCAGCAAATATAACAGATGGAGGGGGTGGTAGTAACCTTATAACACTCCTAGAGTTGCTTACAATGGTCATTATTTATTATATAACTTAAAAGTATGGGATTTACAAAAAACAACAACTTATACTCAACTAGTTGGATGCAGCATCAAGATACTGCATTTGTGCCTCACTGCCTTTTCACTAAGAACTTAAGCCCTGTACACACGATCGGATATCTGATGTAATCTAATCCGATGGATTTTTTAGTCGGATATCCGATAAAGCTGACTTTCATCAGTCTTGCCTACACACCATCAGTCAAAAATCCGACTGTGTCCAATGCGGTGACGTAAAACACTACGACGTGCTGAGAAAAATGAAGTTTAATGCTTCCGAGCATGCATCGACTTGATTCTGAGCATGTATGGATTTTTGACCGATGGACTTCCACACAGACGATCGTATTTTTCTATCATTTTTTAAACAGGAACATTTTAAAACATGTTCTATTTTTTTTTCACCAATGGGAAACAAACCGATGGGGAAAGAAAAGTATACCGCTCTGAAAAACTATTAATCCCCGTTGCTTCCGTCCCAACGAACCAAGAGGGTGCTGGCTGTGCACAATTTGCATGGGATGAAAGAAAAAACAATGGCCCAGATTCAGAGAGAATTGGATTCTCGTAGCGTATCAGAAATACACTACGCCGCCGTTTTTTACCTGGCTCTACGTGGAATCCAGGTAGATTTTGTCCAGTAAACGACGGCGGCGTAGTGTATTTCTCCCGTCGCTATCCATCTACACGAGTAGGGGACGTGAAGGATTTAAAATAGGCACGTTCCCGCGGCGATCGAACTGCGCATGCTCCGTTCGCAAATTTCCCGCCGTGCATTGCGCGAAATCACGTCGTTACGTCATTCGTTGTTTGAGTAGCGTCGTTTACAGACATTTCTATTCCCGAACGAGTTACGCAAAAAAAATAAAAATTTAATTTGACGCGGGAACGACGGGCTACGCACCGTTGGACCAGCAAAAAGCTGGTCTAACAGTACGTAAAAAAAAACAGACGTAAGCGATTGCGAAGACCGCTCGTATCTTCGTGGATCGCCGTAAAAACACATTTGCATATCCCGACGCATCAAAACGCCGCGAACTCCTCCCAGCGGCCGCAAAAATATCGCAGCGTAGATCCGAAGGCTTACGAAGACGTAAGCCTCTCGGTTCGAAGCCCGAAGCCGCCGTATTATGGTTTGAGGATTCAAACTAGTGATACGGCGCGCGAAATTTGAAATTACTCCTGTCTAACACCAGTTAGACAGGCGTAATTGCTTTATGAATCTGGGCCAATGTCTTTATTCAGAACATAAATTCAATTGGAAAAACAACCAAAGTTCATGCAGTCTAAAAAGAAGAAGTGGACAAGGGAAAAGGGCTGACATGTTTCACATCGTGCGATGCTTACTCGTAGCTAGTGAACAAATGACCAAAATGTGCTTAAATGGAGGAGGGAAAGAGGTAAAGGGGCATTTCACCTCTTTCCCTCCTCCAGTTACTTCCAGGTGATCATTAGTCAAACAAACACTATTATCCTTGATGTATCACACATGATGCATGGGGCCCACAAACAATCGGATTGTCCAATGAAAACGGTCCATCGGTCCGTTTTCATCAGACAAACTGATCGTGTGTACAGGGCTTTAGCAATCAAAGACCACTGATTACTTAGTTCTCCCCTCTACTCTGATCAGATTAATGTCAGTTACCAGTTCTCTGCTCTGCCCATCCAGAGCTCACTTGAGCACTGGGTTGTGGAGGGGGGAGAGGTTGAGCCATCTGGTGATCGAAGAATCTGGGTGGATTCTGACTATATGGTCAGGATCTTTCCCCAGCCTGGAAGGGCTGAGTAACATCATCAGCAGCATACTTTAGCCTGCTGTTGGCTAAAAACGGGTCACAGGAGTGCAGAACGGACTGCACTCTTGTGATCCATAGGAGAAGTTGGGCCAAAAAAAATTTGCCCATACATTGCTTTTCCTTTAAATCTTTTTCCTAAAGCAATTTTTTTTTGCTGTAACAGTTTAACCACTTAAGACCCGGACCAATACGCTGGTAAATGACCCAAGGTGTTTTTGCGATTCGGCACTGCGTCGCTTTAACAGACAATTGCGCGGTCGTGCGACGTGGCTCCCAAACAAAATTTGCGTCCTTTTCTTCCCACAAATAGAGCTTTCTTTTGGTGGTATTTGATCACCTCTGCGATTTTTATTTTTTGCGCTATATACAAAAATAGAGCGACATTTTTGGGAAAAAAAACACTATTTTTTACTTTTTGTTAAAAAAAAATCAAATAAACTAAATTTTAGTCAAACATTTAGGCCAAAATTTATTTAGCCACGTGTCTTTAGTAAAAAAAAAAAATTGCGATAAAAAAAATAGCTACCTAGCGGGAACAGCGACACTAATACAGCGATCAGAAAAATGATCGCTTAGTGACGCTGGCAATAGGGAGTGAAAGGTTTAACTAGGGCAGTGATCAGGGGGTTAAAACTTTATTAGGGGGGGTGGGGGGGCTATCCTGAACCTAACACTAACTGATTTTACACTGCCTGTCACACTGACACTAAATGCAGTGATTAGATCACTGCATTCAGTGACACTGTGACAGGGGGGGTGGGGGGGCAGATCGCAAGGGGTTAAGTATGCCTATGTGAGTGTGTGTCAGTGTAATGTTGGTGCACACTTACTGTGAGGTGTTTCTCCCATCGCAGCGGTTGGAAATACCGCTGCGATGGGAGATTACATCACTTCCCCCTTCCTGTGTTTACACAGGAGGAGGAAGTGACACAAAGGGGGAGCGCGCGCATTGGCTGGGAGCGATCGCGGGGGGGGCGGGTAAACGCCGACATCCGCCCGCTCGTCCCGGATCGCTCCCGGAGCCAGGGGGACCCCCGCACGCCGCGGAGGGGGTCCCGATGGGACCCCCGAACCGCACGAAGGCGGGGACGTAAATTTACGCCCTTGTGCCTGTACGAGCCATTCTGTGGCCGTATATGTGCGTGCGGGGGTCCTTAAGTGGTTAAAAAGTGTTAGCTGGAGTTAAGCTTTGAGTTGTTTGTTGCTTAACCTGTCGATACAGTGATGGAATTTTGGCCACTTTCTGCGGTTGATTTACTAAAACTGGAGCATGCAAAATCTGGTGCAATCAGCTTCCATGTTTTATTGTCAAAGCCTAATTGAACAAGCTAAAGTTAGAAGCTGATTGGCTACCATGCACCATGCCCATAGTTAGACCAAAACTGCTGTCCTTCCTCTACATACTTATCTTCCCTTTGTTCTCATGCAACTCTGGTTGACTGTCAGACAGGGAAGAAAAATATCTGTCTTTTTCAGGCACTGGGAGCATGGAACTCCCCTATTTCTTCAGTGCGAGAATGCTAAAGATTGGTCATTGGCCAATGCATATTTAGAGGTCAATTATTGAAGTCAATGAACTAAAATCCCAGCCAACCAAAATTTTTCGAAGGAGAGGTTATCAATGGCAGTCTTTGTCTTTCTCTATAGTATATCTCATAAGGTAAAAAAAAATACTGTTTTAAGAGGCATCCTGAAGGGTCAAAAAATAAAATTGACATGTCTTGCCTCAATACTGTCCTGTAAGATATCATACTACCACTAAGTCTCCTTTCACACTGGGGCACTTTGCAGGCGCTATAATGCTAAAAATAGTGCCTGTAATATGCCCTGAAAGAGCCGCTGCTGTCACTCCAATGTGAAAGCCCAGAGGGCTTTCACACTGGAGCGGTGCACTAGCAGGACGGTAAAAAAAGTCCTGCTTGCAGCATCTTTGGAGCAGTGAATGAGCGGTGTGTATACCATTGAATGTATCCCATTGAAATGAATGGGAACCGTGGCTATACCACTGGCAAAGCGATGCGGATGGTTTTAACCCCTTTTCAGCTGCTAGTGGGGGTTAGAAGCACCCCCCCCGCTATAGGCCGAATACCCCCACAAATACGATGGTAAATCGCAGCTGCTTTACCGCGGACGGCCCAGTGTGAAAGGGGTTAAAGAGAAGTATATGTAGTGCTTTACTTCCAGCACACAAGAAAGCTTTGTTGTCTCAAGAGCCACTGTGGTTCTTAATCCCTGTTTAGACAGTGGCAAATGCTCAAAACCTTATTACAAATAATAGGACCAATCCTCTGAAGATCACACAAAGATGAAACGCGATAGAACAGAGAAATGCTATTGATGTCGCATCCGGTGGTGTCACATCCGGCGCAGTGGAGGACGGCCATCTTGATTCAAGAAGTGATGTGCCATTGAACTAAATGAAGGCTGTTATTCAATACAATACATTTTTGTTGAACTAGATCTAGATGGACCTTTTTCAAGCAGACTAGCTACAGTATGTATGTAACTATGTAACATTTCCTGTAAGTGTAATGATTTGGTATTTAGTATTTGAATAAACGGTGTAACACTATTGGAGCTTTTACTCTGGTCTGCGATCTGAGTGTGAAAGTGAAAAGGAGTGGTGAAGAGGTTCGTAGTGTACCAAGCAGAGAAATTCAGGAGGAAGGAGAGCTCTTAAAGCACAACTCACCCACTTATTATTCATAAGGGATCACCAGAATCTAGTGAGTGTTACAAGCGGTGAGGGGGAAAAGCACAAGCACTTTGAGCTGGAGCACAACTGTGAATGACAAAATGTTTTTTGAAGAAAGTACTTTATTCAGAATTTGCTGAAATACTTTTGTGATACCCTAGACTGGTGGATTTGGATTTGGTAATAATATGTGGATTGTTTGCACAGTTATTCGAGGAGAAAGAGCAGAACCAAAAAAAAAAAACGAGAGGAGTGGGAAAATGTGGACGTAACAAATAGAGCTGCTTTAGGTGACCGAAAGAGGTGAAATTCTGTAATGAGTCCATAGTGTGCCTCAGTTTTTAGGAAATTCTATGATACATGGCAGACTTACCTGTGTTATGTGCTTCCAGCTGTGACAGAGAATTGACAGCTACTTTGCATAGTGAACAATACAGTAGCTTCTTGGCTTTCTCCTCTTCTGATTCAGAAATAGTGATTGCGTTACCATTGGTGCCTTTCACAAGTGTTGTGGGTATCACTGCTGTTAATGCCACCTCTGACTTGGCGATTAATGATCTTATTTCTGTCAAGCTGTGACTAATTAAATTGCTGCTTTTTAATCTTTCCTCGTCACCTGGAGGAAAACAAAAAGACAAACGTCTGTATGTAGCAATAGTTTAGACACCAACCCCACACAAATTGTAAATATTGCCTGCAAGCTTTCATTAGAAGAGACGTTTGACATTTACATGCAATTAGGGTGGACCAAATTTGTTTGGAATGGAAAAGAGGTCTTATTCATCCATCAGTAGGAGATCAGAGCACCAGTATAATTTACTTGATTATTCTCCTTTGCACATAAAATTCCCAACATCCTTGTCATTTAAACAGCTGACTAATTCACAATACCAAAGGGAAACTCAGAAACAACTAACTGTGCATCTATACCAATAACTTCCCTGAAATAAAACAAGAAAATACTGATAATGTATTTCAATATATCTGTCTGATTTGTATTATATTATTATAGACATAGGGCCAGATTCAGGTAGAAGTTACGCGGCTTATCTGTAGATAAGCCGCGTAACTTCTAACCTACGCAGTCGTATCTGTTTTCTGTAGTCAGAAAACAAGATACGCCGGGATTGAGTTCAGATACGAGCGGCGTAATTGTATTTCACTGTCGTATCGGAACTGCAATTTTATAATGGCCACTAGGGGCGTTCCCGCTGATTTACGCCGAGAATATGTAAATCAGCGAGATACGCCAATTCACGATCGTACGCGGGCCTGACGCAGTCACTTTACGACGTTTCCGTAAGGGGTTTCCCTGCGTAAAGATAAAGCAACAAAAAGCACGCGTATCCTATGTTAAGTATGGCCGTCGTGACCGCGTCGAATTGAAAAAGTTTCACGTCGTTTGCGTAACTCGTCCGTGAATGGGGATTGATGTCATTGACGTTCACCGTCCTAATGTGGAGCATGCGCACTGGGATACATTGACGGCCGGAGCATGCGCAGTGCGTTCGCCGTGGGATCGCGCCTAGTTTAAATACTACACGCCCCCTACCCGCCCAATTTGAATTCCGCCGGCCCATTTTCGCTACGCCGCTGCAACTTTAGGAGCAAGTACTTTGTGAATACAGTACTTTCTCCTAAAGTTTCGGCGGAGTAACCTAAATGAGCAACGTTACGCCAGAATAAAGATTCGCCCATCTACCTGAATCTGGCCCAAAAGATACATCTGTGAATGATCTGACCATCTCTTGCTATTTGTAGTGCAACTTCTATACAAAACAGGAATGCTTAGGTTGCATAAGTGTTGCATTTTAAGGCCCCATGTATGGCAAATGAGAAGACACAGAGAAGTAGCACAAAGATGAGCAGCAGTAAAATCTGTCCAACTAGCTTATTACCAGAAAAAAGTCAAGGAGACTGCATGAGGATGCTTCATACCCAGATCCAGAATTCTGTGGAAGAGGACTTGTCCCTTGAAATGCACCAGCCAATTTGTATGGGCTTATTTTGAGGATGGAAATGTGAGGAGGTCCTGTTTAAAGAATGTGATGGATAATGACATGCCTGCAATTTTAACTTTCTTGATTATACATCACAGGACACAGAGCCTTAATTACTTAATGGGTTATGTAGTCACAACAGGTGATTGGACACTGGCAAACCCAATTAAAACTAAGTTCCTCCCCTATATAACATCTCCCAAATAGAGAGTACCTCAGTTTTTTCGCCAGTAATAAGGTGGTTGGCCACGTTCAACATGTGCTATGAAGGAAAATGCTCTTTTGATGGTCTAGCTGCAGAGACCTAGGAGCTATAAGCGGATCCATTCCTCGGGCTGATATCAAAGGCCTAAGATGGTTGGTACCCAGGCCTTGTGTAAAAACAAACAAGGTTTGCCTGTAATGTCTCTCTGCGGAGGACTGGGCTCAGGGATCAAGACTTTGGTGTAATAATACATCTGTGGCACGAAAAGTTTCTGGCAGAGTCTTCTACAGGTCCAGGTATGAGTTTTTTTCTAATAAAATCCTTGGTAAACCTGAAGGTTTGCACAACTTGCCGCCGCAATGGGTAAAGGCTGGAACTACTTTTAGTAGCTTTCCTACGGTGTGGATCAGGTAAGAAGAAGATAATTTTTATTTATGTATTATCTTCTTGGAGTAGGATGTCTTTCCTGGTTCTCACCACTGGAGGGAGTAAGTGCAACCTGGTGTTTTCTTACATTGAGGATAAACATGCTCAGTGAAGTCGGTCAAATATGACACCACTTGCCTCCTTCCGCTGCAGGCTCTGCCACAATACGCATACAGGGGTCCACAAGATGCCCCCCAGTAATCTCTCCCCCTTCTTCCTCATCTCTCTGGGCACTGCCATTACAGCGGTGCATGTGCCAGTCAGTATCTTATTGGATTTTACAATTGAAGTGGTGATTTTAGTAAACAAACATACAGAGGCTTGTTGACATTTTCTTCAGCAAAAAGGTCCCACAATGTAAATCTGTTTAGCAATACGGATCCACATCAATCATACAAGAAAAAAAACTCTAAACCACCTTGCACTAAATTACATCTCCTGGGGCCCCACAAAAGTTAACAAAGGTGTGGAGTTTCTTGGGTGACATCACTGACCAAATATGGGTATTCCTGTGATGTCATAATTCAATTAGTAACATCACATGGGAGACCCTCAAATGTACTCATTCACATGGGGTGGTATCTGGGGGGTCCCTTATTTCAAAGGTGGCTTCCAAATTTCAATCAGCTCCTCATCCACCCCCTTATCCCAGAAGTTCTTGTTTATATGTTTCACTGCAATGTCCTTTAAAAAATACACGGTTCTTTAATTTGCTAAAGTCTGGTCTGAGCATTCTCCCTATAAAAATGTCAGCTCTTCTGTACTGGCAATTGCAAGTGTCCAGAATCCAGTTTCTATACATACACAAGGATCTTTATTTTAATGCTTTTTTCAACTTCATTCTTCTCCCCAACTATTGTATTTTGCTTTGTTGTGTGTTACATATAATGGCTTGATCAGTATTATTATCACTAGGGTTGTCCCGATACCACTTTTTTAGGACTGAGTACAAGTACCGATACATTTTTTTATGTACTCGCCGATACCGAATACCGATACTTTTTTAAAATGTGTCTCCAAATGCAGCCGTGTCCCTAAATGCAGCAATGTCCCCACAAATGCAGCCATGTCCCCCACAAATGCAGCCATGTCCCCCACAAATGCAGCCATGTCCCCCACAAATGCAGCCATGTCCCCCACAAACGCAGCTATGTCCCAGACAAACGCAGCCATGTCCCCCACAAACGCAGCCATGTCCCAAACAAAATGCAGCCATGTCCCCAAAAATGCAGCCATGTCCAACCACAAAATGCAGCCATGTCCCCCACAAATGCAGCCATGTCCCCCACAAAATGCAGCCATGCCCCCCACAAATGCAGCCATGTCCCCACAAATGCAGCCATGTCCCCACAAATGCAGCCATGTCCCCCACAAAATGCAGCCATGTCCCCCACAAATGCAACCATGTCCCCACAAATGCAGCCATGTCCCCCACAAAATGCAGCCATGTCCCCCACAAATGCAGCCATGTCCCCCACATATGCAGCCATGTCCCCACAAATGCAGCCATGTCCCCCACAAAATGCAGCCATGTCATCTACCTACAAAATGCACACATGTTCCCCACAAATGCAGCCATGTCCCCCACAAACGCAGCCATGTCCCCCACATATGCAGCCATGTCCCCACAAATGCAGCCATGTCCCCCACAAAATGCAGCCATGTCATCTACCTACAAAATGCACACATGTTCCCCACAAATGCAGCCATGTCCCCCACAAACGCAGCCATGTCCCCCACAAAATGCAGCCATGTCCCCCACAAAATGCAGCTATGTCCCCAAAGAGAAAGCCAATTGCGATTGAAGATCGTAATTTCGGGGATCGCCGGCAAAAGCTCATTTGCATACCCCGATGCGGAAAACGACGGGAAGTCCACCCAGTGGCCGCAATTTTATTGCAGCGTAGATCCGAAGGCGTACAAACACGTAATCCAGTCGAATTGAAGCCCGCAGCCGTCTATTCATGGTTTGAGGTTTTCGACTAGCTAGAAAACGCGCGTAATTTGAAATTACTCCAGTCTAATACCAGTTAGACAGGCGTAATGGCTCTCTGAATCTGGCCCTGGGTTTCTCCTTTCTGATGCTTTGCCAGGCTCTAACTGCAGCTGTCTTTAGCTGTTCTTTGTTTAGTTTTTCCCTTAGCAAGGGAAATGCATGCTCACTTGGGTTGAGATCAGGTATTTGACTCGACCATTGCAGAATATTCCACTTCTTTTCCTTCAAAAGCACCTGGGTAGCTTTTTCAGTGTGTTTTTGATCATTGTCCAGCTGTACTGTGAAGCACATTTCAATCAACTTTGCTGCATTTGGCTGAATCTGGGCTGACTGTATATCTCCAAACACTGCAGAATTCATCTGTCTGCTTCTGTCTTCTGTCACATCATCAAAAAACACCAATGACCCAGTGCCACTGGAAGCCCATGCCATCATACTGCCTCCACCATGTTTTACAGATGACAATTTGTGCTTTGAATCATGAGTTGTTTCAAGCATTCTCTACACTTTTTTTTCCTGACAATCTGGTACAGATTAATCTTAATTTCATCTGTCCAAAGAATGCTTTTGTCAAAGTCTAATCTGGCTTTTCTATTCTTCAGGTTTATGAATGGTTTGCACCTTGTGGTGAACCCTCTGTATTTGCTCTTGTGAATTCTTCTCTTGATTGTAGACTTTGACAATGATACACCCACCTCCTGGAGAGTGTTCTTCACTTGTCTGGATGTTGCGAATGGGTTTTCTTTACCGTAGAGAGGATCCTGTTTTCAGCCACCACCGTTGTCTTCTGTGGACGTACAGGCCTTTTTATGTTGCTGAGCTCACGGGTGCATTCTTCTTTCCTCAGAATGTACCAAACTGTTGATTTGGCCACTCCTAATGTTACTGATATCTCTCTGATGGATTTATTTTGTTTTTGAAGCCTCACAATGGCTTGTTTCACTTGCATTTGCAACTTCTTTAAATGCATGATGTAGGTTCACAGCAATAGATTCCAGACCTTTTACCTGCTTAAATGGTGAATAAATAATGAAGGAGTAGCCTACACCTGGCCATGAAACAACTTTTGATTCAACTGTTCAATTACTTTTGGTCCCTTAAAAAAGGGGGGATGACTAGTCTTAAGAGCTGTAATTCCTAAACCCTTCCTCACATTTGGATGTACATGCCTTCAAATTAAACCTAAGAGTGCGCACTTTCAGCAAATATCCATTATATAACAATAGCTTGAATATATTTTGGTAAATACTTGAAAAAAAATTGTGCATGTGTCCAAATATATATGGACCTAACTGTATGTATATATATTCACACAGATTAAACCCCTATCAATTAAGTTATATTTTACTGAAGACCCAAACATTATTGCTCAAGGACATACAGAATGTTAGCATAGCCAGGACTGACCACAACACAGTTTATTAGCAGACAGCCATTACTTAGAGGCAGTTCAGCCTGTATAGCTGTAGATCCGGATGCTAAACACAAGCTGGAGCTCTAGCTAGGAAGCAGCGTATGCATTTGTTATTTCCCGCTTTGTCTTAACTTCCACAGGGACATTTTTTTCTACTTCAGTAAAAATGAATGCCCAGCAGACAAAACATAATGCAAATAACATGAAGATGGAATGCCACACAAAGTCCCCAAGAGCTCCTATCTTAATTGTCAGGGGATAAAATTCTGCCAGTTTGCTTTACATGTTTTAACACTTACACCATGTAAAATTTCATGATTGTAAACCCTCAGGCTACTAGCCTTCCAAATGGCTATTAGGAAGCGTCATGTTTTAGTCTTTTTTTACACTCATGGGCTTGTTTAAGTACTGGAAGTAATTCCACCTCCGGTCTGTTTTCAAGAATAAGGGAATACGCATAATAAATCTCACCAATAATATTGTTTGCAATTTTTTTCCCTACTCCATTATCTCCTGTCTTAAGAAAGGCTTATTGTTCAGATTCTGTATATTTTTTCTCTTACTTTAAGTGCATTTAATGCGCCCCCCCCCCCCCGTGTCAGGATTAGTGCGCAAGCGCAATATTTTGCACGCACATCATTGTTGGGCTGGCAAAGGGAACCTAGATGAAATGCCGGCCTATGATTACATAATTTTCTTAAAATTGCAGTGCGGGAGAGGGGAGAAGGAGAATGAGTTCATGGGATCAGACACAACAAATCACAAAAGTGACCATGGCACAAGTATGCACATATTCTGAGTTTATTTCCATGGTCTATTCAGAATATCAAGGGGGGAAATCTGTTTATAACACCATTTTTTTTTTTTAGTTTTGAATAGAGGAGGGAAGAGTTTAACCTCTGTCAGGTTTTTATTGCTGTCTGTGTCCTGAATTAGGAGGTTAACTTTAATTGTTCTGGTGACTGTTGTCATCGCGAATGACAATGAGAGAAGTAAATAAATTGTGAATTTCTACCATAAAAATAGAGAAAAACATGCAATTAGGATGATTTATCTGTGACAACTGAAAGAGTATTTTCTTTACTTATTGTTGTAAAGGGAATATAACCAACAGGACAAAGCTGGCCTTTTTTAAAGCAATCTACTGAGCTTGCCAGAACCACCTCTGGAGGGAGCCTATTCCACATTTTCACAGCTCTTACTGTGATGAAACCTTTCCGTATTTGGAGATGAAATATTTTTTCCTCTGTACCCATTAACTGGATAGACAGTGAGGTAAATCTCCCTCATGTAAGTATGGGTTGCAATGACATCCAAAATACTAAGTATGCAAGCAATAACCCTGCTTAAGCCCTTTCCATCCGCCCATCAAATTTTTACGGCCACAAGGTGGCTCTAAAATGCCGGGAGGCTGTCAATATACGGCCTCTGTCCTCCCGCTGCGTGCCTGCCGCGTCACTCAGGTGCCGATGCACGTGCCTGGTGGCCGCGATGTCAGCCATGTACCCGCGATCGGCAGTCACAGAGCCAGGGACGTGGATCTCTGTGTGTGAACACAGAGATCCACGTCCTGTCAGGGAGATGAGACCAATGGTGT